>CM054135.1:47148482-47155982 GCA_028751875.1 Rapana venosa
TTCAGCGCTGAGACACCCCAGGCAGTCTTACCAGCGACAGTCTTTTCCTCCGCCCTCAGACATGGCAGTGTACTATGAACCTGCGGAGTTTTCCGCACGGAGCAGGCAGCAGGAGCATCGGAGGAAAGAGAGCAGACCCAAGCGGAGCCGAAGCTTTGATGCTCGCCACTTCAACGATTTGGGTTGAGTTGACGGTTGTGTATCCAGATAGGAGTGGGATGGATGAAGTTTGCTTTGACGGTTTTCTTTAGTTTCAGAAAATAACTCCGTAGGTGTCATAAATCGTACTCGTATCTTTTAGAAATTAGATGTAACATTCTTTTTCCAAAACACTTTGCTTCTGGTTTTTGTTGTGGTTGTGTCATCCTTTTACCTTTTTTTTGGCTTTTGTCTGATCAATCATTTTTTGTGTTTCGTCTAAATGTTGCATAATCGGGGATCTGATAATTGCAAACATTTTCTTTCCTTTACCATTCATCTCCTAATAGTGTGTTGAACTATTTTTTTCATTGCATCGATGGCTTCTTGGACAGAAAATGCTTCTTTTTTTCTAATTAGTAACTTTTTTTGAACGGTTGGTTAGCTGTTTGGTTTGGTTCAATTTGTTTTTAAAACCGTGTGTGTATCTGATATGCTATGGTGTATAATTAATCATAGTATTTCATGTTATGTGGTGCCGTTTGCAAATTGGGCTTTCTTTTCGCTGTCTAGCCAAAGTATGGGAATGTTGAACACACATACCCAGGGCGTATTCTTTGTTTCAGGAATCTGTGATGTTGCTTTACCCCAATCCTTGTTGTCCATTTCCAGTCTTCTTTTTGTCTTTTTTAGTTTCCTCCTCTATTCACCCATGACATATCTGCTGGACTTTGAAAGGAAGAAATCGCCGCCGCCGCCATGTTCTTTCTTCATTGTTATGTCAGACTTTAAAGCATAAGAACAGATTGTAATATTGATGATGATGATCGTAATTTACATCGTGAAGTGCAGTTTGTTTGGAGTGAGTATATGTGCGTGCATGCTTGTGTGTGCACCTGCCGCAGTGTGTGTGTGTATGTGTGTGTGCGAATGTGCGGGTGCATGTGCATTTTGCTATGTACTTGTGTGGGTGGATGAGTGTATAGGAACAGGTGCGTGAATTTAGCGAACTCGGTTTGTGCATAGCAGGTGTGGAAAGTGGTATTGGATGTCTTTTCGTTAACGTTATTACTTTGCATTCGAAAGTGTAAGAAAACATAAAACACTGAAATGTTCATACCCTGATCGGAATTGTTGTACCTTAATTATTTAATTAAAGGTGTGTCACTTCGTACCTCGCTGCCAAAAAATGAACGGTAATGATTCATTTATTACTTTTTTCTTTTAAATGAAAGAGGTCACTGTTTTGTGTGGAACATCTACAGATAAAGCCATGCCGGTGTGTGTTTGTGTGTTAATCGTGTGCACCATTAGAACGGTGGTCAGTTGACGTTTCCTTGACGATTTCACCAGAATGTTACTTAAACGATTTTACGTTGACTTTTTCATCTTCCTGTTGTTTGTTGCTCCAATAAACTTCGATTGTACAGAATTTGTATTCCTCATCAGTGTTGTTGTGAGCAGTTTAGTTACAATTGAGTGAATGAATGAATGTATGTGTCTGACTCGTAAAGCGCAGATGGGAGATAGCATGGGCGTGCAGACAAAATTCCTATCTTGCACCCCCATTGGGGCCCCAAATGTCTGCAGATACAGACTACAGTGCTCACAGGACCACCCCTACAAAAACAGCAAATGTGGGAGGAGGGAGATGAGAAAATATTGTCAAATTTAATAATGATATTGCTTTGACGTTGCCAGTTGAATGGCGCAAAAACTCTATAGCAAAATTCACATTCACTTTCACCAGCTGTTAGATTTTTTTGTTGCCTCACCTGTGACGGTTCCGTCATGCTGTTCCCACGCCGCTCATTCCACTCTCCTCGCCTCAGCCATACCCAGATTCGTTGTCTAATCCCCAGGGTCAGAAGTTCACAGGCAGCCCATCACTATCAGGCCGCCGTGGGTCGACCAGCCAGAGGAGCCCTGCACTGCTGCTGGGTCACTTTGGTGGTGTTCGGTGGTTCCTGTTCTGAGCTAACATACGCAGGACACCACCTACTAAGCCCCCTACTAAGGACAGTATTAGCTCAGTCGCCGAGCCAGACCGAGTGAGTCGCCCACTCGAGGTGACAACCACCTCAACGTCCCTCCAACGACCCCTCCCCCCTGAACCTACAGCTCCAAGGGCTTTGACACAAACTCACCACAGGCACAGAAGTTTGTGGGCAAACCGAATCTGAGGTCACCATGAGACCAGAGCAAGTTGGGCCACCGAATCAGAGACATTAAAAAATATTGCATGATTATCAATGATAATGAGGATGATGCAATGATGCTGCTGTGGAGGTGCATCTGCTTTGAGACTACTTGACAGGGTTGTACTCTACGCTTACTATCGTAATAAATCCCGGGGTCAACCAGGCTCGAGAGATACAGACACCTGCAGTGTTGGTCAGGTAATTTGAGCAACACTCTCAAACTCGCATCCGTAAAGTGGATGAAGCTCGACCATGTGGTCCCATGAGTGGTGGTCTGGGTGCTAGTCTTTCGGATGAGACAACAAACCGAGATCCCGTGTGTTACATAAAATTATTTAGCGCACGTAAAAGAACCCACGGCAACAAGAGAGTCATTATTGGCAAAATTCTGTAGAAAAAACAAACCCCGCCACTCTGATAGGGCAACAAATACAGCTTGCAGACCGCGTAAAAATAATGGGAGGCGCTGCTCTTGTGGCGACACGCTCTCCCCGGGGAGAGCAGCCCGAATTTCACGCATAGAAATCTGCCGTGACTTAAAGGGGTATGAATGTACCACCACAGTGAGTCTCGGGTATGCTGGGTGAGAGGGGGGGGGGGGGGGGAGGTTGAGTACACAATCTGGGTGATCGACCCCCAGGGTGCTTTAACTGGGTAGAGAACACCCAGCAACAACAGACGTCAAGTCAAGTCAAGTCAAGTCAAACTTTTATTTTCAGATGGTACATTGAATAAGCAGTGTATTTGCTTTTTTTTCATCAAGCCATCTATCTGAAGAAAAAAAAGCCAGAAATAAAGATAATATATATGCAGACATAGAATAAAAAAACCTAATCAATGGTAAACCATACAAATCAAACAACAAAAGACAATAACATATACATACATACACGTTTTGCCATCAGTCACATTAAATTTTCAGAGATGGATATAGTTTGCGTGCGTGCGTGCGTATGCAATCGTGTGTGTGTGTGTGTGTGTGTGTGTGTGTGTTGTGTGTTGTGTGGTGTGTGTGTGTGTGTGTTCACGTGTTCCTAAAATTGTGTTTGCGGGGCGTGGCTCGTGCATGCGTTTGTGACGTGTTTCAGCCAACATCAGTGCCGGTCTGCCTGCATGTGTGTGTGTGTGTGTGGAGTCTTCATATTGGGGTTGTGGGGTGGGGTGTGGTGTGTGTGTGTGTGTGTGATGTTGTGGTGTGTGCATGTGTGTGTGTGTATGTGTGTGGGGTGTATGTGTGTGTGTGTGTAGTGTGTATGTGTGGTATTGTGTGTATGTGTGTGTAGTTGTGTGTGTGTATGTGTGGGGTGATGTGTGTATGTGTGTGTATGGTGTGTGTGTGTATGAGTGTATTTTTGTATGTGTGTGGTATGTGTGTGTATGTTTTGTGGTTTTGTGTGGAGTCTTCATATTTGTTGTGTGAGTGTGGAGTGGGGTGTGGTGTGTGTGTGAGTGGTGTGTGTGTGTTGTGTGTGGGGGGTGAGAGTGGTGTGTGTGTGTGTGTGGAGTCTTCATATTTGTGTGTGTGTGTGTGGTGTGGTGTGTGTGGTGTGTGTGGTGTTTGTGTGTGTGTGTGGAGTCTTCTTTCTTGTGTTGGGTGTGTGGGGTGTGTGTGTGGGGATGTGGGGTGTGTGTGTGTTGTGTGTGTGTGTGGGGTGGTGTGGAGTCTTCATACTTGTGTGTGTGTATGAGTGTGGAGTTTCATACTTTTGTGTGTGGTGTGTGTGTGTGTGTGTGTGTTTGGGGTGTCCCCAAATCTTCATATTTTGTGTGTGTGTGTGTGTGGTGTGTGTGTGTGTTGGTGTGGTGTGTGTGTGTCCCCCAAGTCTTCATATTGTGGTGTGTGTGTGTCCCAAGTCTTCAATTTTGTGTGGTGGTGTGTTTGTGTGTGTTGTGTCCCAAGTCTCATAATTTGTGTGTGTGTCTGTTCCAAGTCTTCATATTTGTGTGGTGTGTCCCAAGTCTTCCCTATTTGTGATGGTGTGTGCCCAAGTCTTCATTTTGTGTGTGTTGTGTGTGTGTGTGTGTCCCAAGTCTTCATAATTTTTGTGTGTGTGTGTCCCAAGACTTTATATTTGTGCGTGCGTGCGTGCGTGTGTGTGTATATATGTGAAGTCTCAATTTGTGTGTGTGTGTGCGCGTGCGTACGTCCACGTGCGCGCGTACGCATGTGTGCGTCCGTGAGAGCTCAGAAACAAAGTACGCACTAAGGATCTCAGGAACCAGTCAGCCAATAAAAGACCTCAATTAATAATCATCACAGCCTTGGGCCACTTCTCTATTATACCTATGCCTGTGGGCCGTATATAGATACCAGGGAATACGCTCATAATGCTCCACCATCCATGTGTATACTCTTTCTCTCTCTCTCTCTCATAGAGGAACTTCAGGAATACCGCTTAAAGCCTGCCCGCGCATTAGCAAGGTGCGGAAAAAAAAATAATAAGGCAGTAGCGAACCTCACAAAACCCCCCCTCCCTCCCCCCCCCTCCCCCCCGCCAATCTTTAGCGAATCGGGCTGGAAACAATCTTCTGTCGACTTTTGATACCCGTTTACAGTGATAAATCTGAAAAAACACATTCTTCTAGAAATACACACACTCCCAGTGACCCCAAAAAAAAACCAACGTTTATAACTATCGGTCCATGCACAACCTCATTTTTTGGGGTGAGGCAACTGAAACATACTTAAAACCCCCCGGGAAATATCACTTTTGTTTAACCCATTTTCCACATTTTTAAAAGCAAAGTTTCACAGCAAACTATTCAACTAAAGAGATAAAACCTCCCGCATGTATTTTGTAGCCCCGGGGAAAAAATGAGTTTTAAAAAGAACATCAAAGCCATGGAGCCCAACCACCGGTATCTTCGCCATCCCAGTTTAATGAAACCGTGTCAGAGTCCAAAGAAAAGAGGATCAAAACTACCTCACCAAATCAAAAGCAAACGTTCAAAAACGGGAGAAAGAGGAAAAACGATAACGAAATGGAATCCTTCTTTGCGACATGTGACGCGGCGATTGCGAAAATCAGCAAGACCATGGGCAGTAAGGATAACACCGCGAGCATATCACCAACAGCAGACGACACCCTTTCTCTGCCAGCGTCCTCGCCAGGTTCTGGTGACAAGATGTCTGCAGTGTGGTCCTGGGATGAGCTCAGCCGCGGCAGAACCAGCGAGTGCAGAGCGAAAGGTGCAGAAGCTCAGGGCATAACACTCAAATGTGTTCGATTCGCTGGACTGCCCGATGAAGTGGAAGAAAGCAAGGTTACCGCTGAAACCAAGGTGAGCACCGAACAGGTAAGAGGCTTTGTTGGTCAGTGATGTGTCTTGAGACCCCCTAACTACTCCGATCCACCTTTTTTAAAGAGTGGAAAGAATGGTTCTATCCAAACTCATGCAGAAAGGTATAAACATATCAAGATTGCCGCAGAAATTGCAATATCAGCGAAACTTTCTTCACTCTTTGATGCAATTCTTATAGAAAAGGGGGCTGCCTGAAAATCTTCCACGCCATTTTTCAGGTTTAAAAAAATTTTCTTTTAGTTGAGGCATAGTCTTCTGGTCTTTGAGGCTAAAGAGGAGGAGAGGAAGAGGAACGTGCAAGTATGCACTAATGTCCATTAATCTAGAGGTCAGTGTCCAGTCTCAGCAGCAGCTCCTTTTCTCATCCTTCCACAACTTCAGTGCATAATGTTTCTGATACTCTCGACTTCTTGTTTTTTTCCAATATTCCTTTATTATAAGTGAGGAAAATCATTCAACAAACATTAACTTTTGTGAACTAGTTTGATACAATACAGTACAGATTTTGTCCTTGAGAAGATTTTCATTCATTTGCCTCCCCCCCCCCCCACCAGAAAGTCTTTCTGATATTCGCTATGTTTATACATTTTTTTGCTCTTGGCAAAACATCCTAAAGAGTTTTCAAAACCTGTCCTTAAATCGATCTTATATTTTAAATCGTTGGTTCTCTTACAAGATTCAGCGCTATATAAATTCCAGACAATCTTCTTCTCTTCTTCTTCTTCTCTTCTTCTTCTTCTTCTTTCTTCTTCTTCTTCTTCTTCTTCTTCTTCTTCTTCTTCTTCTTCTTCTTCTTTCTTCTTCTCTTTTCATCATCTATCAACTCCACCACCTTACTTCTCTTCTCAGAAAATCGTCTACCTTCTCTCGCGTCAATATCCTACGATGGTCTCTTTTTTAGCGAAGTGCAGTATGGAGCTTCCGCTACTACCTCTCTTATGACTCTTCATGCTCTCCATTACGGCGTTACTCTTTAGCCTTCCTTCTGCCATCGCCTCTTCCTCTCCTCTCTTCTCGTCATCTCACCCTCGTCACCCTAACACATGCCCCCAAAGCACTTTTGCTTCGAACAGTCACGCACCACGTCAATAGACCTAACGATGGTCACTGTTTTAGGGCGAAGATGCAGGTGAATGGGAGAGAACTAGGTCCGCTACGGAGGCCTACGCTATGAACACGCAAGGCAAGGACCACAGAAAGCGGCGTTACCTGTTAGCCACCCTTCTGCCCATCGCCGCTTTCCTCGCCCTCCTGCTCGTCATCGTCACCCTCGTCACCCAGACGGACAGCCCCGTGGAAAGCAGCTTTGGTGAGTCAGAGCAGCCAGGTCACAGGTGGACCAGGCTGAGGCCAGTGTGTGTGTGTGTGTGTGTGTGTGTGTGTGTGTGTGTGTGTGTGCGTGTATGTGTGTATGTGTGTGTGTGTGCATGTGTGTGTGTGGTGTGTGTGTGTATGTGTGTGTGTATGTGTGTGTGTATGTGTGTGTGTGTGTGTGTGTGTGTGTGTGTGTGTGTGTGTGTGTGTGTGTTGTGTGTGTGTGTGTGTGTGTGTGTGTGTGTGTGCGATTTCACGTCTGTTCTCTGAAAGTGATATTAGACGTGGAAAGGGAATGACACTGACAATGACAATGACAAATTCTTTTATTTCGAGGATAATGAATAAACACTCATGTGGTTGTTGTTTTTTTACATTCAGTCCCCGACCCGTAGGGATACGTCTTAATAATAATAACCTAATACTCTCACGCAGTAGAAACAAAGGGAAATAACCATTTTCACACACCCCCAAAAACCCCCCAACAAAAAACAAATAAATAAAAGAAAATCCTAAAAAGACAACCCCCCCCCCCCACCAAAAC
>CM054135.1:47160982-47163482 GCA_028751875.1 Rapana venosa
AGAGAGAGAGAGAGAGAGAGAGAGAGAGAGAGTGTGTGTGTGTGTGTGTGTGTGTGTGTTGTGTGTGTGCGTGTGTGTGATTGTGTGTGTGTGTGTGTGTGTGAGATTGTGTGTTTTATCTCTGTGTGTGTTCCTGTGTGTGTTTTTCTGTGTGTGTTTCTGTGTGTGTGTGTGTGTGTGTTCTAAGGGGCCTCAGCTGCATGCATATCTTGCAGCTTCATAGTCTCTCCTCCCATTAAAAAAAAGAAGTGATGTTTTGTATGTTTGTTCTCAACAATCTTCTTAGTTTGAATTAAAAAAAATTTATTCTCTTAGTGCCTTAGTTTAAAAAAAACTAAGATAGTGATTATGTGTAATAACTCAGGAAGGCCGGCATTTAGTGTTACCTCAAACCAAACAGTGAAAATAGTCATACAATACCAGCATATAATTTTTTAAAGTTCAGTTGAAAACGTTACTGCCCGAACTTTGAACGTTTTTATAAATTCGATTGTATTTATGATAACTGATGTGATAATCACAAAGTTTTCCGTTCTGTTCTGATCGTATTTTCTGGTTCTAAAAACCAGACTTTTGTTCTTCACAACTGCAAGTTTCGAGGGATTTTAAAGAGGGACCACTGAGAGTGAGTATTATCTAGGCATTAGCCAGTGAGAAATGACAACGAGAGAAAGAAACTGATAGGAGGAGGAAATGCTGAGACATTGTACTTCGTGCTTTCTTTTTAGAGATTTGGTATTTTAAGCGTTTTACAGAACGTCATAAGGCCATTTTCGGAGTGTTGGTGAAAAGCTATTCTTAAGAATGCTTATTTTTTATTCGTTGGTTTTTTCATGGCATGTACAATAATAATTTTTACCTAAAAAACCGCAGTGAGTATAAGGAAGATTAAGTGCACATTCGTAGTTTTAGAACGTGTACTTTTACAGAGTTTTGGATGTCAGGAAACTCAGCATTTTTTAAAATCCTCTTTGGCAATAAGTTGGTAAAAAACACATTTGCAGTCCCCCCCAAACAACAAAAAATAATAACAACAAACAACAACAAAACAACCAAACAAAAAACCCTCAAACAAACCAAAACAAAGCAAGCACCCCCCCTCCTCTCAACCCAATAACCAACCAACCAAAATCCAACGACATAACCCCCCCCCCCCCCCCCCTCCAACAAAACCCCCCCCAAACAACACAACAAAACACCCCCCCCCCAAAAAAAACCCACCAACAAACAAACCAAAAACCAAAACAAACCAAAACCCAAACCAAAGCAACCTTTACAAATGCAGTTTAATACCAAACAGAAAAAAACATTTCTAACTGAGCATAATGTACACGAAATAGTATGAAGTTTAGCACTAGTCCATTTTAAGTGATACAAGATTTCACGCGTTTTATAGTAGATAGTTCAGCCTGAATGGAAATGGCAGAGTTAGCCTATCAAGCATATTGTAGTAGACTGTACTAGCTTAAGTCTGTGTAGATGTACGGTGCTGTTCATTCCATTATTCAAGTCACTGAATCATGATTTCTCTAAACGACACTAAACGGGGAAATAACAGTTCAAGAAAAGAGCATCATAGACCTGACTGTCTGTGTGTGTGTATGTGTGTGTGTGTGTGTGTGTGAGAGGGAGTTGGGGGGTTGGTGGTAGTAGCGAGAGAATGAATGAATAATTATTAATGAATGAAGAACGATCCTTAAAACGGAACAATGGGCATTGTAGGACCAGCAAGTATTTCGTTCCGTTCTTGTAAACATACATATAATAATCGATAAAATATGAGAGAGAGAGTTGTGTGTTAGTATGCCTTTGTGCGCCTCAGGGTTTTGTGAATAACGTAGACAGGTGACTTGTATTTGACAAACTACAGCTAACAGGTTTTTAACCTACCTGTTCAAGGAAGGCAATTGCAATATTAATTAGTGTTTTCTGTTTGGCACTCCCCCCAAAAGAAGAGAAAAAAATGAATTATAAAAATCGAAAAACAAACCTTAAATCAATAAAAATGAATTCTTGTATCCATTACCAATAATAAACCTTTTTCTTTCTTTAAAAAAAAAGTTTTTAAAAGCAAAGGCTATGCATCTTGTATATAGTAAGTAGTAAGAGCTGAACAAATTCTGCCAAGTGAAAATAAAACAACAACAAAACATGTACTTCTGTTTGTGTGTGGGTTTTTGTTGTTGTTGTTGTCAAAGTGGGAGAAAATGCTTCTTTTCAAGAATGTTTGCGTATGTCTGTTCAGAGTGGTTATTAGAATTGAAAGATTGAGCATTTATGTTATAGCATTTTTCAGCGTTGATAACCCGGGTTTCTCTATGTAAAATTCACACTGCTCTCTGTTTCTAGAGAAAGTCACCACAGTGGAGCACCGCAGGTTTTTGTTCGTCTTTGTTTAAAGAGACATCTCCCAGAGAGAGAGAGCACGCGCGAGAGAGAGTGGGAGAGAGTGGGAGAGAGGGAGAGAGAGAGGGAGAGAGAGAGGGAGAGAGAGGGAGAG
>CM054135.1:47173482-47185982 GCA_028751875.1 Rapana venosa
AAACCCGTTTCGCTTTTCGGAAGAGGTAGGCCACATGGACAACACTGCAAGGAAAGACATGCCGGATCGGTTGAGGCCCGGAATACCAACAACCGCGCCTTCCATTGGAGCGTTCCAGGATGGAGGTGGAAAATATGCGACTGGGACGCAAACAACAACGATCAAACTCCAGGCTGAAAGGACCATCAATGGTACATGGAACATCCGTACCTTGCACGCATGTGGGAAGCTCCAAGAGCTAACCCATGAACTTCGAAGATACAATGGGACATACTTGGACTGGCCGAAGTCCGTTGGGTCGGATTCGGCGAAACAACTACAGAAGATCACAAACTATGGTATAGTGGCGACGACTCCAAACACCAACACGGAGTAGGATTTTTGTCACAAGAAGAGGACTAACAGTGTCATCAGCTGTACCAAATCTCAAGCAGACTGATCTCCATGCGTGTCGCAGCAAAACCACACAACATGACCATCATACAAGTCTATGCACCAACATCAGACTACGATGATGAAGCAATCGAGTGTTTCTCAAAGATTTGGAGAGCGCCATCAAATCAACTCCAAGAAGGACTTTTCGTGATCCAGGGCGACTGGAATGCCAAGATCGGACCTGACGCCTTATGACCAATGGCCAGGACAGTAGGCCGTTTTGGCGTGGACGAAACTAATGATAGAGGTCTCAGACTTTTGAAATTCGCAAGCAGCCACAATCTTACTGTCGCCAACACCTTATACCCCACAAGACATCAAGAGAACGACGTGGCACTCACCAAATGGAAAGACCATAACCAGATTGACTACATCTTGGCCCCCAAACGATTTAAGTCGAGCATCAACAAAGCCCAGACAAGAAGTTTCCTGGCGCTGATATTGGCAGTGACCACGACATGGTACTCATGACCCTACAGATCAAGCTGAAGACCAAAAAACTAGAAGAGAAATCCCCGTTTGCGGTTCAACATGGAAAAGCTGAAGGACCCGAAGTCGCTAAAAATCTTTAAAGCTGAGTAGGGGCAGATTTGCAGCATTAATTTCCTCAAGATGACATCAACAACTCACTGAGACCTTCAGCAAGACCATTCAGGAGACAGCGCTGGAGACCCTTGGGAAAGAGAGGAAAAAGAACCAACCGTGGGTTACCAACGATATCCTGGACCTGTGCGACCAACGTAGGGAGCTAAAGCCAGTGAAGAACAAAAACCCAGAAACGGCCGAAGAGTATAGAACAGTCAACAGATCAATCAAGAAGAAGATGACTGAGGCCATGGGGAACTGGATGTCAGAACAATGCTCCAAGGTTGAGAAGGCAATGGCGAAAGGAGACAGCAAAGAGGCGTACCAGACCATCAAGGTATTAACCAAGTCCCAGCAGCCAAAGACCTCCGTTATTGAAGACAAAGAGGGGTCAGTCCTTACAGAGAGCGCCACTATCATGAAGACATGGACAGAATATTGCAGAGACCTGTACAACTACAAGCTGAAGGCTGATCCGAACAAACTTCACGAGCAAAATCAACGGAGGCCCAGAGATGATCAAGGCATTAACAATCATCTGCCAACGCATCTGGACCAGCAAAGAGTGGCCTGAACAGTGGACCCAATCCATCATAGTTCCACTTCCAAAGAAGGGAGACCTGAAGAAGTGCCAAAATTACAGAACAATCAGTCTGATAAGCCATCCAAGCAAAGTTATGCTACGCATTACCTTGAACAGACTGAAACCACAAGCAGAAGAAATCCTATCAGAAGAACAGGCAGGATTCAGACCAGGTCGAAGCACTGTCGAGCAGATCTTCAACATCAGAATGCTCATAGAGAAGCATCTCCAACATCAGCTACAGCTCTACAACAACTTCATTGACTTCAAGAAGGCCTTCGACCGAGTGTGGCAAGAAGCTCTGTGGCAAGTCATGAGAGACTATAACTTCGACGAGGACCTGATTCAAGTCATCCAGGCGCTGTACGACAGCTCCCACAGTGCAGTCCTCATGGGTGGAGAAATCGGGGAGTTCTTCCAGACTTCAGTTGGAGTTCGACAAGGCTGCCCGCTATCCCCCGTTCTTTTCAACGTGTTCCTGGAGAACATCATGCAGGAGGCCCTCCTTGACTTCAAGACCACAATCACAATAGGAGGAAGGCCAGTCTGCAATCTTCGATTCGCAGACGATATTGATCTCATGGGCCGCAGTGAAGAAGAACTCCAGGATCTCACCACCAGACTGGAAACATCAGCCAATGCCCACGGTATGGAGATCAGCACGGAAAAGAGCAAGATCCTAGTGAACAGTACCACACCGACCACTCCCACCAGCATCAAGATGAGTGGCAAGACACTAGAGGAGGTGGAAACTTTCAAGTACCTTGGAGCAGTCATCACCAAAGAAGGCACGAGCACACAAGAGGTGAAGATCAGACTCTCCTCCATGACTAAGCTGGCGAAAGTGTGGAGAAACCACAACATCAGAACCCACACTAAGGTCAGACTCTACAAGGCACTCGTCACATCCATTGCCTTGTACAGCTGTGAAACATGGACACTTACTTCCGATTAGAACGTCGCATTCAAGCCTTTGAGATGAAGTGCCTCAGGCGGATCCTGAACATCACCTACAGAGACCGCAAAACCAATGACTACGTCTGGCAGCAGATTGAGGCACTGGCTGGCAAACAAGAACCATTGCTAGATACAGTCAAACGGAGGAAACTGAAGTGGTTTGGCCACACAACAAGGCATAACAGCCTGTCAAAGACAGTCCTGCAGGGAATGGTGGAAGGAGCAAGGAGGCAGGGACGACCACGCAAAAGCTGGATATCCAACATCAAGGAGTGGACCGGCCTCACTGTACCAAACATCCTGAAAACAGCCCAGGACAGAACCATTTGGCGGTCCACTTGCAGCGACCGTGCGGGTACCCCAACGGTCGTCCCGACCAAGGGATGAGTGAGTGAGTGAGGCCATTGTGTGCCGATGGGAACGGATGACAAAACTGACAAAACTGCATACACACAGGGACTGTACGGAAAAAAGCACATGAATGCTTATTCCATTATCCTCGAAATAAAAGAAAAATATTAATAATAAAAATAAAATAAAAATCTCTCTCTCTTTTCTCTCCTCTCCTCTCTCTCTCTCTCACTTCTCCTCTCTCTCTCCTTCTCTCAATCCACAACCAACAAACACGCGCGCGCGCGCGCGCACAACGGAGACACGCAAGCAACAGATGGCTCTATTCAGAGCTGGAAGGTCATCAAATCGATCAAGAATATGGAGTGCTCTTTCCTGTATATATATATATATATATATAATAATAAATATATATATATATAATATATATATATATATATTATATTTATATATATATATAAAACTTCGTCAAACAATGCAAAACAGCCCGTCTCGTCGAGGTTGACAATTATTAGCCACTAGCAGCAGGAAAATGAGCATCTAACCCTATCCATAACCTTTTTTCCTCTTAAAAAAAGAATATTACGAATAGATATCAATGTAAAGTGTTCAGATGTAAGTATTATTTATTTATTTTTTATTTATTTCTTTTATTCGTTTATATCGAGGATACTGGAATAAGCACTTATCTTGCTTTTCTACGTCCAGTCACCGTGTGTATGCGCTTTTGTAAATTGTCATCTGTTGCGAAATTACAAATGAATATCAATGTATAAGGTATAGATATAACTTTGCCCTAAGTGGTTCTTGAAGGGTTGTAGGTCTGTTTTGTATCCACGAGAGACGCAGTTAAAGGGGGACGACTTTTTGGACATTTAAAATTTTATTATTATTATTGTTATTGATATTATTATTATTTCATTTTTCACACACACACCCACCCACACCCACTACTATAATATAGTATATATATTCAGATCTTAAGGAGAAATAGAATATGTAATTTCAGGTCTCAAAGGACTGAAAGCTTCAATTGAAATGTAGTACACTGACGGGATAGCTCAGTGGTCAGGGCACTCGCTTTCTCCCAGCCAATGTTAAGCAGCATCGAGCGTGGTTACCACTTGGATGGGTGACCGTTTGCGTGCCTTGGCTTCAGTACAGTCCCCCAGCTGTAAATGGGTACCTGCCCTCTTTAGGGTCAGGGAAGGTAAAGCAGCGAGGGAGAGGAGATAGGCGCCGCCCTCAATTATGCTAGCCCCTAGAGAAGTTGAGGTCTCTGATGCCTCACTCCCCTACGACCATAATAGGTTATGGGAGACCTTTACCTTTTTTTTTATACTGATTAATGTCTGAAAGATTACAAATCAAAATATAGCAGACACATTCTACCTTCAGTTTTTAATTTATGTACTGTAAGGAGTTTGAGCCCATCACATAATTTTATTTTTTGGCAAACAAAAAGACGTCACATTTAAGCAAAAAGGTAAAGGTGTACACACAAACTAGGCTCTAATCCGGCAGATGTTACGTGTGCTGCATATCCATCTCAGGATTAGATCTGTCTGGTTCAAGTTTGCTTCTTGTCTGTGAAGATTAAAATCGAAAGTGCATGCATGTGTACATGTGTTGACAAAACTTGATATACACGTATGTCTCGTCTTTCAGTCACGCAAACAAAGATAATACTGGAAAAGAAAGATACAGATAAAAGATGTTGATACAGGTTTAAAAAAAAAAAAAGAAGCTTAACTAAATAAGTTATGGGAATTATTACCTTAAGGAAACAACTAAAACAAAAGACAACAAGAGGATTTGATATATAACAATGGTGAAAAGAACAAGGTAAACAGCACGGAGATAAAAACTATATCCACTTTTTCTCGTCAAAAGTTTAAGGTTACCCCTTTCAAAAATTTTAAATAGCGGAAAACTTATTTTTTGACACCGAAACACTTAATAGATCTTTTATTAAAATTTATATATTTATTTTTTTACAACTTAGTTTCTGTTGGATAACAACAAAGCCTCCAACAGCAGTGGCATAAAAAAACTATGTCTAATTTTTCGTGTCAAAAGGTTTAAGTTTACTTTAATTTCATTTTGAAATGCACAAACCTCGAGGAGGGCAAACAACACTGACATAAACACTATGTATAATTCTTCGCGTCAAAAATTTTTAAGGTGACCTATTTTGGATTTTAAATAACACAAATCTGAAATCTTCACACCCCAGTACACATACAAGATCTATTTCTTACTTACTCTCTGTTGTGCTTTTATTAAAAACAAAGCCTGAAATAGGGCACACACCACCCACATAATAAAAAACAACTATGTTTAAGTTTTCGCGTCAAAAGGTTTAAACTTACATTTATTTTCATTTTGAATAACACGAAACTGATTTCTTAGTACCAATACACTTACAAAATCTATTTTCTTTTTTAAAACTTAAGTTTCTGTTGTGTAACAACAAAATCTCGAACAGGGCACACATCACCAACATAAAAAACTATGTTTATTTTTTCGCGTCAAAAGTTTAAGGTTACATTTATTTCATTAATAATAATAATAATGATAATAATAATAATAATAATAATAATAATAATGTATGGAACTTATATAGCGCCGAATCTTGTAAAGCGACAAATCAAAGCGCTCATTTCATTGTGAATAACACCCAAAACTGGGTGGGTTTGTGTGTGTGTGTGTGTGTGTGTGTGTGTGTGTGTGTGACACCGATACAATGACTCTATACCTATTTCTGACTTACTTTCTGTTGTATTTTTCCCGGTCGTGGTCGGAGATATCAGACAGAGGCATGTTGAAGAGAGAGTAGCAGGCTCCTGCACAGCTCCTATAGACAAAAAAAACACACACAAGACAAATGATAAGTCTGTGTCTATCTGTTCTGCACTGCACTGCACGTGAGACTCGTACGTAATATGTATAGTGTATGTCCATAACAAGAAAACACACACACAAGACAATGATACGTCTGTGTCTATCTGTTCTGCACTGCACTGCACTGGCACGTGAGACTCGTACGTAATATGTATAGTGTATGTAATAATAATAATAATGTATGGAATTTATATAGCGCTGAATCTTGTAAAGCAACAAATCAAAGCGCTCAGATTTTATTTCATACCACTTTAAGTCACGGCAGATTTCTCTCCGTGAAATTCGGGCTGCTCTCCCCGGGGAGAGCGGGAGAACGCGTCGCCACTTAGCGCTGCGCCACCCTTTCACCCTTTTTTTTTTTTTTTTTTTTTTCCTGCAGCTGTATTTGTTTCCCCATCAGAGTGGCTTTTTTCTAAGAATTTTGCCAGGGACAACTCTCTTGTTGCCGTGGGTTTTTTTTACGTGCGCTAAATAATTACGTGTAACACACGGGACCTCGGTTTATCGTCTCATCCGAAAGACTAGCGCCCAGACCACCACTCATGGTCTAATGGATGGGGGAAAAAATTTCGGTCCAAACGGGGTACGAACCGCCGCACACTTCAGACCCGGACTTTTCGCTTTCTAGACAGGCGCGTTACCTCTAGACCACCGATCCACCAATATCCACCATGTATGTCCATAACAAGAAACCACACACACAAGACAAATGATAAGTCTGTGTCTATCTGTTCTGCACTACACTGCACGTGAGACTCGTACGTAATATGTATAGTGTATGTCCATAACAAGAAAACACACACACAAGACAATGATAAGTCTGTGTCTATCTGTTCTGCACTGCACTGCACTGCACGTGAGACTCGTACGTAATATGTATAGTGTATGTCCATAACAAAAAAAACACACACAAGACAAATGATAAGTCTGTGTCTATCTGTTCTGCACTACACTGCACGTGAGACTCGTACGTAATATGCATAGTGTATGTCCATAACAAGAAAACACACACACACAAGACAAATGATAAGTCTGTGTCTATCTGTTCTGCACTACACTGCACGTGAGACTCGTACGTAATATGCATAGTGTATGTCCATAACAAGAAAACACACAGGGCAATGATAAGTCTGTGTCTATCTGTTCTGCACTACACTGCACTGCACTGCACGTGAGACTCGTACATAATGTGTATAGTGTATGTCCATAACAAGAAAACGCGCGCGCGCACGCACACACACACACACACCCACCCACGCACGCACGCACGCACGCACGCACACACACACACACACACACACATGCACTCTCTCTCTCTCTCTCTCTCTCTCTCCTCTCTCTCTCTTTCTTTAGATAGATGGCTTGATGAAAAAAAAGAAATATGCACTGCTTATTCAATGTACCCTCTAAAATAAAAGTTTGACTTTGACTTTGACACACACATGCACAGATCTATAAGCACGCAGAGAGAGAGAGAGGAGAGAGAGAGAGAGAGGAGAGAGAGAGAGAGAGAGAGAGAGAGAGAGAGAGAGAGAGAGAGAGAGAGAGAGAGCCAGGCATACTCTGTGTATGTGTGTGTGTGTGCGTGCGCGTGTGTGCGCGTACGTGCGCAAGAGCGTGCATGTGTATTTGAATATGCAAATGATTATTTAGTTCAAGTAATATATTTTAAGCTGATTTTCGTGTCTCTTCATATTTCCTTGATATCTGTCAACCATTCATGTCAAATTTTTAAATATATACTTAACATTTCTTATTTGACAACTTCAGTTCCTAAACAATCAATTTCTAATCAATCAATTCGAGATAATTCTGAAAGGAATGACTATAAAATCATGTGATTTTGACCCCATACCTGCTTCTCTTTTTGCACAGTGCCTGCCACAACTTATTCCGACTATTACGAAAATAGTAAACTTATCTCTTGTCTCTGGAAATGTTCCTTCAGCTCTAAAAACTGCTATAGTCCCACCTCTACTCAAAAAGCATGACCTTGACCCCAACATTCTGAAGAACTATAGACCTGTTTCCAACCTACCTTTTATCTCTAAAGTCCTTGAAAAAGTAGCTCTAAAACAGCTCAACCACCACCTTCTCTCCAACAGTCTCCTTCCTGCGTTTCAGTCTGCCTATCGCGTCAACCACAGCACTGAAACTTCCCTTGCCCTCACCTTAAACACACTTCTACTCGCTTCTGACTCAGGGAAAATCTCTCTTCTTACTCTACTCGACTTATCTGCAGCCTTTGACACTATTGACAACTCTATTCTTATCTCCCGTCTTCAAAAAACATTTGGTGTTACTGGTACAGCCCTTACCTGGTTTAGTTCATACCTTACTGACCGATTCCAGACAGTCACAGTAAACAAGATTCAGTCAGTACCTGCCAGATTGGAATGTGGGGTTCCACAGGGATCTGTTCTGGGCCCTGTTCTTTTCACCCTCTACACTGCTCCACTGTCACATATAATTAACCGCCATCAGATCAACCATCGTTTTTATGCAGATGACTCTCAGATTCTAAGCAGCGACACTCCTGAAAATCTGCCTTCTCTCTTTACAAATATGACCCACTGCTTTCAAGATATCCAAAATTGGATGATACAGAACAAATTACAGCTAAATGCAGATAAAACGGAAACCATGCTTGTAGGGACCAAACACAAACTCTCTTCCATCGCAACAGCTTTAATACAACTTGGCAATGCATCAGTCCCTTTATCCACTGCTGTGAAGTATCTAGGGTCATTATTGACAACACACTCTCTATGCAAAAAATTAATCACCCAGACCTGCCAGTCCTACTACTATCAATTACGGCGTATTGGTGCAATTCGAAAGTACCTGTCCACAGATGCAACATCCAAACTTGTTGCGTCTCTCATTCTTTCACGTCTGGACTATTGCAATTCTCTGTTGGCTGGTCTGCCAGTATCATCAATCCAATCCCTTCAACGTATACAAAACTCTGTAGCTCGACTAATCCCCAGAAAGAAAAAATCTGAGCAAATTACAACTCTCTCTTGCAATCTCTCCACTGGCTGCCTGTGCCACTGAGAGTAAACTATAAGATCAGTACCCTCTGTTACAAATGTCTCCACAAAACAGCACCCGCCTACCTCTGTGAATGTCTTCACTTGTACACTCCTTCTCGTTCTTTCCGCTCTGCTGCAGATACCTTGTCCTTACGAATACCTAGATTCAACCAATCCACCATCGGCGTCGATCTTTCTCAATTTCTGGTCCATTGATGTGGAATGATCTCCCCCTCTCTCTCCGCCAAAAGCCTTCTTATGACACTTTTAAATCCAGTCTCAAGACATATTTATTTCAAACCTAAGATTTTCCTCTCCTGCTTCATCTCATAGTTTTTCCCTGCCTTCAACAGCCAAGATTCTATTGCCCTGCCAGGGTGTGTGACCTCTGTGTGTGTGTGTGTGTGTGTGTGTGTGCGCGCGCGTGTGTGCACATTTGGACTTGATGGAACTATTACTTGTTACTGGTTGTATGACTGTGTAAGAATGAGTTGAGTGCAAGCGCTTTGATTTGTCTCTGCAAGATTTAGCGCTATATAAATTCCATTTATTATTATTATTATTATTATTATCATCATCAATAATTCCTAATCAATCTGACGCCGCCCCAGAATGCAGCGTTTTTAAACAGTTAAGCGCGCGTTTCAGGACAGTGATCCCCGTTAGCGACACCGTAAGGACTGTTCGCACACCAAATCGCAAGAAACCATAGAGGGTTGTTAGCTCAATCCAGCATAATTCAGCCATTGACCCCCCACCCCCTAGCCGCTTGCCAACGTTTACAGCTCACAGCTGTCAACATGATTAAAACAAGCAGATGGGAAAGGGGGAGGAGGGGGAGGCGGGGGAGGGAGGAGGGGGAGGTACGTGTTAAACGGCCCTATCCAACAATTATTGATTCCCCGGCATGCATAGCGTCGTCGTCGTCAGTCACCTAATATCTATTATGGAGTGTGTACCTAGATGACTTACGTTTTACAACTGAAGCGCACACTGACGCCAGCAAGGCGCGCGCGCGCGTGCACGCACATACATACATACCTACACACATACATACACATATGCATACACACATACATGCATAATACAAACATACATACATACATACATACATACATACATACATATGGGATAGCCTGGTTGGTTGGAAACCTTGTGCATTGGCTCCTGGGGTTTATCACAGTTCTTGATTTAACCATTCACGCTGGGGGCAACAGCAAAGTGAGAGGCTGTATGACCAGTGGCTTTCCCATTCATGGAATTCCACTTTACAGCTTAGTCTTTAGTGATCGACTGTTACTCTCTGACTAGGAGGCTTGACTTGTACAGTGCTGCAGCCCTGGGGGCTAGTTGGCCTTTGAAGAACATCTCCAACGCTGACTGTCCTTATGCCCACTTGGCCGAGAGAGTGGGGATGTACTGTGGGCAAGGCATCTCCACTATAATCAAATTTCTGCCCAATTTCCTACACAACAGCTGCCTCCTCTGCTGTTTTGAGGTCATCGTCGAACACGACGGACAAACATACAGCATTGCGCTCGTGATCTGCTAACCCGAATTCAAATCCCGTTCAAGGGATCATTTTCTCTTGGGGTTAACATCAGTGCCGACTCCACTCCCCCCAAAGTCCGGATGACATTATAAACCGAGGTCCCGTATGCGAACGCGCGCAGAACATCTTGCGCGCACGTTAAAACCCCTTCCGCTTTTTGGAAGAGTAGCCAATTGTGTGCCGGTGGGAACTGATGACAACATTTACAAAACTGACGGGGATTGGTTTTAAAAAAAAGCAAACGAGTGCTAATTCCATTATCCTCGAAATAAAAAGGAATAAAATAAATTAACAGAATTAAAAAGTAAAAACCACAAACGTCTCCAACCATACATTTGCAACAACACACACAACACACACACACAAACACACAAACAACAACACACACAACCACACACACACACATCACACACACACACACACACACACACACACACACACACACACACACACACACATTTGCTCGGCTCTGTACGAAGAACTCTCTCATCTCTCTCCAACACACACACACACAACACACACAGACACAAGAACCCAGACACAACACACAGACACACACACAGACACAGACACACACACACACAACACACACACACACACACACACACACACACACACACACACACACACACACACACACACACACTCCTAGCACCTGCGTGTGTTCAGCGCGAATAACAGATAATGTACAAATGCATATATAAATGCAGCTCCATGAGTGTGCATTGGCATGTCTTATACACACACACACACACACACACACACACACACACACACACACACACACACACACACACACACACACACACACACACACACCCCACACACACACACACAACACACACACACCACACACATACACACACACACATATGTATATATATATATATATATATATATATATATATATTTTTATATATATATATAATATATAATATTATAATACATACATACATACATACATACATACAGAAGACATGTCAATGCACACTCATTCAGCTAAAAACGCAATGTCTATGAAATGTAAATATTGGGCTTCGCTTAAATTGAGGAAAGAAAATCATACACAACCTAAATTAAACAAACACACCCCAAACCAAAACGAAAATAAAACAAACAAACAAACAAACAACAACAAAATAGCAATAATACCAGCTGCGGCAGCAGCAACAGCAATAATAATAATCAACATATGACAGACCCTTCCCCCTTACATAATTTATTTATTTTATTTATTTCTTTTATATTGAGGATAATGGAATAAGCACTAATGTGCTTTTTACATCCAGTCCTCATGTGTATGCAGTTTTGTAAATTCTGTCATCTGTTCCCACCGGCACACAATGGCCTACTCTTTAGGAAAAGCGGAACAGGATTTAACGTGTGCGCAAGATGTTCTGCATGTGTTTGCACAAAGGGCCTCGGTTTATAGTCTCATCCGAAGGTATGTATGTGTTTTTGTTTTATTTCCCCCCCATGTTTTATCATTTTTTCAGGTTTTATTCATGTCGCAGCTGATAAGGTAGGGAAAGTGTAGAGCAATGTACCGCAACCGGGCCACTGATTTTATTTTATAAAGATATTAAAAAGAAGAGATAACTTTCACTTCTGTGGAGATAAATCGAGTGAACATGACAAGAACAAATTCTTTTTGACAAATTCTTTTATTTTGAGGATAATGAATCAGCACCCATTTGCTTTTTACATGCAGTCCCCGCCCTTAGGGATATATAAGAGAGAGAGACACAGAGAGAGAGAGAGACATTTTATAGTGTTTTAAGTGCCTAGGCTTCAGTGATTGATGAAACCATTGACGCTGGGAGTAACAGCAAAGTGAGAGGCTGTATGACCAGTGGCTTTCCCACTCATGGAATTCCACTTTACAGCTTAGTCTTTAGTGATCGACTATGACTCTCTGACTAGGAGGCTTGACTTGCACAGTCGGCGTTTGGAGAACATCTCCAACGCTGACTGTCCTTATGCCCACTTGGCCGAGGGAGTGGGGATGTACTGTGGGCAAGGCATCTCCACTATAATCAAATTTCTGCCCAATTTCCTACACAGCAGCTGCCTCCTCTGCTGTTTTGGAGGTCATCGT
>CM054135.1:47198482-47200982 GCA_028751875.1 Rapana venosa
GAGCACACAACCCCTTACTGGAGATCTTTGAGTACAGTAATATTCACGAGGTAGGAATCTCTGAACACAGTACCATCCACAAAGCAGAGATCTCTGTCTGATATGAGCACAGTAGTATTCACAAAGTAGAGATCTCTGTCTGATATGAGCACAGTAGTATTCACAAAGCAGAGATCTCTGTCTGATATGAGCACAGTACCATACACAAAGCAGAGATTTCTGTCTGATATGAGCACAGTACCATCCACAAAGCAGAGATCTCTGTCTGATATGAGCACAGTACCATCCACAAAGCAGAGATCTCTGTCTGATATGAGCACAGTAGTATCCACGAAGAAGGGATTTTCAAGAACAGAGCTGTCTGAATGAATAGGATATGTTTTAGCACACAACTGTCTGAATGAATGGGATTTCTTTTAGTACAGAGCTGTCTACATAAATGGATTTGTTTTTAGCACACAACTGTCTGCAAAAGTGGGATTTCTGAGCACACAACTGTCTGAATGAATGGGATTTTTAGCACACAACTGTCTGAATGAAAGGGATTTTTAGCACACAACTGTCTGAATGAATGGTATTGTTTTTAGCTGTGTGAATGAATGGGATTTCTTTTAGCACAGAGCTGTCTAAATAAATGGATTTATTTTTAGCACACAACTGTCTGAAAAAATGGGATTTCTGAGCACACAACTGTCTGAAATGAATGGGATTTTTTTTACCACAGAGCTGTCTGAATGAATTTTTTTTACCATAGAGTTGTCTGAATGAATTCTTTTTTTTAGCACAGAGCTCTCTAAATGAATGAGATTTTTTCAAGCACACAGCTGTCTGAACGAATGGGATTTCTGAGCACACAACTGTCTGAATGAATGGGATTTTCAAGAACACAGCTGTCTAAATAAATGGGATTTTTTTAGCACACAACTGTCTGAATGAATGGGATTTCTGAGCACATAACTGTCTGAATGAAAGGGATTTTCAAGAACACAGCTGTCCAAATGAATGGGAGTTTTTTTTTACCACAGAGCTGTCTGAACAAATGGATTTTGAGCACTCAGCTGTCTAAATAAATGGGATTTTTGAGAACATAAAAGTCTGAATAAATGGGATTTTTGAGCACACGACTGTTTAAATGTATGGGATTTCTGAGCACTCAGCTGTCTAAATGAATGGGATTTCTGAGCGCAGAGCTATCTGAATAGATGGGAATTTCAAGCACACAACTGTCTGAATGAATGGGAATGTTAGAGCTCAGAGCAATCTGAATAAATGAGAATTTCAGGCACACAACTGTATGAAATGAATGGGATTTTTTAGCACAGAGCTATCTGAATGAATGGGAATTTCAAGCACACAACTGTCTGAAATGAATGGGAATGTTAGAGCTCAGAGCAATCTGAATGAATGGTTAATTTCAAGCACACAAGCTGTCTGAATGAAGAAGAATTTATTTTGAGCACGTACGTAACTGTCCGTCGGATGAGATTTTTGAGTGGACACTTCTTCCAGGGACTGGGTTGGAGGCAAATGTTCAGGATGCTGGGACGAGGAGGAGGTGGTGGCAGTACTAGAGGTCAATGCTGAATTTCCAGTTCATGTGGACAAGGTTCAGCAAGCCGCGTCTCGTCTTGTTTTCTTTCGTTCATGCTGTCATTTGTTGCTGCTGCTGCTGCTGCTGCTGCTGCTGAAAATGATGATGATGATTATGAGTGACATTGGTGTCTGACAGTGTGATTGTTGGTGCTGTTTTTGTTTTTAGTCTTTCGCATCTTGTATCTAACCCTCTTTTCTGACACTCCCCTCTGTCTCTGTCTGTCTCTGTTTATATTCTGTCTGTCTGTTGTCTCTGTATTCTCTGTCCACCTGTCTCTGTATCTCTGTCTCTCTGTCTGTCTGTTTGTCTGTCTGTCTGTCTAGTCTGTCTGTCCTCCTCTGTTCTGTGTCTGGTTGTGTCTCGTGTCTGTTCTTTTGCCTTGTGTGTGTGTGGTGGTGCATGTGCGCGTGCGTGCTGCTTTCGGCACGTTTACTAACTGTGATGGATTGGTGCGTTAGCCGAACACGAACAAACAAGACGGAGCGTACTCAATAAAAAACATAAACTAAACTGAACTAAACGAAACGAACAACCCCAGGCAATACACTTTGAATAGATAATGAGACACTAAAAACAGATCGATCTGAGACCAGCCGAACCAGACAACAGAACGAAGCCTAACTCAATAACAACTAAACTAAACTAAACTGCACCGACTCAGACCAGACCTGACCAGATCAGACTGGACTAAACCAGATCAGACTGGACTAAACCAGATCAGACTAGACTAAACCAGATCAGACTGGACTAAACCAGATCAGACTAGACTAAACCAGATCAGACTAGACTAACCAGATCAGGCTGGACTAAACCAGATCAGACTGGACTAAACCAGATCAGACTGGACTAAATCAGATCAGACTGGACTAAACCAGACCAGACGAGACCAGGCTAAACTAGACTAAA
>CM054135.1:47213482-47218482 GCA_028751875.1 Rapana venosa
TTTTCGTCAACGTTTAGTTGACTGCAGATGGCAGAAGTGGAGTGAACATGTTCAAAATAGCATTAGGTTTGATTTTTATAGATTATTTTGTAGCTCACATGAGATGAAGTTGTATTTGATTTCAGATATGGACAGGCATTTGAAAATAGTGACCACAAGGTTTACGTTGGGTATTTCAAGTTTAGCCACTCATCACTTTCGATATAGAGATTGTAATGACATTGATTTGATATGTCCTCTCTGTAAAAGTGGTAAAGATGATGAGTTACATTTAGTTCTGTGCTGTCCATTTCTTATGGAGCTCAGAGATAAGTTTATTTCACCTAAATATTTTCGACAGCCTTGCACGTTCAAATTAACTTTGCTGATGTCCTCTGCAAGACATAACGATATTTGGAACTTGTCTCACTTCCTTCACAAAGCCTTCAAGCTGAGAGAAATTGCAACATCATAGTTCATTATTATGATTATCATATTGTTGATTGTATGTTTGTTTTTAATGTTTCTGATGATTTGGTTTTTTGTTCACTTTCCCCTTCATTATGGGCTATGGCCTAATGAATAAACATCCGAATCCGAATCCGAATCTGTCTCTGTCTCTCGCTCTCTCTTTGTCTATCTGTCTTTCTGTTTGTCTCTGTCTGTCTATCTGTCTGTCTGTCTGTCTGTTTCTCTCTCTCTCTCTCTTTGTGTGTGTGTGTGTGTGTGTGTGTGTGTGTGTGTGTGTGTGTGTGTGTGTGTGTGTGTGTGAGTGTTTCTTTGTGTGTGTTTGTGTGTGTGTGTGTGATTGTGTGTGTGTTTGTGTGTGTGTGTGTGTGTGTGTGTGTGTGATTGTGTGTGTGCTTGTTTGTTTGTGTGTGAGTGTGATTGTGTGTGTATGTGTTTCTGTGGGGTGGTGGTAATAGGGGTGGGGGGGGGGGGGTGGAGGTGGGGGGGGGATCCTTTAAGTTTAAAGGGTGGCTGGGGGTCCTTTTGATGAATAGATTAATTATTATCTTCTCGTATTTCGTTCACCTTGTTGAAATGGATCAAGCTTACATTCAACAGAATTGAAAGCGAAAACAGATTTGTATGCCGGCGATTTGTGTATCATCAGTTCCTGTTTTGTCACTCTTGTGTGTGTGTGTGTGTGGTTGTGTGTGTGTGTGTGTGTGGTGTGTGTGTGTGTTGTGTGTGTGTGTGTGTGTGTGTTTATGTGTGTGAGTGTGATTGTGTGTGTTTGTGTGTGTCTGATTGTTTGTGTGTGTGATTGTGTGTGTTTGTGTGTGTGTGTGTGATTGTGTGTGTACTTGTTTGTTTGTGTGTTTGTGTGTGTGTGAGTGTGATTGTGTGTGTGTGTGTGTATATGTGTGTGATTAAGTGTTTGTGTGTGTGATTGTGTGTGTGTTTGTGTGTGTGTGTGAGATTGTGTGTGTGCTTGTTTGTTTTGTGTGTGTGTGTGTGTGTGTGTGTTTGTGTGTGTGTTTCTGTGGAGTGGTGGTAATAGGGGTGGGTGATGGGGATCCTTTAAGTTTAAAGGATGGCTGGGGGTCCTTTTGATGAATACCATCTTATCGTATTTTGTTTACCTTGTTGAAATGGATCAAGCTTACATTCAACAGAATTGAAAGCGAAAACAAATTTGTATGTCAGCGATTAGTGTATCATCAGTTCCTGTTTTGTCACTCTTGTCGTGTGTATGTGTGTGTGTTTGTGCGTGTGTGAGTGTGATTGTGTTTGTGTGTGTGTGGTGTGTTGCGTGCGTGCGTGCGTGCGTGTGTGTGTGTGTGTGTGCGTGTGTGTGTGTGCGTGTGTGTGTGTGCGTGTGTATGTGTAAGTGTGTGTCGTTAAGTGTTTGTGTGTGTATGTGTGTGCGCGCGAGCGTGCGTTCGTGTGTGCATGTAGGAGGGTGGGTGTGGGTGTGTATGTATGTTTGTGTGTTTGTGTGCATGCTAACGTTGGTTTTTATTGGAGGGGGGGGGGGGGGGCAACTTGGTTCGTTTTTTAAAATTTTAGTAGTTCTGGGGTGTGGATGATTTACAAATCAGTATAACAGGATAATATACCAAACATACCGATAGTCAGACACACAGATACTCAGACATACAGCCAGACACAGGCATAGGCACACAGAGACACAGACGCACAGAAAAACAGAGAGAAAAAAACACAGAAACACAGAAACAGACACAGACACAGACACAGACACAGACACAGACACACACACACACACACACACACACACACACACACACACCACACACACACACACACACACACACACACCACACACCACACACACCACACACACACACACACACACACACACACACACACTCACGGGATAGTCTAGTAGTTAGAACATTGCGCTGGCAATCTGACGACCCGGGTTCGATTCCCGTGCAAAGGGATATTTTCCCTTGAAGTTAACATCAGTACAGACTCCACTCTCCCCAAAAGTCCTTCGGATGAGACTTTAAACCGAGGCCCCGTGTGCGAATGCACGCAGAACATCTTGCGCACACGTTAAATCCTGTTCCACTTTTCGTAAGAGTAGGCCATTGTGTGCCGGTGGAAACAGATGACAGAATTTACAAAACCGCATACACACAGGGACTAGATGTAAAAAGCACATAAGTGCTTTTTCCATTATCCTCGATATAAAAGAATAATAATAAAAAAAACCAACACACACACGCATATACAAATACACAGAGAGTTTTGTTTGAGTGTTATTTTTCTTAGATAGATGGCTTGACGAAAAAAAGCAAATTTTTGCTTATACAATGTACTATCTGGAAACAACAGTTTGACTTCGACGTTGACTTTTCATGTACACACACACTCACACGCACGCACTCACGTACGCACACACACACGCACAAAAATCACACACACAGGGGAGGCAAAAGAAACAGTGCTCCCGAATGCATAATATTGCAGGTTATTTCCCTTTATCTACTTTCAAACGCATTTATGTCGTTAAAAAAAAAGTACAATTATACCCATGTGTCATTCACACACACACACACACACACACACACACACACACACACACACACACACACACACACACACACACACACACACACACACACACACACACACACACACACACACACACACACACACACACTCATCTTTCGGATGAGACTATAAGCCGAGGCCCCGTGTGCGAACGCATGCAGAACATCTTGCGCACACGTTAAATCCTGTTCCGCTTTTCGAAAGAGTAGGCCATTGTGTGCCGGTGGGACCAGATCACAAAATTTACAAAACCGCATACACACGGGGACTGGATGTAAAAAAGCACATGAGTGCTTATTCCATTATCCTCGATATAAAAAATATAAGTACAACACAACACACACACACACACACACACACACACACACACACACACACACACACACACACACACACACACACACACACACACACACACACACACACACACTCACACACACGCACACACACGCACACACGCACGCACGCACAAATACAGACAGACAGACACACATACACACTCACACACACACACACACTCACACACACGACACACACGCACGCACGCACGCAAGCACACATACAGACAGACAGACACACATACACATACAACACACACACACACACAACATCATATACATACATACATGCATACATACATACATACATACATACATACATACATACATACATACATACATACATACATATACACATTCATACATACACACACACATACAGACAGACAGGCAGACAGACAGACCCACACACATACACACACATACACACACACACTCTCTCTCACACACACACACACACACACACACACACACACACACACACACACACACACACACACACACACACACACACACACACACACACACACACACACACACACACACACACACACACCACACACACACACGTCATGCATTCCACACCATTGACACCTTCACCTAAGTATTTGCACATCATATGGCATGTGTCCATAATTATACCCATGAAAGGTTTACGCTTGATCATGGATTTCTGCCAATGGAAAAACCATAAAAGATTTCAACTTTCCAAATTTGTGACTTGCACTTAGATCGCTAGTCTAAAATTCTGTCGACGATCGTTTTAGTGCTTGTCACTATGCAACGGCATTAACAATGTATGGACATTTCCTTTTTTATGTGTAAAAATTCCGAGAAGGAAAGTTCCATCTCCATTATGGAATTAATAATAATAATAATAATAACAATAAAAAACAAAACCACCACCACCACCACCAATAATAATAATAATAATAATAATAATAAAAACTATAACAACAACAATAACAAAAACAACAATACTACTACTACTACTACTACTACTACTACTACTACTACTACTACTACTACTACTACTACTACTACTTATATTAAAAAAATAAATAATGGATTTTTCACAGCGCTCATTCTTGTTAAGGAAACAAATCAAGGCATTTATATTCAAAACATTCACACACATGCGACCTTTCACAAAAACCCACAAAAAACCCAACAAAATCTAGTCAACTGGTTGACTATTCAGCCTGAATATCCAGATTACAAAATTAAAAAAATAAAGAATTATTGGGAAAGCACTGGTCCCGAAGTTTTATAGGTTGTCTTCTCCTTAATGCAAAGCCATCCTTGATCGTTTTATATCGGTGAAGAATTTTTCCATTCGCAAGACAGGTTTTTCATTCTGAATAGTTTTTTTTTGGTGATATTCTATGCGAAATAGGATTTAGTTTTGTTTGGTTGCAACAAGGTGTTGGTTAGGTCAAAGTGTTTCTAAAGTTATTGAAGCAGAGACTTGTTGATCAGTATATCCAAGAGTGGTCTGGCACTATCAGAGACCGTGATAGATATAACAATTACAGATCATTTAAGATAATTTTTGACAAAGAAAAAAAATTGTGTGACTGACATGGAAACCTACTGTTTCAGAGTGGCCATTTCACAGGCCAGGTTTAATGTTCTCCCCATTAATGCAAATGTGCA
>CM054135.1:47228482-47240982 GCA_028751875.1 Rapana venosa
GAGTGGGAAAGCCACTGGTCATACAGCCTCTCACCTTGCTGTTGCCCCCAGCGTCAATGGTTTAATCAAGAACTGTGATAAACCCCAGGCGCTGACGGCCCGCTACTACTACTACTACTACTACTGCTGCTGCTGCTGCTGCTGCTGCTGCTGCTGCTGCTGCTGCTGCTGGTAATAATGATGATGATAGTGATGATAGTGATGATGATGATGATGATGATGATGATGATGAAAGTGCTGATGATGATGGTGAAAATGATAACGATAAGATAACAAACAAAAATGTTGGTGGAAGTACAATAGTGGTAAATGTAGTGACCACAAGATGAGCCCTATATAACAGCAGATGGATCCCTGAGAGGACAGTTTATTCTCTGCCAATAGGTTTGACACTGAACCTCAAGGACTAAGTTTGTGACGCGTTTTTGTCCAGTGAGGAAAATCTGAGGCAGGCTGCGTTTAAAAAAGCATACTACTTCTCTTTACCATTTTAAGTCATGGCAGATTTCTCGGCGTGAGAAATCTGCCATGTGCTCTGCATGTATTGCAAATCGGATTAAAAGAGTTCTGCCTACACTTATCAGCGAAGATCAGTCAGGTTTTATGCCAAATAGATACATTGGTAATAATATTAGATTAATATATGACCTGATTAACTACCTGGATAAAAAAAATCAGCCTGGGTTATTACTTAGTGTCGACTTTGAAAAAGCATTCGACTCTTTAAGCTGGGATTTTATGTTCAAAGTCATGAAGGCATATGGTTTCGGTAGCAGTGTCTATCAATGGGTCAAAACATTCTATACAAATATAAAATCAACAGTCCTCGTAAATGGTAACAGTTCAAAATGGTTAGAATTGAAAGAGGGTGCGGGCAGGGTGATCCAATATCGCCCTACTTATTTATTCTTAGTCCCGAGATTTTGGCTATAATGATTAAAGAAGATACATCAATTAAAGGAATACGCATTGGAGAGACAGGACATAAAATTTCCCAATATGCAGATGACACTCAATTGTTAAACATAGGAAAATGAACTATCATTTGAACATTCTATACATATTCTAGAGAAGTTTGGAAAATATCAGTCTTATCATGAATAGTGACAAAAGTCAAGTTATATGGCTTGGTAATAAAAAAGAATCAAGTGTGTGTTCTGTCCCCACCTAAAAATGACGTGGAATCCCCCCAAATTCAAGATTCTAGGAATCTGGTTTACCCCAAATCTAAAGGACTGTGAAAATATGAACTATAATGATACATTTTCGGAAATTAAAACGCTATTTAAAGTTTGGTTACAAAGAGTTATTACTCCACTTGGCAGAATTGCCATTTTAAAGTCTCTTATCTTGTCAAAACTTATTCACCTGTGGATGTTATTACCAGATCCACCTGACCATTTCATAAAAAGTCTACAAAAGCTATGTTTCCAGTTTGTTTGGAACAATAAACAAGATAGAATAGGTAGAAAGACGGCTATTAAACCCGTTACTCAAGGAGGGATGAGCATACTGAATAAGAAAATATATTTATGCGCTGAAACTTATATGGATAAGAAAAATTAGAAATGTAAATCACAAATGGATAGTATTGCAGAAAAAACATATCCACTTATCATGAACTTAGAAAGCTATGGATCAGATATAACAGCCACATTTTCAAACATCAATCCTTTTTGGACACATACGTTTTAAAGCTTATAGATTTTTCTCTCGTTGCATTAGTCCCTCAAATGCACGAGAAATGCTCTCTGAACCAGTTTTTTTACAATGAAAATATAACAGTAGGTAATACAGTAATCAAACACACGTATTTAATACAGAAAGGTATATATTCTATTAAACACTTTCTCAATGAAAAAGGTGAATTTATCAATTACAAAGATTTCAGTTCAAGCTGTGGCAGGCCTACTGACTTTCTTACGTTTCATGGATGGATTTCCTCAATGAAACATACATAAGGAAAGCTGGCATACAAATAAGTGACAACATAAGTAATATTCAAGAGACACCCACAGTACTGCGGATCATTGATAGTGTAAATAAGGGACAAAAAAGTATTATGAATATCTGGTATCAGACAAACAACTTCCAAAATTGTTGCACAAAGTGGACAGAAAAACTACATGAACATTTCCATTGGAAAGATATCTTTGTAAAAATACATAAAATTAAAGATGTAAAACTAAAATGGCTGCAAATGAGAATAATTCACCGCATCATTGCTACAAACGTGGTGTTGAATGCTATGGGTTTAGTGAACACAACACTTTGTACTTTGTTAATGAGACCAGAGACTCGATAGAACACTTTTTATGGGATTGTAAATATATTAGAACTTTTTGGACAAGTTTAGAACATGTTATTAAAGAACGATGCACAAATGTCTGTAACATAACATTTTCTTGTATTTAGTCATTTTTGGGGTAGACCAACACATTAAAACAGATATGACCTTTGATTTGATAATGTTGCTTGCAAAGTTACACATCTACAGATGCAAAATTGACAGACAGGTACCAAACTTTCTGTTTTTCAGGCACAGCTACACAATAGATTTAAAACCGAGCAGTATAATGCAAGAATTGCAAATAACCTTATGAAATTCGAAATAGAATGGAATAACTACAAATCATTGTTTTTGTCACATACATAAGGATGAATAAAACATCAGAAGACACACAGCTTTGGACAAAAAAACCCAACAAACATCCCATCAAGCCCTCCTGTAATGGGGAGGGAGGAATGGCAATTGAAAAACTGTGTAATATTCTTCAGATGGCATGGCATATGAATTGTGTACTGTATAAAATGCCGTTGTGTATATATGTATGGTTATATATGTATGTATGTATGTATGTGTGTATGTATGTATGTATGCAGGAATGCTGTATATACGTTATTTCTTTGTTATGTCTAGTTAACGTTTATTGATATTGATAATGCTTGTCATGCATATATGTATTTGTAACAACAAAAGGAATTTAAAAAAAAAAAAAAAAAAAAAAAGATTTCTCGGCGTGAAGTTCGGGCTGCTCTCCCCGAGGAGAGCGCGTCGCCACAAGAGCAGCGCTATCCATTATTTTGGGTGGGCCTTTTTGTATTCGAGTGTCATTTTTTCTTCTCAAAGTGGCCTTTTTCTATAGAATTTTGCTTGGGACAACTGTCTTGTTGCCGTGGATTCTTTTAAGTGCACCCAAATGCGCGTTGCACGCGAGACCTGGGTTTACCGTTTCACCTGAAAGACTAGTACGCAGAACACCACTTTCGGTCCAATGGAATGGGGAAAAAAAGTTTCCTTATAATCTTTTTGACCTTCTCTCTTTGTCTCTCTGGGTTCACTGTCTCTCTGTCTGAATGAATGTCCCTCCCTCCATCCTGTGTATGTGTGTGGATGTGTGTGTGTGTGTGTGTGTGTGTGTGTGTGTGTGTGTGTGTGTTGTGTGTGGTGTGTGTGTGTGTGTGTGTTTGTGTGTTGTGTGTGTATGTCTTTTGTGTTTGTGTGTTGTGTGTGTATGTCCTATTGTCATTTTGTCATTTCAGTGTGTGTGTGTGTGCATGCGTGCGTGTGTGTGTTTGTGTTTGTTTGTCTCTGTGTGTGCCTGTGTGTGTGTCAGTCAAAGTCAAACTTTTATTTTCAGATGGTACATTGAATAAGCAGTGCATTTGCTTTTGTGTGTGTGTGTGTGTGTGTGTGTGTTTGTGTATGTTTGTGTCTGTGTATGCCTGTGTGCCTGTGTGTGTGTGTGTGTGTGTGTGTGTTTGTTTGTGTATGTGTGTATGTTTGTCTCTGTGTATGCCTGTCTGCCTGTCTGTGTGTCTGTGTATGTGTCTCCTGCAGCGACGTGCGAAACGGGGTGGGTGGTCAACCCCTTACACAACACCTGCCTCAAGCCTGTGGCCTCCCAGCTCAACTGGTTCCAAGCCAGGGACCTGTGCAGCCTAGAGAAGAGCACTCTCTTGTACGTGGAGACGTCCCAGATGGAGAAATTCCTTGCCGACCTGGTCAAGAACACTGGAGTGCTGACGTACGTACGTGAGTGACTAGGCTGTATAGTAATAATAAAGGACTGAGGAAATGAACTGTCAACTTCATTGACCGTAGCTGTAATTATTGTTAGAAAAAAAAAAGTGTCAAAAGTGGAAAAAATCTAGTAAATTGTAGCTTTGTTTTAAAAAAAAAGATATGTGTATACATTCGTTGATCATTGAAAAGAAAGTCAGATTAGTGGAAAGAAAAGAAGAATGAATGTATCATGTATGAAATAAAGTAGCAACGGGAATGATGTAAATTAGAAAGACGAACGTGTGAATGGTATGAACGGACGTGTGTGAAAGAATGATACGTGTGTGAACGATGTGAGTCTGAAAGAATGAATGTAAAAAAAAAGTAACCAAGTGAATAACGTTAATCAGAGAAAAGCTATGTCCGGTATAATGAATAAGTGTGAATGACTTGAACGGATAATAATAATAATAATAATAATAATAATAATAATGTATGGAACTAATATAGCGCTGAATCTTGTAAAGCAAGAAATCAAAGTGCTCAGATGACATTTAAAAAAAAAATATATCGAGGATAATGGAATAAGCACTCATGTGCTTTGGAATCTGCACTCATGTGCTTTTTTTTAACATCCAGTGTGTATGCAGTTTTGTAAATTTTGTCATCTGTTCCCACCGGCAAACAATGGCCTACTCTTTCGAAAAGCAGAACAGGATTTAACGTGTGTGCATTTCTGTGGTGACGTGAACGGATGTGTGTGAAAGAATGATGAGTGTGTATGTGTGTGGACGACGTGAACTCGGAAGAATGAACGTATGTAAAAGAATGTAACTATGTGAATAACGTAAATCAGGGAAAACAATGTCCATGTCCAAAGAATATGCATAAATGATGTGAACTAATGTGTATGAAAGAAAAACAAGTTATAAAAATGCTGTAATCAGGGCGCCATGATTTGGAAGAAAATAGTAATAGTAGTCAACATTTCTAAGGACAAAGGTTTCAGTTTAAGGTTCTGACAAAGTAACACTTATTTGTTATTTTCCTCGTGGAAAATCACTTTAAAAAGAGTGCACAAGAAGAAGTTTTCTAAAGTGTTGATGATGTTGATGATGATGATGATGATGATGATGATAATGGCGAGAATGATGATGATGATGAGAAAGAGGAGCAGGAGGAGAATGATGATGATGAATATGATGAAGATGATAAAGAGGAGAAGGAGAATGAGAATGATGATGATGATGCTGATGCTGATAAAATACGGGGGTCAAACTGAAGATCAATATAATCTCAGAAACCAAGTTCCTCCACTTTCAATGTCATTATGGATGCTTCTTCAAGTATTCCCGCCTGAGCTGCAGACCATTTTAACATCTGATAAAACCACTACCCCCCCCCCTTCATCCCCAACAACAACAACCAAACCAAACAAAACCCAACCGTCCCCGCACATGTTTACCTCAGTACATTAACCTATCATCATCATCATCAGACCCGTGACCTTGGCGGTCGTGGGGGAGACACGGAAGACGATGCCGTGGTAAGCCTCCTCCATCCATCTCGGTCCTCGGCTCTGCGCAGTAGTGCCGAGTCATTCATCCTGGTCCATTCTCTGATGTTGTCCATCCATGAATTGTTCTGTCTTTCCCTCTTTCTGCCACCTTCGAGTGTTCCCTGCAGTACTGTTTTTGGCAGAGTGTTGTGGCGGGTGACGTGGCCGAACCATGTCAGCTTTTTCTTCTTGACGATGGTGAGAAGGGGTTCCTGTGGACCTGCCAGCCGTGTTATTTGACTCTTGACAAATTCATTGGTCTTTCGTTCTCTCCAGGATATGCCCAGCAGTTTTCTATGGCATTTTGTTTCAAATGACTGGATTCGCTTTGCTGTTTCAGCAGTCAATGTCCAGGTTTCACTTCCGTACAGCAGGATAGTCTGAATTAGGGCTTTGTAGAGCTTTAGTTTGATTGACCTATACAACCCTCTTAAAAGCTCCCACTGCACTGCATCATCTGGACTCTCGTTAACAGTCTCGCCACTCAGTTGTCGCTTTCTTGTCTCTTCTGGTGATTATGATTCCTTATCAGTTATGTGCCTGTCAGTGTTGGAACTGCCCTTCATGGGATGATTACATGAATTTTTGCCTTGCCTTGCCTTGACTTCCAATCTCCCTCCTCCCACCCCTCAGCTTTTCTCCTCCCCAAAACTACATCCATACCCATCCCTTCCATCCCCACTTCACTTCTGTCCATTTTTCATTTTATTCTTTTATATCGAGGATAATGGAATAAGCCCTTATGTGCTTTTTTTAAACATTCAGTCCCCGTGTGTATGCGGATTTGTGAATTCTGTCATCTGTTCCCATCACTACCTTATCTCCCTTTACCTTCCTCCTCCTCCTCCTACATCTCTTTCTCATCCCTTTCTTCCACCTCACGCACCTCCTCCTCATACACCACCTCCTCCTCTTCCTCCTCCTCCCACACCTCATTTTCCTCCTCCTCCCCTTCGTCCTCCTCCACACGTCCTACACCTCCTCCTCCTCCTACACCTCATCCTCCTCTTCTCCATCCTTCTCTTTCTCCTACACCATCACCTCCTCCTCGTAGTTCTCACCCTCCTTCTCATTCTTCTCCTACACCTCCTCTTCCTTCTTCCCCCCTTCTCCTCTGTCTACACCTTCTCTTCCTCTCCCACCTCCACCTCCTCCTCTTCATCCTCCTCCTACACCTCCTCTTCCTCCTCCTCCTCTTCATCCTCCTCCTACACCTCCTCTTCCTCCTCCTCCTCTTCATCCCCCTCCTACACCTCCTCTTCCTCTTCATTCTCCTCCTACACCTCCTCTTCCTCTTCCACCTACACCACCTCCACATCTGCCTCCTCCACCACCTCCACATCTGCCTCCTCCACCACCTCCACATCTGCCTCCTACAGCACCTCCACATCTGCCTCCTCCACCACCTCCACATCTGCCTCCTACACCACCTCCACATCTGCCTCCTACACCACCTCCACCTCCTCCTACACCACCTCCACCTCCTCCTACACCACCTCCACATCTGCCTCCTACACTACCTCCACCACCTCCACATCTGCCTCCTACACCCACCTCCACATCTGCCTCCTACACCACCTCCACATCTGCCTCCTACACCACCTCCACCACCTCCACATCTGCCTCCTACACCACCTCCACCACCTCCACATCTGCCTCCTACACTACCTCCACCACCTCCACATCTGCCTCCTACACTACCTCCACCACCTCCACATCTGCCTCCTACACCACCTCCACCACCTCCACATCTGCCTCCTACACCACCTCCACCACCTCCACATCTGCCTCCTACACTACCTCCACCACCTCCACATCTGCCTCCTACACTACCTCCACCACCTCCACATCTGCCTCCTACACCACCTCCACATCTGCCTCCTACACCACCTCCACATCTGTCTCCTACACCACCTCCACATCTGCCTCCACCACCACCATCTCCTCCTCTTTACTCTTTTCCATTTTTATTCCTCTCTCTCTCTCTCTCTCTCTCTCTCTCTCTCTCTCTCTCCTCTCTCTCTCTCTCTCTCTCTCTCCTCTCCGGTTAAGTTTGCTGATGGCATCAGTCCATGATAAAACTGTTCATAATCTGGCTCTATTTTTGTATAAGGCTTTTCAGTTACGAGAAAAACTTACGTCTTAGGCTCGCATGTCTTTGGTACAGATGTATTATGTGCTGTTTTGTATGTTGTATATGCATATACATTATTTGCTTTTTTCTGCCCCCTCTCATATGGGGCTATGGCCTTACATGAATAAACCATCTGAAGTCTGATGTCTGAAGTCTCTTCCCCCCCTCTCTCTCTCTCTGTATCTGCAGAAGCACGACCCAGATCTGGACAGCGGGGAACGACATCCTGGAAGAAGAGAGTCAGATGAGCGTGTTCCGGAGCCGGCTGAGCTTCACCAGCTGGGCCAAAGGGCAGCCCAACGACCAGGCCAAAGGACAAGGAGGACCTCACACCCAGAACTGCGTCATGGACGTCGTGGGCACGGGCGACGCCCAGGAGGACAAAGGCTGCGGTGACCACAGCTTCGCTTACGTCTGCGAAAGATGGCCCCGGGGTAGGGTCTAGGAGGGTTGAGTTAAGAGTGGCTTTGTTTGTGGTCGTGGGTGGTGTTGAGGGTTGATTTATTTGATGTATTTTTTTGTAAAATTTTATTTTATTCTTTTTTTATATATCGAGGAACGAGGAAAGAATTCCCCCAACAATGAACTCACCAGGAGAACTGACAACAGAGAGGAATGGGAAGGCCATGATCGCCGATGTCTGCAACAGACCTGGCACATGAAGAAGAAGAAGAAGAAGAAGAAAGAAGAAGAAGAAGAAGAAGAATATCGAGGATAATGGAATAAGCACTTATGTGCTTTTTTTACATCTTGTCCCCGTGTGTATGCGGTTTTGTAAATTCTGTCATCTGTTCCCATTGGCACACAATGGCCTACTCTTCCGAAAAGCGGAACTGGGTTTAACGAGTGCGCAATATGTTCTGCGTGCGTTCGCACACGGGGCTTCGGTTTATAGCCTTATCCGAAGTGGTGACGAGGGTGGTGGGGTGTGGGGTGTGGTGAGGGTGGGTGGTGTAGTAGTGAGGGTGAGGATGGCTGTGGTGGTGGTATGGTGGTGATAATAGAAGTGGGGGTGGTGGTGTGTGTGGTAGTAGTAGTGGTGGTGGTGGTGTTATGATATGAGGAGTAAGTGTGGTGGTTATGTGTGAGTGTGTGAGTGGTGGTAGTGGTTGTGATGGTGTGGTGATGGTGGTAGTGGTGATGATGGCGGTATAGCGGTAGTAGTGGTGGTGGTGGTGGTGGTGATATTGAGGTGGTTGTTGTGATGGTGGTGTTGTGCTGGTGGTGTTATGGTGGTAGTTGCGGTGGTGGTGATGGTAGTACTGGAGATAATGTTAGTGTAGCTGATGGTGGTTGCTGCCAGTGTTAACGCTGTTTCCGTGTTCTCTTCCGCGAGTACTTTTTATATTATGAGATATTGAATATATGAAGTGTGTGTGTGTGTGTGTTGTGTGTGTGTGTGTGTGTGTGTGTGTGTGTGTGTGTGTGTGTGTGGGTATTTTGGGGGGTGGGGGTGGGGGCTGCCGCTGCGTGAACTCGCGCTTCGCGCTTGTGTCTGTATGTCCGCACGCAGTTCAGAACCATAATAATAACAACAGAACCAACCAATTTGATGTAACATGTCATCACACACACAACACACAACACACACACACACACACACACACACACACACACACACACACACACACACACACACACACACACACACAAGTGTTTAAATGATACATCAGTTTCCTCTGTTTATATCCATTTGGTTGTTGTTTTTGTTATTGTTGGTGGTGGTGGGGGTGGGTTCTGCTTTATTTTGCTTTCTATTTGTTTTGGGTTTAGGGTGGTTTTCTTGGGGAGGGGGAGGGGGTATTTTAGACTCTTTTTCTCGTCTTTTGTTAGTTCTATATTGTTCTTCATTTGTCTTGGCTGTTATTCTTGTCCTATGTTAGTTATTGTCGCTGTTGTTGTTGTGTACGTATGTTTGTGTTTGTTTGATTGTTTATTTTTTTGTTGTGGTTGTTCTTGTTGATTTATCTTTTTTGTTTTTTTATTCAGTTGTTTGTATGGTTGAAGGTTTGTGTGTGTATGTGTGTGTGAGGGGGGGGGGGGGGGGGGGGGGTAAGGAAGCAGTTGGTGTGGTTTTTAAAATTTTTATTTTGTTTTGTCTTCTTTGTTTGTTTTGGTTTGGTTTTTCTTTGTTGCTTGTTTGTATTATGACGGATATTTTTTCAAGATTTTTGAATTATTTGAATTGTATGGTTTAATATTTTTCTGTTTTTAATTCATATATGCATATGCTATTGTCTTTTCTTGTTTGATTTGTATAGTTTACCATAGATTAGGTTTTTTATTCTATGTCTGTATATACATTATCTTTTTTCTCGCTTTTTTTTCTTTAGATAGATGGCTTGATGAAAAAGAAAGCAAATGCACTGCTTATTCAATATACCATCTGAAAATAAAAGTTTGACTTTGACTTTGACACACACACACTCTTCACCATTAACACTATACAACCCACACCACGCTTTAGAAACAAGTTATCACACACTCTTTATCCTCCATTACCAACACAAGACAAACCGGTTGATTTTGCAGATTTCTACGGAGCGGTTTTCACCAAAGTCGACATCGCCGACGCTGCATTCCGGAATTACGGCTTGGGTAGCGAAGCAGACGACATTTGGCCTGTCATCGGTTTCAGAGCTTGTGCGTCGCTATGCATAGCCAGGCACTACTTCTGCGAGGTCTACGTCTACAGTGTTGGACTGCAACGCTGCAAACTGCTTCGACTTTATGCCATAGGTTACGACAAAGCCCTCAGTGACACCCAGATGAAAGAATTGGTCAACGGGGGCTACGAAGCCTTTGGGATCGTACAGTTTTCTGTTTGATAGTTTTGTTTAGGGATTTTTGGGGATTTGGGTGGGGTGGGGGTGGGGGAGGGGGTTGTTGTTGTTGTTCTTTGGCTAGAGCTCCGAGGTTTATTTACTTATTTGTGTGTGTGTGTGTGTGTGTGTGTGTGTGTGTGTGTTTTTGTGAGTGTGTGAGTATGTGTGTGAGTTTGTGTATGTGTGTGTGTATATGTGTGCGTGCGCGCGCGCGTGTGTGTGCGCGAGTGTATGCGCGTGCGTGTGTGTGTGTGCGAATGCGACCGTTTTAACCGCCTGTTTGATTTAGTGTAGGGGAAGCGCATGGGAGAGAACTGTGTGTAAGGCTTATGTGAGACTACTATTTCTTTGGGGTGTTTTTTTCTTTTCGTTCCTTGGCTAGAGCTCTGAGGTTCACCAATAGTGAGATTTTGTGTGTATTGTGTGTGGTTGTGTGTGTTTGTGTGTGTGTGTGTGTGTGTGTGTGTGTTGTGCAGCCTATTTTTCCCCCCACTATTAAGGTAGCCGCATTTCTGGCTTCGGAGAGTGTGTTTTAAGAGTTTTGCCTTTGTCATCGTTGTTATTAATTTTTTGGGGTGGGGTCATTATTACGATTATATTTCCAATTTTTTGGGATAAGCTTTCATCGTCTTTGATAATAAATGATAGAGATTGACAATTTGTGACTGTGACAAAATTAATTTGAAGTGATGTGACCGGTTTGGGTAGGGTCTACTTTGTCTCTCAGTGCTTCTTTGTCTCTGTTTCTGGCTCTCTTTCTGTGACCTCCTAGCCTCCCTACTCACCCTCCTACCCTAGAATCAATTAACGAAACGGTTGTGGGAGATATGTATGAAGAAGAGCGGGGGATGGAACAGGCATCCATGTATGATTGCCATTTATGTGAGAAGTAGTAGTAGTAGTAGTAGTAGTAGTAGTAGTAGTAGTAGCGGTGGTGGTGGTGGTGGTAATTGTAGTAGTAGTAGTGATGGTGGTAATTGTAGTAGTAGTAGTAGTAGCGGTGGTGGTGGTGGTAATTGTAGTAGTAGTAGTGAGGGTGGTGGTGGTAATTGTAGTAGTAGTAGTGAGGGTGGTGGTGGTAATTGTAGTAGTAGTAGTAGTAGTAGTAGTAGTAGTAGTAGAAGTAGTAGTAGCGGTGGTGGTGGTGGTAATTGTAGTAGTAGTAGTGGTGGTGGTAATTGTAGTAGTAGTAGTAGTAGTAGTAGTAGTAGTAGTAGTAGTAGTAGCGGTAACAGCAACACCAGCAGCAGGAGATGTGGCAGCAGCAGCAGAAAGAAGGCAAGGGTAGTTCTAAGATCACTTATTGTGAAAAGACATTAAATCAAAGAAGAATAGTAGTACTAGCAGCAGGAGTAGCAACAGTGTTGGTACAACAACAAATACTACTACTACTACTGATGATGATACTACTACTACTTCTTCTACTTCTTCTACTACTACTGATGATGATGATGATACTACTACTACTACTGATGATGATGATGATACTACTACTACTACTACTACTACTACTACTACTACTACGTAAATGGCATGCACTTCTTAGAACCATTATTATAGTTGATTCTAGGTCTATTTGCTATTATGTGTTTTCTATATTCTCGATGGTATATCTGCTTATGATGATCTAAGTTTTGGGGGTGGTTTTTTTGCACTCAGTCTCGGAATAACTGCGTACATGCTTCTTTATTTACATATTTGCTGTGTTTTGTTTGCTTTGACTACTATGGTAAAATCTCCTTTCTGATTTTTCTGTGTTTGTCTATGTGCCTGTCTGCATGTCTAGCTGTATGTCTGTCTGTCTGTCTCTGACTGTCTCTCTCTCAGTGTGTGCTCATCTGCCTTTCATATTGAGTAAGTTTACACATACAGGTTTTGTGTGTTTTGTTTTGACTTTGATGTAGGGTGTAGTGCACACACACACGCATACTTACGGGGAATGGATGTAAAAAAGAACACAAGTGATTATTCCATTAT
>CM054135.1:47243482-47288482 GCA_028751875.1 Rapana venosa
TAGTTTTCCATCTCTCTCTCTCTCTCTCTCTCTCTCTCTCTCTCTCTCTCTCTCTCTCTCTCTCACACACACTTAGTTTTCCATCTAGCCTTGTGACTAGGGAAGTGAAGGATGGACGAAATCGCCAACCTATGGGAGATCAAAGAGAGCATTTGATGCCGCGGGCAGGCCATACCTTAAACAAGACAGCTGGTGAACCGTGATCAGTCTGTGAAGGAGAAGGGACCGACATCTTGCACAGGGCCTCAAGACTGAAAGGGCGAGGAAGTCTGCAATATAGAGCTCTGGGATTAATAAAGCACTGGAGAAGGAAGACGGCGTGTTTTCCTCCTAGAAGCATATGTCCGGCTGATGAATCTGCAGGAAGCAACGATACACGGCTTTCCGGAAGGTTCTGCTGAGGCTGTCAGCGTCCAGTGGAATGCTGCACTGCAGACTGGTCATCACCTTGTCGTTGGCCTGCAGCAGCTGCTGGTAAGACATCCTCCCTACGTCCTGGGGATGGTCGCTGGCCAGACGTTTCATATTTTTCGCTACTCGTTGCTGGATCTCCTTCTTCAGCGCTTTACTTCTCTGCTCGTGATGGTGGTCGCTTAGGTTTGTGTTAGGATAAACACTGGCCGAGACCCGTCGTGAGGTTGACCGCGTGTTCTGGAGACTGTGGAGAGTCCTTGGCCTGTTGTGATACAGTACCTTGTCGTCTGTTGGACAGCTAGGCCTAGTAGGATGCCTGGCATTGCGTGCAGCAGCGCGTGGAGAAGGGGAAAGCGACTGATGTACACCACAAGCGGTTTGTGGGTAACTTGTGGGAAGTGGGTCAGCGTTACCACTTTGTTGAAGATGGGACTGCTCGTGGGAACGTGTGTGCCTGTGGTGGTTGGTCTTGCACAATAAAGGACGTGAATACAGCACATTTTCCGTTTGGATATTTTTAACACACTTCCCATGACAGTCTTTTGGTTTAGAGGATTTGGGCCAGTTCCTATCACGTGAAAAAGATTTGTTGCTGTTCTTTTGCTTGATGGTGTACTCAGGTTGGCTTTGCTGGTACTTTGTCTTACTTTTTTGGTCATGGCGTGTGTGATGATTGTTGCCTCCATAAGCAGCTTGTGAAACAAAGTTTCTGTTTTTTCTACACACATTACTTGTCTCCTTGAAGTGGGGAGAGCTCTGGTAACTGTGTTTTATATCTATATGAATGTGGCTTGGGCTGCTAACCTCAGATTCCCAGATGTAGTGTCTTGATAAACACGACAAATCTCTGTGAGCTAAAGGGTGACCGGCAGCGTGCAACCGCTTATGAGAACACTTTGCTGTGTGATTAGAAGTAGCTGTGTTTTTAGGGTACATGCTGTGTTTACCTTTGTTGTATGTAAAGAAGTGCTGACACTGTCGAGCATCACTTCTCTTTTGGGCAGTTGGAAAACTCTGTCGACATTTGTGTCTTTCAAACAAGTTCTCGGGTATGTCTGAATCATCGTCATTATTGTCTATACCATTTCTTTGAAGCGCATGATTGTCTAATCTGTCACGTTTCGTGTTGCACAACCTCTCTGTGGCAGGTCTATGATGTTGATCAGAATTTGATCGTTTGTTCCAGTATTCATGGCTCTGTAGTCGAGCAAGTTTATCCGTGTGTCTGTTGTGTGTCTGCGATCGCTGGTGCTGAAGGTACCGGAGTGTTTTCTGGGATTCTTCTGGTAAAGTAGATATGAAGATTTTCGAAGAACGTGTTTCTGTTCTGCTCTCAACTGACCCAAAAGAAAGACTAGAACTAAGTTTTTCAACGGATTCTTGGTATTGCTCTACAAGACACACGTGATCTAAACTTCTTTGACTGAAACAAGGCCAACCATTTTGGTTGCCATTACTATGATCTGTTTCTATATCAGGTGAATGTGTTAGGTTTTGTCTTCTGTTGGTTGCCTTGTAATCATATGGCATTGAAGACCTGTTCGATCTGTGGTAACTAAAAGGTACCTGATCATTTCTATCGCTGCGATGCTTGGAACAATGGCTAATGATGGATTCGGACAAAAACTTGTCTTTGAGTAACTGATCATTGTTGTTGGTTAGCCAAAGTTTATCAGGATTTTCATATAAGCTGTAACAACTAGCATAATTAGTTGTTTCAGACTGGATTTTCTGTGGATGCCTGTTCTTAAACACCGCCTTATCTGTTTTTGGATACAGTTCCTGCCGGGAGTCAACATTCAACGAATTCCCTTCTGTTGCCTTGAGAGCACTATCTGATCTGGAAAAACCATCGTTACTTTGGCACTGAGCTTTGGAAGTATGTTGGCAACCCCTATTCCTGCTTTTACACCTGTGATCAATTGAAAGTGGTAAAGCAGGTTTTCTTTGGGTATAATCTTCTTCCAAGGAAACCTCATCATATAATCTTGTATGATGACGAGTCGCCACATTACTTAGAGTCTCAAATCCTTTTTCTCCACATACTGATTTTAATGTTCCCAACTGACCATGTTCTCTGCTTCTGTCTTCTGAAAGTCTTACTCTCTTGATTGGACTGAGCGTACAACATAAAAAGCCTTGTGATGATCGAACTGGTATGCTTGCACATGGGTACTCAACCTCTGAAAAAGGATCTAATCTGTCACTATATGTGTGTGCTGCAGTCAAACTAAGATGCTCCTTTGGCTGCAGAAATCCAGAACAAAAAGTCTTCCATTCAGTGGTGATACCTTGATTTATTGCATTCATGCATAACGCAGACACCATGTAGGAAATATCTTCTAGATTTAGTAAATATCGAGTCTCTGTTTGCAACTGACTACACCCTAATGATTGAGATGTGTTTCTCATTTTCAGTCTGTATCTGGAAACATCTCTTGTAGCATCAAACGCTACTCGCATTGCCAGTTGCTGGAGACGCTCAAAATATTTTTCATGGATATGCAGAAGTCTGGTGGAGGGCATGGACACGGTTTTATTTGTTGCAATAGCTTTCTTACTTTCATTCCAGTTGAACTTTTGTCGACAAAGCCAATGGCGATTACACATTTTCCGTTTATGGTCCCTACAACCAAGAACACCGGCACCAGTATTGCAACGAGGAGTCTCATATGTTCTTTGAAGACTTACTTTTCTGCTTTGACATGAAGACTGTTGATTCTCTGTGGCTGAACCATGAAAAGAAATATAAGATATGGAACTGTCTGACTTTGAAAAATGAGGTATGCGTTGACTACAAACTCGGCTTCTCGGGCACAAAGTAGTTACAGATGGAACACTTGAAGAATAATGTAAATGACTTCGCTTGTGATGGTGTAATTTGCAATTTTGAGTTGAATAGCTTGGGCTGTGTGATTTCTGTTGTCTTGATAAAGGTCTGTTTAACTCTGCCTGTAAGCAAGGCACACATAGCTCATCAATAATAGGCTGTAGTGTGGTCCCAGAAACGATGTTACGTGAGACAGAAGTGGTAACAGAACTTTTGGGGTAACCCTGATTCTGTCTGAGATTGTGACTGTTAAATGCTTCATCTGACGACAGGATATGCACTGACATTAAATCTGGATTACCATAACCTGCCAACACCCTGGTCTTAGATAAGACTTGATGAGCACAGTATTTTCCACCATTTGAAAGAGTCCCAGAAGAACAGCAGTGGTGACACTGCTCTTGAGAACTGGTCGATGACGAAGGTGATGCATCAGCAGGATTTTGAAGAATGCGTTTGAGAGAGGCTATTTTCATAGCAATTTGTGTCTGCTTTTGTCTCATTCTATTTTTTTCGTCCACAATCTCTCGCCTAGTAGTGAACATTGCATTTGTCAAAACTGCTTGGGTTTTCCCTACTAATCTGATCAGCATCTCTTGTACCCTTAGTGATCGTCGTGCTTGTCTAAGTCTCCTTTCTGATTCCTTTTTGAAAGAACACAGTCTTTTGATGCTTGTATTTCTTTTTAATGTAAAGCTTCGAGTCGTTTTCAGCTGATGATCACTTTGCACACTTTCAAAAGAAGGCACAGCTGATACAATAGAACAACTAGACTTTCTAGCCAAACGAAAATTTGGAATTCCTCGTTTATGGCAAGTTTGCAGGTTTTCTGTGGGTGGATTATCCTTGAGATTTTGTAATGCATCAGCCATCAGATCCATTGCAGAGTCACTGGACAGATGTTCTTTGGTAATTGTTGAATAAACTCGCCTACGTTTAGAACACCTGGGGCATTTATGAGCAGAAAAGGCGAGTTTTGTTTCAGCAGTACACGGAAAAATTGAAATTGAAGAAATACTCTGTGTAACTTTGGCAGGCTTTCTACCAGAGGAAAGCCTGATGTCGTCATTAAAACGTCTTGGTGACTTTTTGCAATGGGGTGTAGGGGTCTTACGAACTACTTTCGAATGTAAAAAGTGAGGCATATCTGGAGTATCCTTTCTGCTCCCATGAATGTTCTTCCTGTTCCTATGAATATCTCCCCTGTTCTCATAAAATTTGGATGATGCAAATGGTGATCTGGCTTTCTTTGTAACTTGCGTTACTGAAGATGACACAGCGATGCAACTATTCCCTTCTCTGAGTTCAACAGATTCTGCATAACCGGTAGTAAAAGTTGTGTCTTTCTTTGGAGGAGGCCAACCACTGGTACTAATTGTAGCAGAGACCTCGTAAGCACGAGGGGAGGATGCTTTAACGTGTCTTGGTGGCGATTTAGTGTGAACTGTAATCTGAGTTGTGTCTTTAGGAGAAACACTTATCCTTTTCTTTTCGCTTACTGTTATTCTGTCATCTGATGATGTTGACTGAGAAGTGGACGATAGACAAGGCTTGTCACTGGAAGATCCTGTCTTTATTGAAATAGTATGGTCACCATGCAGTTTAGATTTTGATTTGTATGCACATGGGGGAAAGGTATGCTGCAAAGCCTGCTTAAATATTTTCTTGTGACGTTTGATTTCTGTCATTACAAATTTACCATGCTGATTTGATGGCTGCATTTTATGCAGTTTGACCTGTCTTGTCACTGGGGGTTCATCTGAACTGCCCCCACTTGAAGGAGACACTTCTATTTTGAATGATGGTGCTGTGTTTTTCTCTCCAGATGATTCAGTTGTAATTTTTAAGCGAGTAGGTTTCTTATTGGAATTGTTATCTTTGTCTGTACACCACTCATCCCTTATCTTATAGTTTGTAGGTAAACTTTTGACTTTTGAATACCCACTGTCATATATTGAAAAGCTATTGCTATTATTGCCAATATCTTCAGCTCTGACTTCTTGTTTATCTGATTGCAATAGGTCACTTTTCCAATAGATCCCACGTTTGACTCCATGATACAAAGTTGCATTTTCTTTAGAGTTCCTACCTATTTTTGAGTAGGGATAATCTCTGGATGAATCTCTACCGCTCTTTTCAGATGACATTTTAAACGAGTTCAAAGGATGTTTAAGATTGCAGCACCTAAAACATGCTCTTGGGTGTGTTGTTGAAATCGAATTTATTTGGGGCAGAAACTCAGAGCTAGGAATGTGAAATCTGTGGTCTTCTGAGTGCTGAGAACAATGACCCCTGTTTTGATTTTGAGAGTTTTTAAGGCTGTCGTTTGGCAATACACCAGAAGAAAAAATACCTCGATATTTTTTGCAACCCTTGCTTAGTGTTTTGGGAGCAAATCTCAACTTCTTCTGTATCATTTCCTTTTTCGGTAAGCCCATGATCATGTCTGAGGGTAAGGACGATGAAACCATCGGATTGCAAGAATTAGGACTTGTGCAATAGACAGGCATCTTTCGAGGAAAAGGTGGGGAACATGTTCTAGAATAACAATCTTTATACAGGGAAGATTTACCTAAATTTGTTTCCACACCTGAGATAAAAGGTTCAGGTCCCTTTGAAGGGCACTTTTGGGACAAACTCTTTTTCATATAGCTTACTGAAAGCTTGGGGTGTTTGGTATGATTGCCTGTAAGTGACATCATATTGTTCCTCGCCATGCACTTCTTGTTTCTTTGAAATGCAGAGTTCGCATGTTCACGTTTATTACAAACAAATTTACAGTCATTTTCATGTTCACTCAAATTTGTTTTAGGGCCTTCTTCATGAACATCTGAACGCCATGGTAGCATATCTACGCTCATGAATTTGTCCTCCTGTTCAACTCTATCGTTTATTTTCCCAGACTGCTGCTCAGCTGGCGAGTGATAACAAGTTTTGTGGTGTAACTTCTGCTTGACAGTTTGACCGTTCCTTTGGAGAGGTCCAACTTTCTCATCTGTTCTGATTAATTTAGAGACATCGTTGCCCATTTTCTGTTCATCTGGAGGTGGTAAAGTGATATTGTAAGATGTTTTTGATTTGTGCACTTTCTCAGGTATTGTATGAGGGTCGTGACAATATAAGGTACTTTCTTTATGTTCATATTTTCTGGCTTTTGGGATTGGATGTTGAGTGACAAAATTCTCAGGCACAAAGTTTACTGATTTGGTATGAATATATACAGCAGGCACTTGTTCAGTTATTGATGAATCAAGTTCCTCTGTATTTTGAAAATTAAGGGCGTTCTTTGCAAGAGATGAACAGTGGTCGAGAATTTGTCTGGCTATACTTTTTACTTTTCTTTGCACAAAGACATCTCGTTTCTCATTATCTGTTGTCAATTTTTCTGCGCAAGAATATTTTTCATAAGGTGTTTTAAAACAAGCGTCGTCAATATTACTAGATTCATGTTTGGGACTGTAAAAGCATTCTCCCTGACAAGCTGACGGGCTGCTATGTACTGTAGTCACTATTTCAACATTTGAACCGGGCTTCAGTATTTTGATTTTTGCTACAGGGGTATGACAAGTTTCATGTCTACAACCTTCACGCCTAGAGGTATGCTGTGCTGATTCACACATTTTGATCTGCTTTTCTTCTTTAGCACCATGGTTTAGTTGTGTGTTTTTTCCACTGCCATCTATAGCCTCGCCTACATTCTCACATTTTTCATTATATGTAGCTTTTTGCTCATTTACTTTCTGTGTGTTGTGGTTTGTTTTTATTTTTTCGTTACTTATGGAGGGCTTTTCAGCTTTGTTCACATCCTCGATGGCATCATATTGTGATCTTTTTTCCATTTTGCTTTCTCCAGATATTTCCTTTTTTTCAAATGATGTGCTGATCACTGTAGTGGTCTGTACAGCAGGTTCTTTTATTTGTGGTTTTTGGAATGTTTTAAGCTTTCCTTCCTGGTTTTCTGGTTTTTGGAATGTTTTAAGCTTTCCTTCCTGGTTTTCTGGTTTTTGGAATGTTTTAAGCTTTCCTTCCTGGTTTTCTGGTTTTTGGAATGTTTTAAGCTTTTCTTCCTGGTTTTTACGTCTCTCATTTTCTGAATCTAATGAGCGTGTTCCTTTCAAACTTTTTCCAGCCTTCCTGTCCTCATCACAGTATGTTTGTGATTTTGAAGTTTCACCGGATATTACGTCAGCTGTCTTCGTTTCATCACAAATGGTTTTATTAGTGCAGGTCTGCTGATGAATGTCATGTGGTTGCTCTTCCAAATCGAGGAATTCATCTGTTGTGAAGTCATTATCTATAGTCACAGGCTTCCTTTGAACTTTTTCCTGAGAAATGAGCCCTTCAGCCGATGAAGATAGCAGTGCACTTTTTCTCACAGACTCGTAGGTACTGTCTTGTTTAAAACCAGTCATTAATCCTTCGTTGCGACTTATCCAAGCATAACTGTTTGATACAGATTGCTGAATAACATTTTGGGTGGGTTTTTGGCTTCTGCAAAGATGACTTCTTAACGTATCGATTTTGAAACCTTTTTTCTCCCCGACAAATGGCTCAGAAACAAGGTTTGTTTGTCGAGTTCTCTTTGAATTGTGTATGTCTCTTGTATTAGTATTAGTAGCACAGTTTTCAGCAGAGGATGAAAATGACTCATAACTACTGAGCTGATGTAACTGATCTGTATCTGTCGTTTTTGAGCTACCATACGAATCTCTCACAACTTGCTCTTGAGTAAATGTTGCTCTTCTCAAATTTTGTTTAGCAGACTCTTGGTCTGTTTTATGATTTCTTTCACGTTCTTCATTTGGATTCCGTTTATCCATGCATATGATTTTATCTTCATTTTTTGCAGATGACCATGGAACGAAGTCAGAGAGTTCAAAGTCTTCTTCAAAAGGAGTTTCATAACGTTCATCAAAATCTGTGATCTGTGAACACACATCATCACGAGCATTTTTTGAGAAATTAGCTGAAACAACTCCAGACTTATGTTTTTGTGTGTCTTTGACTTTACTGTGAAGAAGAGCATCCTCACATGCAACTTCAGAAGTAAAGTTTGTATGCATGCTTCTGCTTTCATGGATGTCCTCAATATTGTTTTGGACATTTCTTTTTTGACAGAACTTTTCTGGAACATGTTTACAGTTTTTATGACTATTATGTGTATGTGTCAATTTACTGGTAGATTCTGTAGTATCAGACTCGTAAGGCCTGAGTTCTTTTCCTTGTTTTTTCAGGCTATCAGAACAAACACTAAAGTCAAGGCCTTTGTTATAATTCAGTTTTGTATTCATATTTGGAGGATAACACACAGACGAGGCAACAATCTTTGTTTGTTCAGCAGCAGGTGAGCAAAACGTAACACCTAGTGTATCCCTTTGATCTTGTTTTTGCTTCTCTGAACTTTGATAATCTGTTAATTTTTTCTGCTTATCATCTCTCATGATTGCCTTTTCCAACTGGTGATTGCGTCTTGGTGATCTGAAAGTCTTGTTTTCTTTTTTCAAAGGACCTGTTTTGTCTTTTTCAATAGATGTTGATGCGAAATACTGCTTTCTAGACGTATCTGCTTTTGCTGTCACAGTATTTATATTTGAATCTGGTTCTTTAAAGAACCGGGTAAGTCTACTTAAACATTTGGGTAAATTCAACAGGGGTGGCTGTGAAACAGCAATCGTTGATTCACTCAAGTTTATTTCACTTGAGAGTTCACTGGCTGGCTTCCCTTTAGAGGCACATTTACAAGTGTGTGATGCAGATGGCTTTAACGCCTCCTTGATGTTCTCTTGGCACTTAAAACTTCTGGCATCACAAAGATTTGTATACTCTTTTGGTGATTTATTCTGGTTGTATTTTGTCCTCTGCAATTGGCACAGTTGTCTACTTTTATGGCATGAATTCGTAGCACTTCTAGCAGTTGTATTCTGACTTAAACCATACTCACACTTATCAAAAGCAAGCATCCTTGTGCTGTTTTGTTTCACACAGAAACTGGAATCTGTTTTGCTCAGTATGTCTTTCTTTCTTCCCTGTGAACGAACAAAATCTGATGGCCTGTCATTTTCATGGTTGCTGTCCTTGTACAGATTTTTACAATCGACAGTTACTGGGTCCGGAATAGTCCTGGTAGTGCTATAAGTCTCTCCAGGCCTGTAAACTCTACCAAATCGTTGATTGTCCTCCAAGTAAAGGTTATAACCAGTTCCAGCATTTTGTCTGTTCTTGTGTTTGATATCTTTGTGTACATGTTCTAGTGTTGTTCTGTCTTCGCTTTCACTAGCTGTTGTGTAATTGTCACCAGAAGCTGCTGATGCAGAAGCATATTGACTGGATTCTGTTGGCAATGATGGGATTGTTATGGATTTAGAGTCAGATGCCATGATGCAATCTGACAAGCCTGAACTGCATTCTTCTTGATCACTGGTACTTGTAAAGCTAGCAGCTCGAGTACAGCTGCTTTTAAGAATGTCATGATTTCCTAATGACATGGCACCTGGCTCCTTTGGTGTTTTTTCTGAATCTAGCTTGACATGACTTGCATCCATTTGCACTTGCTCTCTCACAGGCTGTGTGTGCTCCATGTCTTTTTGTTTTGCAAAAGCATCAAAAAGCAAATATCTTGTTTTTATATGCTGCATCCACTTCCATGAAATGATGTCTTGTTTATTCCCAAAAAGTTTTGAATTACAACGTTTGCAACTCATTTCTTTGTGACATGTTGGTTTCTGTGTGATTGCTTGCTGTTTAGTTACCCGTGGAATTAAGTGCTTTGATACCTTTTTGTGTGGGATTTCAGAAGTAACTAAAAGTGATTGTGTGCAGTTACTTTTACCATCAGTTTTATCTTTAGTTTGGACTGTTGGTTTTGAATGTGTATGATCTGGAAGTTGTTGAATCTGTTTACGTGACAAGTTTAGAGTGTTTGATCTTGACAGTCTAGCTTCAGTTTCCTTGACAGAATGAAATTCCGTGTGAGTAAGATAATCTTTCATTGCTGTTACTTCTAATTGGGATTGTGGCATTGCCAGTTCATTTCTTTTCCCTATGTGATTTGGATTGTCATTTGGCTTTTCACCAGGAATATTCCTTGTATCATATTCAGGTGGTCGAAAACTGTTATATGACTTTATGTTGTTTAAACAGTAATGTTGTTTATGTTTTCTTACAGTCCTTTGTCTAGGTATTTTATAAACATCTTGATGAGCTGTGCATGAGACATATGTGCTTAACTTAGGCAGTTTGGAGATGCGTGGCCTTAATTGTGTGGAAAAGCCTGTTTCACAAACATTTTGTGCTGAAAAACACGCTAATCTGCTGGCTTTTGGACTGCTTTGACTTTGTATGCCTTTCCGCTGGCTGTCCTTTCCTGAACTGTCAGAGACTGCAGTTTGTGATGGTTTTGTTGTCAAGGTGACACCAGCAGCAGCTGGAAGGACTTCTTGGTCATTTAGAAAATGGCTTTCTTCACCCTGACAATATTTAGACTTTCTCATCAGCTGGTCACGTGGCTCTTGTCCCCTGCGATCAAATGACCGGTGGTTGTCATCTTCAGTGTTATTGGATGTAATGCCATAGTCCTTTGTTGATTTCATTGTGCGATAAACAGTACTTGAGTTTGGATGAGCATCATTGTGCTGGTGGGTGTCTTTCTGGGCTGCTGTACTGTCTGTGTTAATTTTTATGGCAGACTGATATTTTTTAAGCATATACTTTACTGGTGTGGTCTTATTTGTTTCAACAGCTGGGGTTGCCTGCTGTGGAGGCCTTTGAGTTAACGTATTAATTTTCTTTGTAAAGAAATTAATTTTGTCAGTCACAGATAACTTCTCTCTGCCGCTACATGGTGAATGCCCTGGAGAAACACGGGTTGTTTTAGGAAGCTTCGGTGGTTCAATAGTGCCCGCCTGATTTTCTAAAGTGTGATTTGGCTTTTCAACCGATGCTTGTGGACCTTTTATAAAAGAAGATGTTGATCCCTGGGAATGCCCATGCATAAATTTGCTGAATGTTGGCTGATTTTTAGCTGCCTGGTCGTCATCAGATATTCGTGGCGGTGAATCAGCTGCATTTTGATTTGTAGACATTTGCGAAACATTCTTAAAGTTTGTATCAGTGTCAAGGGGACTGTAGAAATATGATTGCTGGCTCCATTGTAGTTCGTTCTTGCATATATCCCCAGGTTCTGAATGATAGAGAATATTCTGAAAGAAGTCAGAAAACCCATCAGCAGGTGGGAAGCTACCTATAATGTTGGACTTATCAGCTTGCTCACCGCAAAGCCCATCAGAAACATTTATCACTGAAATGCTGAGACCAGGCCCACGAAATTTTTGTTTATTCCTTTTTGTGCATTGTAGTATAGACTGGGTTTTAGCTTTGTGTTTAGCATCTCTATCAGTAAAAGTATGAGACTTCTGGTTGATTGTATCCACTAGATTAAATACCTTAAAAATGGGATCAGGCAATGACTTTACTTTGTTTATTAAATCCACATATTGCTGGGGTGGCCAGTTCTGTGTTTTCCAGTATTCCTCATTGACCTCCAAACCATGAAGGTGGCATCCTGCATTTGCACTTTTGTCTTTTGCGAATGAAGATATTTTGGGGGTGTCTGGTGTGGTAAAGCAATCAAACACAACAATGTTACTGTCATTATTTTTTATGGTTCCTAGCTTTGTGTGCACGTTTTCTCGATCAAATGATAAAGAAGAACTATCACTATGTGTTACACCTGTATCATTATATGAATGCTCTTGATTCTTGTATTTTGACATTGGAAAGTTATTTCCCACAACATAATGATTATTCCAAATAGATTTATTATCAACTTTTTGCAAACTGTATCCTTTAGCTCCTCTTGAATTTGTGCCCATGTAGCATTTTCTATATTCACACACTGCAGGTTCATGATCACTCACTGACCTCAAGGTATTGATCCCTCCTTTAATGTTATGAGGGCTCTCAACAGTACTTGTGGAAAAAATCCCATTTTTACAAATCTGTTCAGTGTTCTTGATTTTTGAAGGTGTTGTATATGAAATATTTGGTGGTCTTTTGTACTCTATAATTCCTGGCTGCTTATGCCGATTCATGTTTTCTTTTGAAAGTGAACCTGTGGACGATTGTGGATATTGCAGCACATGTTTACTTCTTGGAGGTTCCAGGGCAAAAACAATGGATTCAGTGCGTGAATGACACTTCATACTTTCAACTCTGGCAACACCGGGAAAAGAATGTTGCAATCCATGGCATTTTCTTTTAAGCAGCAGAGCTGGTTTATCGTTAACACCTTTGTGTAAGCAGTCTATGGTGCTTCCTTGAACCACATTTGTTTTCATTTTTGATGGTAAAGTTGTATGTCTTGTTCTGCTCCTGTCAGGTGATGTAATGGTTCCAAGTTCTTGTGAGCCCTTATTGATTTGGGAAGCAGAGCTCATATCATTAAATTCTTTCCATGCTGGATGTTGCAAAATTGTATACGACGAAATTCCTATGGGTAAGGAGTTTTGTCGTTTATCAGCATGTTTGCATTTCTTTTGTGATTTATTTCTTTTTGTTGAAGCAGAAGTACTTGACTCTGTACTTGCCTCTATGCATTTCATTTTACGTTGAAGCCTGTACCTTGCTAAGATATTAGTTGTGGGCTTTATTTTTGCCTCAGAAGCTCTACTGATTGCTAAGGGCACACTATCAGTATCTTCATATATACTGTTCTTAGAAAGATCAACTGCAGCATCACCAATATTCCGTATGGAATCACTGACAGTCATATCATCAATAAAAGTAGGTGTGGCAAATTCTTGCTCACCGATCTCATTGTCACTCCAACTTCTGATGTTTAAAAATAGACTTGCAGATGAAGTGGTCTTGTTACTAAGCACTGAAGGCCATGTTTCATTAGAGAAAAAATACTCAAGATCACTTGTGGGTATTTCTAAATACCTGCACATTATTTCTATTTTCCCAGGAAGTTTGCCTTTGTCACAGCTTCCAAGTACCATGTTTTTGTTGTCCTCATTTCCCTGCATATTTTGCCTAGTAGATGTTTTTTGAAAGGAAGCATATTGATTATTGTCAAAGGTAGGCTTCCTGAAAGAACATGGCCTACATTCAGTGTTATTTTCATAATACTCCTTTGAGTGGCAATTCTTTGAGTTCTTATTAGAGAAGTCAATATTTGAGAATGGTATACAATCACACACCTCAGTGTTGAGCCTTTCAACATTTTTAGCGTTACTCTGCCAAGGTAAGGTGTATTTATGGTAGGCATTAGGTTGTGAGTCTCTTCTGACGACAAATGACTCTGTTGACACAGGTTTAGTACACCAATTCCAATCCTCTTCCTGCAATTTCAGCTTATGAATGATTTTGAAAGCTTGGGTTAAGAGAAGCTTCAGATTTTTGTTTGATCTAGATGTTGCATTTGTTCCATGAACTGAGTTTGATGGTCTAATACACGTCCTACAATAGTTGGAACTACTTTGTGATATCCAGAAAGTGCCTTGGGAAGAGGCATTCTTTGATTGGCACTTTCTGCTTTGATTTTTCTTGTTTACCATTTCTTCTTCAGATATCTTTTTCAAACACTCTGATATGTCTTTTAACATATGAATCAAAACAATGCGTTTTGTATTGGTATTACTATAGATACAGTCACCTGTATTTGTAGAATACAGTATGGCTCCAGCTCTGTTCTCATTTGATTTGGGCAGTACCTGTGACATTTTGCTTTGGCGAGAGACAGATTTACTTTTCGTAAAAGGTTTCCTTGATTGGCAACTAAAATCCTCCAGATCATTGAGAATGATAAAATTGCCATACTCTTTATCAATTTGTTTTAATATTCTTTCTACTTTTAATATAAATGCCCTTTCTGATTGGCTTTCTGGTCCTGTTTCTGTCAGAGCATCATCAAGTGCTTTTGCCAACTTCTTGTATTTTGCCGATGAGGACAAAGGTTGCATCATTTTAGATCTCCTATTTTGCTGTTCAGAACTACGTAAACGTTCACTTGCTAGGTTAATGGCATTGTCTGTAGCAGTTAAATGAGCTTCTTCAGTAGACTGAGAAATGCACAAGTCTTTTGGTGAGACTTGATACAAAACTGATGAATCAGGCTCTCCACATGGATTTTCATTTACCTGTGTTTCGTTGAAAATTGTTGTAGACAGAAATGGGTATGGAGTTGAGAAACGCTTAGCCGTGCGATTTGTTTTAGTTCCGTTATCAGGAAATAGCACCTCTCGATCAATGTATCGGCTTGCCCGATATAGGGTACTCTCTGGTGAATGGTGCTGCATTTTGCACATTATAAATGCAACTTCTTCATCTGAAGGGCTGCAGGACTGAATTTCTGATATATCTGCGACACAATTTTTGTTTCCCTTTAACAGCTTTGAACTAGGATCCAAGAAACCATGTACAGGATTCGCAGCAAGAACTCTCTCAGACAGTAGAAAAGGAGGTTTGTCACCAGCTACATTCATAGTCATTGCATGCTTATCTCTGTTATGTTGCCAGCAATTTTGTCCTGTGTGGTGGTGGTAGCATTTGTCCACTTTCTCTCTAGTTTTTGAAGGCATCCTGTATAAATAGATATAATCTCTTATGTCATTAGCAATAGGTACACAAACATCTGGGACCTTTTCAGTAGTAAGTTTGTCAGCACCTTGTACACTGTAATCTACACCTGTATTTTCTTCTCCATTTACACAAGTTAATGGAACCAATCCACAGTTAGTTTTGCAAGCATCACAACCAAAAACACGTTGCCAGCAGGGTACTTCCAGATTTCTTGAATCCGAATCTGATAGAGCAGTTACAGCAGATTGATAGGGAGGCATATCTAATCTAACATCCTCTGCCTGTGATAACACAGCGCAATATGGCACTCTATCATCTGCTGTGCAATCAACTTGTATTGGCAAATCTGATGTTAGCAAACCATCTTGCGAGACTGCCACAACAGAAAGTATTGTCAGACTTTCTACAGAGTGTGGAAGTTCTTTTCCTTTGTTTTCAGCAGGGAGTCCTTGAAGCAGTTGCACATTTTGGTTGTTGCCTCCAGGAGTATTTCTCCCCAGAGCATAGATTGTTGGTTTTTTCTTGGATTTTATAGGACTGTCAAGATCTCTGAAGTTTATAGCTTGCATTGTTTTGGTAGCTTCTGCTTCAAGGAAAGCATTGTACATTTCTACCTCTGAACTTCGTTTTTGTTTGTTTGAAGGAAACACATCCCCAGTGGGTGATGTGCCTGTACAAGTTTCTTTGCCCAGTGCAGGCTGTACAGAGGAAAAATCTGGCTGCTTGCTGAATGTAGGATTTACTACAGTAGAGTTCATGTCAATACCATCAAAACTTCCTCGAGCTATTCTCCAGTCGTTCAAGAAATCACACAATTTTGTATCAGTCTGTTTTAAGACTTCTTGAAGAAAATGGCCGATTACATTATATGTCTCTGACATATGCTGCATCACAAATTTTAACTGCTCTAAAATTTTTGGATCAGGTACATACTTTTTAACTTCACTTCTGCTAATTGACCTAGCTGTTTTATGGCCACATAATTGCATGTCTATTGTGGTAGGACTTTTATGTGCAGTTTGACTTTGGTGTGTGTCTTGCTTCATTTTGGACAAAGGTATGAATTTATCCACGAGACACAAACCTTCACTACTTTCTGCAGAGTAAAATGAATCTGATCTAGAGGATGAGACATTTGTCTGGAAAGCAGAAACTGTATCTAAGCTGATGGAAGATTTGAAATCTGGAAGTGGAGACCTCCATTTGTTTTGAAGCACCAAATCACTGGACAAGGACTTTGCAATATTACTGTCAATGACACTGTCACTGGAATCCTCTTTGATTTCTGGTACTGAAACATAGTCAGGATGACTATATGCACTTGAAAAAGTATTAGCAATGTAACTTGAGGATTCATGAGCAATGGAATCTGCATGGTCTTCTTTATGTTTAGCTTTGGATTCAAGGCACGGCGTGTCTGTTTTTGTGTCCACTCGAAGAGAGCAGTTATCTTCAGAACTTTTGATACCATTAGTTTTAGCTGATGACAGACATTTAGAATCTGATTTCTGTAAAGCAGTACCCAAAGTAACTAATTCTACGCTAGATTTTCTATTCTGTTCCGAGTTGATCCTACGCTGATCAGTGAGTGATCTGTTGTCAAAAGAGGCAAGTGATGATAGCCAATGTTGTACATTGTTTTCTAGGTTTGTCCTTTCTTGATACTTCTTCCTGTCAACCTTTTTGTGCGCCTGTGCTGAACTAACTTTTTGTGAGGAAAAACTTGGAGTTTTGTCTGTATCCTGAGAAACTCTGATAGTGTTTCTTAGTTTGCTTAAAGCATCAAAAATAGAACATGTTTCAGAACTATTGTTATCTATAGCGCTCTTTTCCATTTTCATGTTACTCTGATGACTGCATTCTGCCATTTGTGCTTCCTCAATGTTCTGTTTTTCATGCCACTTATATTTGTTAATGTCACAGGTACTGAATGTCTGTTGACTGTAATGAGATATAGGAACTACACATCTGCTTTCCCCATCTGTTTTCGCTAAACCTGAGTTCATGCCTGCTTCAGTACAGTTTGAGGAGCCTTTCTTTTCACTTTTTCGTGGCACATATATTTCACTAGCATCTGAGCCTGTTTGTGGTGTTTTAAAAGATGCACTAGATGACTGCTGGGAAGACAATGAATGGAATGAATCGTTCACTGAAAGCGGGCTATCTGCCAGAGTGTTCACGGGAGAATGGTTACCGGTGTACAGACAAGAAGTGCAAAAATCTTTAACTTCATTGCAGTTACTTGTGAATGGGTCTTCGTTTGTGTGAAGGTTGGCCTCTTTACTGGGAAAGTGTGATGGCATAACATAGTTATTGATACATGTTTCTTCAGAATGCATTTTGTAAGTCAACTCGGACTCTGATATGCAATTACAGTTTAAATGGTTTGATTTTTCGAAACGTTCAAAAGGACGTTTTTCTGATCTTTGTATGTTCAATGTGCTTTTCTTGTAAGTTTCATGACACAGAAGTAAATTATTGTTCAAACAAGAATCCATATTTGTGTTTTCTGTATCACTGGAATGAAATACTGGTGAAATATCATCGCAAAATGTAGGTGTGGTTTTTGATAGCTCATCATCAGTTGGATTTGTAGATTGAAATGCATTAGTTGCTTTCTTGCTTGTAAGTGCATGGCATATTTGCACATTTTCTTCACTGACTGGTGCTAGTTTGATTCGATTTACTCTATCTTCTGTCGCAGAGGTCATCCATTTTACGTGAGAAAAAGGTTTGATATCAGCTTTTAAGCTCATACCAGCCAAAGGAATCTGTGGCTGCTTGGATTCTCTAGTTTGAACAATCTGTACATCGCTATCGGTGCTGTTTTCCTCTCCACTTAGGGCATTGTTTGACATGATCAAGGCAAGCGAGGAAGAGTTCAAGAGCAACAAAATATTGTCTGCATTTGTGTAAGGACAAAGAGGCAGTTCACCATTCCTGCATGTACTCGTCAGCATGGGAGTGTCCTGATACAGTTTAGATGTCAACCGTAGAAAGGATTGTACGAACTCCCATGATGAACCTGACTGAACTGGAAGTCGATTTATGTTTACTGGACTATTGTTGATAGAAAACACTTCCTCCCAGATCTTAGTAAGCAGCATACTAGGTACAGAATCACTAAGGATAAGGACAGTTCTGGAAATCTGTGAATAAAAATTTCTGTTGGAAGTAATCTTGTTTGACTTTTGTATCAGTGAAGGTAATGTATTGAGAAGTTGACAGTTGTTATCATACTCTCCTGTTGACCCTTTTAAGAAACTATGTAGGATAAGTGTTTTTGAATTTGCAATACTTCTCTCAGTCCAAGAATCTTTTTCCTTTAACACGTTAGAGGAAATTTCACACAGTCTTTTAGAAGTGAATGAGCGTCTCTTATGTGAGGCAACAGGAATTTGTAGATAGCTTCTTAAACACTGATTTGCTTTAACTGTAGAACCTTCCATTTTATTGTATGAATCAGTATAGGAAGACTCATCGTTTGAAATTCTAGGTGTTTTCGAACGCGTTGTTTCCAAAATCCATTTTGCTTTATTTCTGGTTAGGAGAGAGTTTTGGCATATGAATGGCTGAAGATTCCTTGTTATTGTAATCACTGGCGGAGTAAACATTCTTGCATTACAAGGTGTGGTAGAACGTTCTTTTGTGTACAAGTCATTATCAGCGACTACAGTACTCGAAATTCGTTTTGGGAAGACAGGCACTGTGTCAATTGTCTGTTGGTTCTTGTAAAACAATGTTTCGGAGCTTAAACAGGAGTATTCTTTATACTCACCGTGCTCAGGTTCACAGCAACTTGGCCTAGGTGTATCTACCTTACTCCCATCTCTGGTGGGTGATGGATTGTCCGAATCATCATTGTCTTTATTCTTTCTTTTTTTGGACCAGTTTCGAATTTCCTGAAGGAATGGAAGGGGTTTCAAATGTATTTGTGCATACACTGTTCTAGAATGTGAGATCACAGGCTCAGAAATATTCTCTGTAGTACATTTATCTTTGAGCATCACCGATTCATTACCTTCACCATTTCCAATATGCGCACTATAGTTTTGCTGAAGTCCACATACCTTATTTATCTCTCTTTTGGCTGGTGGATTTGTATGGGTATCCTCCATTCTTTCAGTAGCGCGTTTTTTAATTTCACTCAGAAATGGAAGGGGTTTCCCATACTTGTGTACACCTTGTGTTCCACTAGGCGTGGCAGCGGTATCAGCATGGTCCTCTCTTGTACATATGTCCTTCAGCTTCTTTGAGTCTCCTATTAATGGACAAGGAAATGGTCGTGTTTGAAAAAAGGTCTCCAACCATTTTGCCATTTTGTGCGCCCTTTTTGGCCTGCATATTTTTTCTTCTTTATTTCTGTTCTCTTCCGTGCTGAGTTTGGATACACGGTTTGATCCATTGTCGGGATCTTCTTTTTCTAAAGTTGTCTCAACGGCTGTCATTGCCCCTGTAGATTGTGTAAGGTTTAGGTCACACGGCTTTTTCAAAACCTGTGAATTTCCAAAACAATCAAATGCTGCTCCAGCTCTTTTTGCAAAATCACTACCAAAGACTTTAGGCTCAATGCTATCACAGGCTGCTCCTTTTTCATGAACTGCTGTTTGCATCCAAGTGTTGTGTGGTAAAGGTACAGGGGACAAACAGTTAATTTCATTTTTGTCTGATTTATTTGACTCCTTATCCTGATGGGTACAAGCATTCTGTGCAATGTCAAGTGTGTTATCACCACTAGCTGCAAGCTCTTCATTTCCAGATGTTTTACTTTCTACTGTAGAATAATTCTGCTTATAAAGGGGTTGACTGTCGGCACTGTAAGCATGTAGACATTTAGCTTTAAATTCTTTGTCATTCTTCCTAGTTTGATCAATAGCTGATTTGAGGTGAAAGAACTTTGGTTTGGGCATAACAGGAGGTGGTTGCTTTTTTGATTTAGTCGTTGGAGCAGGTTTATCATTTTTTTCTTCGATTGTCTTGTACAGAGCATTATGCTCACCGCTCATGTCAACTTGACTATTGCTTTTGCTCTTATTTCTCGAAGCCATTGGCCCACTTCTTGTCTTTCATCTATTCATTTTTTGGGTGGTAATAATCTATGAACCACTGAAAATGGGGTTATGAACAATTAACTGTTATGTTATTGTACCATTATGATCACATCCTATCTGTGCTTATCATGATCCTTTAGATGTTTGTAGCAATTAGTTTGTCTACTTTGCTCACTTGATGAAAAGCCCACTAACCAACAATAAGTGTCCTGACAAAAGTCATTTTCATGTAACAAAAAAGGACTTAAATGGTATTATTGTTGGAATGGCATGTTAAAATCAATATCACACCCTCTTTAGAATTTGTCTATTTGTTCTTATTGTTAATACATACTGCAGGTCTGACTCAGGCCTCTTCTAGTACTTGCTCCTCTATATCTTAAAACTAGGTGAACAACAGAACAGTCTGCAAAGAACTACCCTTTGACTATCTTATATACTGAATATGAAAATTCATCATCCTTTCTTTTCGCAAAGTGCTTAATATATCAAATTTAAGAGTAAAAACAATTGCCAAATGTACTTTTGTCAATACTATAATTAAATAAAAGTCCTGGAGTAAGTTTAAAGTTCAGGTTCTTTGAGGAAATTCAGGAATTAGGGATAACATTTGTTATCTTATAAACATACCCTCAATTAAAGCTTTACACGAGTAGTTGTTGAAGTTGATGTCATATCTTAAAAGTAAATAACTCAGGCTCAACTCTATGGAACATATGTTTGTTTATATCTCCAATACTCATCACACATCTCTTATACTTTCCATGTTGTGACCTTAACCTTTCCACTGACCTTTATGGCAACTGTTCTGCATCCTGTCAACATAGAAAGTTTGCAACAACTTTTTTGTTTCACCTTGACTCTGTTCAGACTAGTTTTTCAGGTGTAGTCAAGCCCACCATGTGAAGGGGTCTATGACTGTTATTGTTTCATTTGACTTTCACAATAGGTTGCCTTTTTCTGTACACTTACTTGTGGGGTGTGTGGACAGTTTGCTCTCACGAAAATACCTTACTGCGTTAAGAGTTTGATCAAACTGTGCACTAATATCATTGGGGTTAAGAACTCTCATCACACAATGTCACAACCCCAAAGTAGGTGTTAAGGGATTTTGTTCATAACGAAAACTGTTAGGCATATTTCTTATTCATGTCTTCACTGTCAGATATGTGATAATAACTTTCACATCAACTTTTAAAATTTGGTATGTGGGCTGCTCCAATATCAGAAAAAAAGGTACAATATTCTAAGAATATTTCCTTCAAAAGCATATACCGTCACCCCACCAACTCACAGCCACAACTTACAGTGCTTTTGCCTGTGGTGTATGCAAAAAGAATGTGTAACCAATCACATAAATGATAAAGAAGAACCAGTGTTGAAACAATGCTGAACTAGTCCACAAGTGATGCAAGGCCAGTCAGTGTCCTGTGCAGGACTGAGCCAGAGAGGATACAGAATATATCCTCAGACAAACACAGAACCAGAAGACAATGGTGAACTAGTTTACTAGTGATAGAGAACCAGCCTTGAGATGATAGTAAATCACTTCACCAATCCTTATTCACACGCTGGGGTAATGCAGGAACAGTCCTCAGTGACGCAGAACCAACTCTTAACACCACGCAGAATCAGTCCTCAGATGATGTAGATCCAGTCCACAGAAAATGCAGAACCAGTCTTCAGTCAAGGCATAACCAGTTTACAGATGATGCAAACCCAGCTTGCAGATGGCGTCGAACCAGTTTACAGATGATCCAGAACCAGTCCTGAGCAGATGCGAACCCAGTTCACTGTCAGTGCAGAGCCATTCCACGGACAATATTTAAAAGTCCTTCAAAATACCAACCCAGCCTGCAAAAGATTTAGAACCAGTCCTTTAATGATGTAGATCCAGGTTTTTGTCAATGCAGTTTCAGTCCTTTGGTAATGCAGAACCAGTTCTCTCAAAATGCTAAACTAGTCTTCAGACTAGGCACAAAACGGTCTACAGAGGATGGAGAACAAGTTCACAAAAATCCGAACCAATCCTCAAGCAATACAGAACTAGTTTACTGTAAATCTAGAGCCAGTCCACTGATGATGTCGAGCCAGTCCTTGCCCATGCAGAAACAGTCTTTTGCTGATACAGGGGCAGTCCTCAGCCAATGCAGATCCAGTTCACTGACGGTGCAAGAATGGTCCAATGATGATGCTGAACCAGTCCACTGACGATGCCGAACCAGTTCACTGACGATGCCGAACCAGTCCACTGACGATGCTGAACCAGTCCGCTGATGATGCTGAACCAGTCCGCTGACGATGCTGAACGAGTTCACTGACGATGCTGAACCAGTCCGCTGACGATGCTGAACCAGTCCGCTGACGATGCTGAACCAGTCCGCTGACGATGCTGAACCAGTTCACCGACGATGCTGAACCAGTCCGCTGATGATGCTGAACCAGTCCGCTGATGATGCTGAACCAGTCCGCTGACGATGCTGAACCAGTGCACTGAGGATGCTGAACCAGTCCACTGACGATGCTGAACCAGTCCACTGACAATGTTGAACCAGTCCACTGACGATGCTGACAATGACAATGCCGAACCAGTCCGCTGACGATGCTGAAGCAGTCCTCTGACGATGTAAAACCAGTCCTCTAATGATGAGGAACCAGTCCACAGATCATGCAAAAACCAGTCTGTTGACGGTTCAAACGAACCCCCAGTTCTCTTACGATGCAGTCCCAGTCGACAGACGATGCACCACCAGGATTCAGGCGATGCAGATCCGATCAGGAAGTGCCAGTGCAATGAACACAGCCAGCCCAAGCATCAAGAACGGCCTCCAGCCATCTCCCATCTCTTTTGTGTTCCTGTACATTTGCTCGCGTACACACACATACACACACACGCACGCACCCACACATATGCACGCTCACACATATACATGCGCACACACACATGCATGCACACACACGCCCGCGTACGCACACACACACATACGAGTTTCTGGTATTATGCGTGAAGTGCATCATTATAAAAAACTGAAACTATGTACCTCCTCTGGAATTACATTCATACACCCATACCCCCTTCCGCCCCCTCAAATCTGTTATTTGACGGTATCATTAACAAGCATTATTGGCGCGTAAAGAAGAGAGAGCGAGAGAGAGAGAGAGAGAGAGAGAGAGAGAGAGAGAGAGAGAGAGAGAGAGAGAGAGAGAGAGAGAGAGAGAGTACTGATGTGTGCGCATGCACGTTATTTTTAAGGATGATCGATAAGCATAGAGGTTTAGTCTTTTAATCTGGCTCTTGCCATATCTATCTATCGATCGATCGATCGATCCATCCGTCCGTCCGTCTGTCTGTCTGTCTGTCTGTCTGTCTGTCTGTCTGTCTATATGACAGAAGAATGTTACCTGCACTTGTTTTTCCTCACACTTTTGTCTCAGTTATTATATATATATATATATATATATATATATATATATATATATATATATAGAGAGAGAGAGAGAGAGAGAGAGAGAGAGAGAGAGAGAGAGAGACAGAGACAGAGAGAGAGACAGAGACAGACAGACAGGCACTCAGTAGACAGATCAGACAGACATATCCACGTGGATCGTAGGTCTAGAGGTAACGCGCCTGTCTAGAAAGCGAGAAGTGACGGTTTGAATACTTGTTTGAACCCAAACTTTTCCCCCATCCATTAAACAATGAGTGGTGGTCTGGGTGCTAGTCTTACAGATCTAACTGTAAACCGAGGTTCCGTGTGTAACACACATTTAGTGCGCGTAAAGGAACACACAACACGAGAATCGTTCTTGGCAAAAATCTGAAGAAAAAAGCCCAGTCTGATACAAACACATAATTATATACATAAAACTACAAAAATGATGGTGCTGCTCCCTGGTAACATATTTTCCCGGAGGAAAACAAACTTGACACTGGGTCATCTGCCGTGACCGAAAGAGATATAAAATAGAATACAATACAAAACAATACCATTACAAAACAAAACGACTACGATGAATGGAAGCATTATCTTTTCAATCAGTTTTTCTAAAAGGTGTACCGAACGAGGTGTCCGTGTACACGTTACTACACCCAGCTATAGAAAACTGTGCGAGAAAAACAATCAATAACCAACCAAAGCCAACACAAATCAATCTGGCAACTAACTTACCAACCAGTCAACCAACAAACCAGCCGACACAGAAAATGAGAAAAAAAGAGAGAAAACCATTCAACCACCTTACCATCAACCAATTGACTGACAAACCAGTAACTGCAGCTTCACAAAACCTTATTAGAATAGAATTTCTAGCCACGGTTTTTTGTGTGGGAAAGATTCAGAAATGGGTTTTTATCTTATTGAAAACAGGGTGCCGGTATATTTAGATACTCTGGATTTAGAAGTTACTTGTTGTAGATCTGTAAGCAGGACGCTGGCATAGCCATCTCCTGTTCTCGCAGCTGGTTCATTGTGGACAACAATGACCTTTTGATGTCTCTATTAATTTTTGTCTTTGGTGTAAAGACCCCACTCTTCTCAGTTGTCTTTAATTTTTTTTTTATTACCGTACTTGGTTTCGAACAGTTGGAGTAAGGCAGGGCTGTCTACTCTCACCCACTCTTTTCAACATCTTCCTTGAGAGAATCATGGCTGATGCACTGGAACATCATGAAGGATCAGTCAGCATTGGTGGCAGAACGATCACAAACCTCCGCTTCGCAGATGACATTGATGGAATAGCAGGATCAGAAAAAGAGCTTGCCAGCCTAACAGAACACTTGAATAAGGCCTCCAAAACATACGGCATGGAAATCAGTGCAGAGAAGACCAAACTGATGACTAATAACACCAACGGCATTAGCACAGCTATCAGGGTTAATGACCAGAAGCTGGAAACAGTTCAAAGCTTCAAGTACCTGGTAGCCATTGTATCAGACCAGGGATCCAAGCCAGAAGTAGTATGCAGGACTGCACAGACAATAACAGCTTTGTCAAAACTAAACACCATCTGGAGAGATAAAAATATCTCACTTATCTCCAAGATCAGACTAATGCGCTCCCTTGTCATATCCATATTTCTGTATGCCTGTGAATCATGGACCCTGACTGCAGATTTGGAGAGAAGAGTACAGGCAGTGGAGATGAGATGCTTTCGGAGACTCCTTGGCATCTCCTACAAAGACCACATAAGCAACGAAAGCGTGCATAACAGAATCCAGCAAACCATTGGACCCTATGAGAACCTTCTAACGATCGTGAAAAAGCGTAAACTTAAATGGTATGGGCATGTCACAAGATCCAAAGGACTTGCAAAGACAGTTTTGCAAGGCACTGTCCAAGGAGGAAGAAGAAGAGGCAGACCAAGGAAGAGCTGGGAGGATAACATCAGCGAATGGACAGGCCTAGAACTCAACAAAACCCTGAGAAAGGCAGAACAGAGAGAGGAATGGAGGGAACTGGTTGTTGAGTCTTTGAGGGTGCCCCCACGGTCGGCAGACTACGGGACAGATAGATAGACTTGACAAAAATTGTCCCGCACTCGGTCTTCTTTGTTTATTGATTATATATTTGTATGGAGAATACCCAGTCGGCGAATCCTGAAGAGATTGAAAAACACATTTTGAAAATGAAAGCTAAGCTTTTCATGTGTCGATAAAATAAGTCCTATTTCCAGTGCCAGTTTTACATCTAGAACTGAACTTCCCACGAATTTTTTGGTAAGACAGACAGACACGCACACACAGAGCGTGCACACATGACACACTGGCATACGAACGCAATACAAACGTACAAGGTTGTCTCTCTCTCTCTCTTATTTTTCGTTCTCCTCTGCCAGCCAAATGATAAATCTATAAAAGCTGACAATGAGTAGATAAAAAATATGATGCAGTTACGGACAACTTTGATGCATACATTTCCTCCACCCTTTCACTGTATCAAAACCGATTTCAAGAAATGGTACTAAAAGGTATAAAGCCAAATTACAACACTTATCGGAAAAAAGAAAATATACGCTGGTGGTTCAAAAAGGTGTGGAAAAAAAATCCAGACATACCAAAAAAGATAACAGATACAGGACAACTTAGGCCTACTGACATAGCTTACCACTGCGTCCGGGAGGCTTTCTGGAGCATCGACGATAAGCCATTGGCCTAGGCTGTGACGTCTCTGATTTTTACATCATTAGCTGTGACGTAATTTTGTTGCCACCTTCCCTCTCTCTCTCTCTCTCTCTCTCTTGCTCTCCTTTAGCCTAAACGAACGAACGAACTTTCATATCGTTATGTAAACAGAGAACGAAAGATGTGTATTTACAAGAGTGGAAGGGATCTGTCATGGTCAAAGACATATATCAAACATATAGACTGTTTCAAGCTAACTTTGAATGTGAACGGTATTTCGACGACTTAGATATAAAATGTTTCAAAGACTGTTTAATAAAACTTCGTCTTGGCTTACGACCAATTAATCTTTCAAAAGAACTTTTAGAAAAAAAATATTGACTATATGTGTAAGCTGTGTAATGTATTGGAAGATGAAGATCATTTTCTTAAGAGCTGCATTCTTTATACTGATTTAAGACGTAAGCATTTGGACTCTAGTAACCAACCATACGCGAGTTTGCTAAAATATGGTTCTGTTTCTTCCAATCGCAATCTCAGCTTTTATCTTTTCAGTGCTTTGATAGTGCGGCAGGGATATGTTAAAAATTTGGAGAATGGATATTGAATAACTGTTTAATGTACACAACTGCTTAAAGTAGATAATTTGGTCTCATTTTTGGCTAGTCCCAAGTTACATTAGTTATGTTTTGGCAGTTGCCATAGATGTCATGGTTTTTTTTTGCTTCGTTTTGCTGTGCTTGGTTTGACCCAATTCTAGGGGCTGGTGGCCTGAAGAATAAACTTTGTTCATTGTTCATGATCTTTAAGCCTAGTTTCTCGTGTCTTGTGACAGCGAACAGCAAACCACATAGCATACACGCATATGTCTCTGGCCCACGTAATGCAGAAAAACCTTTGTCCGTGGAATAGCTACATCCCATTTGGACCCGAACCTTTTCCCCCGTCCATTATAGACCATGAGTGGTGGTCTGGGTGCTAGTCTTTCGGATGAGACGATAAACCGAGGTCCCGTGTGTTACACATTATTAAGCGCACGTAAAAGAACCCACAACGAGAGAGTTGTCCCTGGCAAAATTCTGTAGAACAAAGCCACTCTGATAGGGAAACAAATACAGTTGTAGACAGGAAAAAGAAAAAAAAATGGGTGGCGCTGCTCTGTGGCGACGCGCTCTCCTCGGGGAGAGTAGCCCGAATTTTACGGAGAGAAATCTGCCGTGACTTAAAGTGGTATGAAATACGAAATAAAATACGAAATATATCTATATCTAATAAAGGTGTTATCATCACTACGTGTAATGAAGATGTCATCCTCAGTACTTGTAATCAAGATGTCACTATCACTATTTTTGGGCCCGCGTAAAACAGAAAACCTTACTCCATGTCATGAGTGACTACATGATGTAATGAAGATGTTATCATTACTAATCTATCAATCTGGCAACACTTATGTTTACTGTGTTTAAAAATCCTGCAACTCTTCTAAATGTCTGACAAAAATAGGGAAAAAGAATGGGCCGGCTATGAAATAATAATAATAATAATAATAATAACAATGATAATAATAATGATAATAATAATACATGGAATTTATATAGCGCTATATCTTGCAAAAAACAAATCAAAAGCGCTTTCACTCATCCTACTCATTCACATGCAGCCAGTTACTATTAATAGGACTTTTTTTTTTTTTTACAAATTCAAATGTATACACACACGCTCGCACGTATGCACGCACACACATGCACACTCACACAAAGGTTGTACACTCCAGCAGGGTGATGGGGTTTGGGCTGTTGAGGTCAGGGACAAAAATGAAATGATGACCGGGACAGTTTGTTGTGCAATTTGCTTTAGAATAACATCTAGGCCTGCTTTCAATGCCGAGAACAAGGGGAAGGGGGAGGGGGGGGGGGGGCGAGCGGGATAGCCTAGTATTGGCCATAACTAAGGCTTAAGCCTAGGTCTTAGGCTAGTCCCAGCAGTCACTTCTAACTAGGCCTAGTCTGGCTTCCATGGGATAGGGCTAGACGTGGATCTAAGTTAAATCCGTACCGTATAGAATAAACTTCACACAATTCAATAGGCCTATCGAGCGGAAAGAAGTGTTCGCAAATTTTAACATATCAGAAAGAAAGCCCAAGGGAAGTTTTTCTCAAAAACAAGTAGTTAAATTCCTTGGCTATGCTTTGATGAAATACCGAGTACAAAGGATCTAAACGAGCCCAAGTTAGAATAACCGCTAGACCAATTAAGATTTTTCATGGATTTCTGTTGTTGAGCTTTTAAAACTATTTTCCATATAACGTTGGTTTTTTAATTTTAATTTTTCACAAAAGAAAAACCACTATTCCATACGTATTGCCTTAATATCCGAAATCACAACAAAACATTTCCGTGTTCTCCACATAACCATTCACAACGACGAAAAAATATGGCTGACGAGGTTGGTCGGTTTCTTCTCAAGATTCTAATCTGTGTTGTTACTTCGTTGTAGTTAGTACTGTTTCTACTATTGCTATATTGCAGTATAATCTAGCAAACTGACAACCTAATACTGAACATTATGGTGATGAACTGATTAAAAAAGGCACTTAAAACCATGAACAACAAAAATAGAAAATGGAACAAGCCGGTTCAGAAAGTAGGGAAGGGACAAACCAGGTCTTCCGTTTGATGATGTAAACACTCCCCTTTTATACAAAAGCTGGATTTTTATCGTTTTTGTTTTCTTTGTTTTGCTTTTTTGTTTAAGTTTTGGGGTCACGGGTTCAAATCTCGTGGTACCTGAAGAAATGATTTATGGTGGGAATTTTTAGATCCTCCAGATCAGTTTATGTGCAGTCCCGCTAGGCCTAGTTTAGTAGTGGTAGTAATCCCATGGACAGACCCCAGTAACATAATACTGACTGATGGCACCTGTTGAACTTTACAGATTATGTTTGTAAAAAGCAGGTGCAGGTTTTGGTTGATCCATGCTGGTATTCTCGTCACAAAAACATGAATGAATTAATCCTGTGCACTCATTAAAAAAGGAGGCACCGTGGTCGAGTGGTTTAGGCGGTCAACTCGTGATCCAGAGGTCGCGGGTTCGATCCCCGCTTGGCTCGGTGTTGTGTCCTTGGGAAAGACACTTTACTCCTATTTTCCTCACTCCACCCAGGTGTACAAGTGGGTACCAGCTCTGCTGGGGAAGTATCTGGCGACAGACTAGCGTCCTGTCACAGGGGTGGTGACAAACCATCAGTTCGCTTAACGCTACAGAAACCGGGATAAGCTCCGGCTCTATGGGTCTTCTGGCTCGAAAGAACATACTACTCATTAGGAAGATTAGATCTAGCGATTAAAAAAGAGGAGAGCCTGATTCTGGTAGTGTTAGTATATCATATTTTATCCCTGTTTCCTCTCGTCATCGTAAAGTAACACACATCCGCATGCTTACACACTAACAGACACACACTCACACGCACACACACACACACACACACACATAATATATATATATATATATATATATATATATATATATATATATATATATATATATACGCGCGCAAAAAGGAAAGGATACAGCACAGGAAAGGTGAAACAGGCTGAGGAGGTAGAAAGGGAAGATCAGTGATGGGTTAATGAACTCACAACACAGACCCCGTGGACGAACTCGCACACAGGACAAGGACATCTTGCGGCACACGGTAAGACCTGTTCTGCCTTTCGGAAGAATAGGCACATCCGTGCTAGTAAGAACGGATAACTAAAAAAAAACCCCAACAAAAATAAGCAAACCAACCCAAAACTGCTTGCACACTGGTGGCGTCGTATTCATAACAACCCCCCCCCCCCCCCACCACCACCACCACCACCACCGAAGTCGGAATGTGGCTACCTTAATGGGCGCGGGCCCCAAAAAAAAGGTACCATACGCAACAACAAAAAAATCCTCACCATTGGAAAAAAAACGATGGAGCTCTGAAGAAATGAAAAGGGGAGGGGGAGGGGGGTGGAGTGGGGGTGGAGGGACAGAGGGAGAGGGGGGTGGGGGGTTAGTTGGGATATCATCAATGGTTTCAGGCAGTACCTACCGAAAACGTTGGTGAAAGCGAAGCACCGCTACAGGCTTTGGCCATCATCACTGATGACCTGGAGCAACAGTCCCAGTATGAAACGGCGAGTTCAGCGAATCAAGGAGACGATGTGGAGAGACTGCCACAAGGTTAGGCCAGCCTGTGGGGGATGTGGCGTGGCATGCAGGCTGTTCGGGTGTTGCTGTTGTTTGTGTTGATGCCATCTGTGTTGTTTTTTGTTGATGCTGCCATGTTAGGCCAGCCTCCCATGCCATGCCTACTGTCATTTGGATGCTTGTTGTGCTTGTTGGTTTGCTAGCTTGATTTTGTTTTTCTTGATGTATTCAGATTCCTTTATTCTCATGTGTATGTATGTAAGTCCGTCGTTTTCGACGATGACCTCCAAAACAGCAGAGGAGGCAGCTGCTGTTTCGGAAACTGGGCAGAAATTTGATTATAGTGGAGATGCCTTGCCCACAGTACATCCCCACTCTCTCGGCCAAGTGGGCATAAAGACAGTCAGCGTTGGAGATGTTCTCCAAAGGCCAACTAGCCCCCAGGGCTGCAGCACATAAGGACTGTGCATGTCAAGCCTCTTAGTCAGAGAGTCATAGTCGATCACTACAGACTAAGCTGTAAAGTGGAATTCCATGAGTTGGAAAGCCACTGGTCATTCAGCCTCTCACCTTGCTGTTGCCCCCAGCGTAGTTATGCCGGGGGCCTGTCAATAAAACTAGTATCCCCACCTTCTGGAAATTTTGTGCCAGGAATTTCCTCTTTTCTATCCATTTTTTGGTGTCTGCCTTGTTCCTTTTCTTTCTGTCACCGCCTTTTTTAAAATCAATTTTCTGCCTGCTTAGTCTATTCTCCTGCTTCCCCCCCCCCCCCCCCCCCCCCTATCCAGAAAGACTTAACAGTTCTCTACCACGCCGAAGTCGGATGCGCTGGGCCTGACTTGCCAGGCGGTTAACGGCAGCGCAACGCATTTCTGTTTGATAGACAATAGGTGCTGTCTGAGTATCCGACGATGAAATTCTGTTACTGTTTTAATTTTTGAAGTTTTCAAATGGTAGCCTTGTTGTGTATCATAGAGCTGAATTCTTTTTTCATGACCCAGCAAGGAAGCAAGAAACAGAGAGGATGAGGTACTAGTGAATGTTTATTGCCGTACTTTTCTCTAGTCGTCTGAAATGGTATAAGAAAATATCTTACAGTAAGTAGACTGCGCCATGAATTATGAACTACCAAGCTATATCAAACACAATCAAGAAAATACTCTTTAAGAAAATATGTAAGGTTAACCAATAGGAAAACATGAACAAATTTGATTTGGCAATGATGCACAAGGTGTGATTGATAGAGGTAATTATTTTCTCTGAAATGTAAGACCCACGGGTATGAATGTGATAAGGTTTCGTTTGGAATAGCACTTATTTTACTTTTGTATTTCAGTTCGCCTGTGCTTGGTTTTACAAAATGTATTGACAATTTATTTTGCTATTTGAAATGAAAATTGCTTTAATATTTTGTTGTTTCCAGGTACGTTTTGGTTAAGTTTGTCAGCCATTGTATAAGTGTGCACAGATGTACATTGTTACATATTGTTACATGCACGCACGCACACACACACACACACACACACACACACACACACACACACACACACACACACACACACACACACACACACACACACACACACACACACACGCACATTTTATGTATGCACTAAGGGGTATAACAAAGGCATTTACAGGTAAGTGGTTAAGTTGACGTGGGAAATTGTCAGAATTGTCTGAACTGGAATCAGGAACTTCTTATCCTGAAAGATTATAAGTAAAATGCTGTCCCAGACTGGATGTGATTCCAGTCATTTATGTCCGGCCATTTGCCTAAGTATCCGTTTGTTTTGTCTTTCCATCTTCTCATAAAGTGTTTTGTGATTCTTCTCCACAATTTGTTCAGAATGTTTTTATTATTAATTTTCTTCTCCACTTTATGAACAGAAAGTGTTTATTTACTTTCCACATAATGAACAGAATGTTCTTAATTCTTTTCATTTTTAATTCTTCTTTCCATTATAAACAGAATGCCCTTAATTCTTCTTCACATAATGAACAGAATGTTCTTATTTCTTCTTTACATTATGAACATAAAGTTTATATTATTGCATTATGATCATTGTGAGCAGAATGTTCTTAATTCTCCTTGACATTCTTAATGCTTCTTTACATTGTGAGCAGAAATTTCTTATTTCTTCTCCATATTTATGATCAGAAAGTTTTAATTTCTTTTCCACATTATGAGCATATTGTTCTGAATTCTTCTTTACATTATTAACAAAATGTTTTAAATTCTTCTTTACATTATGAACAGAATATTTTAAATTCTTTACATTATGAACAGAATGTTCGAAATTCTTCTTTGCATTATGAACAGAATGTTCGCAATTCTTCTTATGAAACTGAATGATCTTATTTCTTACCCACAATAAATACAGAAAATATTCTTCATTTTATCTCACAAAGTAACATTGTGGAGAAGACTTAATAACAATCTGTACACATGGTAGAGAAAAGTGTTCCATCTTTAAAATATTCGTCTCGTCACACCAAAATTAACAGTATCTCTAGTTAAGTGTTTATTATGTTTTTTCCTTGAAAAGCTTTCCATCACCCCGTGTTTATGAGTGTGACACGTTCGTGTTGTGAACAGAAGATGGAGAGACCCCACAGGGTGGACCTACTGAAGTTCCGGATGGGGAAAACGCGGAAGAGGGGGATGCTGCTGTTGAGCAAGAAGCAGGCGCTGAAGCAGCTGGAGAGGATGGGGAAGAGACAGGAGAATCTTCAGAAGAGGTGGCCTGCTAGCTGCTTTAGAAACTAAATTTTCCTATTCATAATGAAAGATGATCGAGATAGACTAAAGAGCAGCAGACGGCCAGATGTCCTATGACTTGCTCAATAGAAACGCTAGGTTCAGCTTTGACATTGGGCAGCCTAAACTTCTCGCCTATCCACCGAGGTTTGAGTGTGGTCTGGGTGCTAGTCTTTCGGATCAGGCGATAAACCGAGGTCCCATGTGCAATATGCATTCGGCGCATTAAATAAAAAAGAGCCTGTTGCATCAGTAGTGTTGTACTTGGTAAATATCTGTACAAAAAAAGCCAGCCACTCTCGTGCAGAAACAAAATACCACGCATGCAGACAGAACTGTTACATTCAAAAAGGATGGCGCTGCTCTTGTGGCCACAGGGTCTCTCCAGGGAGAGCATCCTGAATCTCACGCAAAGTAGTATACTGTAACTGAAAGTAGTTTACAATTCAATACAGTACAATACACTACACTGCAATACAATGCAATGCAACATTATGCAATACAATGTAGTACAAAAAAGACACAATCCACTACAATACACTACACTACAGTACAGCTCAACACAATCCAATTCAGTAGAAAACACACCACACAACAGCCCACCACACCACACAACAGCCCACCACACCACACAACACCCCACCACACCACACAACACCCCACCACACCGCGCTGCACTGCACCCCAGCCCACCCCACCACAACACTGACACTCTAACCCCAATCCCACCCACCTCCACCCATTTCCACCCCACCCCACCACAACACTGACACTCCAACCCCACTCCCACCCACCTCCACCCATTCTCCACCCCACCCCACCACACAACACTGACACTCCAACCCCACTCCCACCCACCTCCACCCATCTCCACCCCACCCCACCACAACATGACACTCCAACCCCACCACCACCCACCTCCACCCATTTCCACCCCACCCCACCACACAACACTGACACTCCAACCCCACTCCCACCCACCTCCACCCATTTCCACCCTACCCCACCACACAACACTGACACTCCAACCCCACCACCACCCACCTCCACCCATTTCCACCCCACCCCACCACAACATGACACTCCAACCCCACCACCACCCACCTCCACCCATTTCCACCCCACCCCACCACACAACACTGACACTCCAACCCCACCCCACCCACCTCCACCCATTTTCACCCCACCCCACCACACAACACTGACACTCCAACCCCACCACCACCCACCTCCACCCATTTCACCACCCCACCACAACACTGACACTCCAACCCACTCCCATCACCTCCACCCACTTTACCCCACCGCACCACACTACCCACCCCACACCACACCCCACCCACCCATCCACCCACCCACACACTGACCTCCACACACCCACCACCACCTTGCAACCCCACCCACTTCCACCCCCCCCCCACAACCACTACCCCACCCTTACCCCCACACCACTAACACTCCCACACCCCACACCCCCACCTCACCATCCCACCTACCCCATCCTACCTCCCACACACACCACACCCATACCACACACACCCGCATCCCCACCACCCAACTCCACCCCCCCCCACCCCACTCCACCACCCCACCTAACCCCCACCCTATACCATCCCACACCATAACACTCCACCTACACCCCACAGCACCCCACCTCAACCATCCCCCCCCCCTACCCCACTCCTACCCTCTCCCCACCACCACCCCATACCACACCATCCCGCACCCCCCCTCCCCAACCCCCCCTCCCACCCCACTTCCACCCACCCCACACTAACCCCCACCCTATACCATCCCACACCATAACACTCCACCTACACCCCACATCACCCCACCTCAACCATCCCCCCCCTACCCCACTCCTACCCCTTCCCCCCCCCTGACCCCGCAACACACCATCCCGCACCCCCCCCCATCACCCCCCCCCCCCCCCCATCACCCCCCACCCATCTCCCCCTACCCCCTTATCCCCACCACACTCCTCCACATCGTCACTTAACATTCACGCTGATCAAGCACTATACTCTCTCTTCTCTCCTCTTCTCTGTCATCCTCACTCAAAAAAATCCACAAAACCAGAGATCGAAGGAGCAGGGACAGGCAGAAGGCGACGCGAGCCGAGGGGATGGCGCCGAAACGAGCAGTGGTTCTGAGGAAGAGGGAGAAGACAGCGCGAGAAGGGAGGGCGGGGAAGAAGAGGATGGTCAGAAGGACGCCAAGAAGGGAGCTGCCGGGGAAGAAAGCTCAGAAGGATCCAGCTCCGAAGATGAAGAAGAAGGAGGAGGAGAAGGAAGAGGAGAAGGAGGAGAAGGAGGAGGAGGAGAAGGAAGCGCGCGAGAACAATCCCTTGCCACAGCCATGTCAGATGATCAGAAGGCAGACACGACAGAAGCACCACCACCACCGGTGGAAGAGGCCGCCAGGGAGGAACGTGTCGAGGCAGCCACAGAATCGAGTTAGTCATCAGCCCTTTTCGTTTTCCTTTTTCCTTCCTTCCTTCCTTCCTTCCTTCCTTCCTTCCTTCCTTCCTTTCTTTAGCTTAGCTTACCCCGTCGAGTCAGTTTGAAATGAAATTAATGCAGTCATGACGGACGCTATAGCCGAGTGGTCAAGAACCGTTCCACTTCCACCCTATGGATCTATGAAGTGCTGGGGGTTCGAATCTCGCCCGCGGTGTGTGGTGGATTAAGGGTGGGGTAATTTTACAGACACTCAGGTCAGCTTCAAGTGCAGACCTGCCAGTGCCTTAACATTCTCTTTTCGTGCATGTACACATGCAGAAGATGACATAATTATGGACGTTAAAGATCCCGTAATTCATGTCAGCGTTCTCCGAAGTTGGAATGCAGCTACCTTCATGGTGGGCAAAAACGGTCGCATGCGCAAAATCTAATTTCACCATTGGTGAACCTCGGAGCTCTAGCAGAGAAACGAAAGAAATGCAATCTTGAAAGAATAACAACATTTTTGATGTGGGCTTTGAAACTATTGCTTACGTTAAGAACTGTCAAAAATTTTCACTTGGTCCGGCATGCAGATCTGAAATCCGTACTATATAGGCCTAATTTTTTGGGGAAAAACAGCAAATGCATTGCTTATTCAGTGTACCATCTGGAAAGAAAAATTTGACTTGACTTGACTTGGCTTAGGGTCATCAATTTTCCTCTGTTATATTTGAAAAGGAAAATATGTACACATACTTCTTTTGTTCTTTCTTCCCTCTCATGGTTATATTTCTCTCTCCTCTCTCTCTCTCTCTCTCTCTCCTCTCTCTCTCTCTCTCTCTCTCTCTCCTTTGTTTTTACTGTGTGAGTGTATGAGCATTGGGCTTATTATTGATATGTATTTCTACGGGCAGGGACTGGATGTAAAAAAAAGCACACGAGTGCTTATTCATTATCCTCGAAATAACAGAATTTGTCACTCTCTCTCTATCTCTGTCTCTCTCTGTGTCTCTCTGTGTGTCTGTGTGTGTGTGTGTGTGTGTGTGTGTGTGTCTCTCACTGTCGCTCTCTCTCTCTGTCTCTCTCTCTGTGTCTCTCTCTGTGTCTCTCTCTGTCTCTCTGTCTGTCTCTCTCTGTCTCTCTGTCTCTGTCTCTCTGTCTCTCTCTGTCTCTCTGTCTCTCTCTGTCTCTCTGTCTCTCTCTCTCTCTCTCTCTCTCTCTCTCTCTCCTCTCTCTCTCTCTCTCTCTCTTCTCTGAAAGAGACATGCCGCATGCGACCGTTTTTGCCCACCATGAAGGTAGCCGCATTCCGACTTCGGGGATCTATCTTCGTGTTTCCGTAACCCACCGAGCGGGATCTTTAACCTCCTTCGGATGAGACTATAAACCGAGGCCCCGTGTACGAACGCACGCAGAACATCTTGCGCACACGTTAAAATCCTGTTCCGCTTTTCGTAAGAGTAGGCCATTGTGTACCGGTGGGAACAGATGACAATTTACAAAAACCGCATACACACGGGGACTGGATGTAAAAAAAAGCACATTAAGTGCTTATTCCATTATCCTCGATATAAAAGATTACCAAAAAAAAAAAAAAGAGAGCACACGCGCGCTCGCGTGGTTTGTTTGTTTGTTTGTTTGTTTGTTTGTTTGTTGTTTCTTTTCTACACTGAACTTGAATCAATCTTGTTTCCAGGCTCAGTACCCAAAGTCACCATGTTCAAGAGAGCGGATGGGGCAGAGCCGAAATATGACAGACAGGCACTCATAGAGCAGTATCGTGTGGGTCTGCTGCTTTCTTCTTGTTCTTCTTGATCTTGTTGTTGTTGTTGTTGTTGTTGTTGTTGTTGTTGTTGTTGTTGTTGTTGTTGTTTTCTTCTTCTTCTTCTTCTTCTTCTTCTTCTTCTTCTTCTTCTTCTTCTTCTTCTTCTATTTCTATTCCTCCTCCTTCTTCTCCTCCTCCTCCTCCTCCTCCTCCTTCTTCGTCTTCTTCTTTTTCTATTTCTATTTCTTCTTCTATTTCTCCTCTTGTTCTTCTTGTTCTTCTTGTTCTTCTTGTTCTTCTTGTTCTTCTTCTTCCTCTTCTTCTTCTTCCTCTTCTTCTTCTTCTTCTTCTTCTTCTTCTTCTTTCTTCTTCTTCTTCTTTTCTTCTTCTTCTTCTTCTTCTTCCTCTTCTTCTTCTTCCTCTTCTTCTTCCTCTTCTTCTTCTTTGCCTCGATGTTTTCTGCCTAGTTTGCCCATTATGCTGTCTGCATCTCTCCACTTCTGCCCTTTCTGCATGCATCTTGCTGGTTTGTTGGTCAGAAGGGGAACATTTGCACTCCGGGAGAGATCTAGAGAGACAGTGACAATAAAGCGGTTTATTGTCGATTTAGCATTGGAACCATGTTCACAAGGGTGGTAGTGGTGGTGGTTGTGGTGTGTGTGTTAGTGTGTGTGTAAGTGTGTGTGTGTGTGTGTGTGTGTGTGTGTGTGTGTGTGTGTGTGTGTGTGTGTGTGTGAGTGTGTGTGGTACCAATATCAATGATGTATAAACATTTTCAAAAAAAATATTCGTTTGTTTCATCTATATTGCAAACATTAGCAGTTACCGTTTCCAGTATCAGTAGACTTCTTTTTCTTTGTTGCAGTCATTGACACAGAGAGAGAGAGAGAGAGAGAGAGAGAGAGAGAGAGAGAGAGAGAGAGAGAGAGAGAGAGAGAGAGAGAGAGAGAGAGTGCGCGCGCTCGTGCGCGTACATGTTTATGTGTATACAGCAGAACAGAATAATATATCATTAAGATAGCGTTTGATGATTATTCTTAATCACAACTAGAACAATGCGTATGTGTTGAGGATTTGAAAGGTGGCTGCATGTGAATGAGATGTCGGGCAGTTTTGTGATTTTCTACACTGTTTTCGCAGAAGTTTTCAGGTTGCTGCTTATTCATTTATTTCTTTGTTCTTTTATCTGTTTATTAGTTTGTTTTACAAGATCAATAGTAATCACGATGAAAATAATGATTTGGTGGTCTACATTTTCTCTCATTGGGGACGGGATAGCTCAGTGGTCGGAGCTCTCGCTTTCCCCCAGCCATTGTTAAGTAGCATCGAGCGTGGTTACCACTTGGATGGGTGACCGTTTGCGCGCCTAGGTTTCAGTACAGTCCCCCAGTTCACCCAGCTTAAATGGGTACCTGCCATCTTTAGGGTCATGGAAGGTAAAGCAGCGAGGGAGAGGAGATGGGCGCGCCCTCAATATGCTGGCCCCTAGAGAAGCTGAGGTCTATGACACCTCGCTCCCCTACGACCACATGGGTTATGGGAGACCTTAACCTTTTTTAACTTTTTATTTTCTGTCCTAAATACCTGTAGAACTGACAGCATTTTCAGGGAATGTGAGCGACTGACTCAGAAAGAAGTTGTTTTTCATTTTAACGTCTCATCTTAAGTTCATACTTATATGTTTCCTTTCATATTTTAAGAAGTTGTATTTCCAATAATAAATGCAGTGCAGAAAGCAACAGGCATCAACATTATTGATTCTTTTGCAACTCCAGCATACACTTATTTCCAAATCAACACTCCTCGATTTATAAGAACATGTTTTGATACACAGCAGTGGTCCCGATCCATTTTTTGTTTTGTTTCCTACTTTGTATAAGATGCCATTTTGTTGCCAATAAGTGTTAAGCGTGTTGTGTTGTACGTGTGTCGAAAGATGCTCTGCATGCATTCTCTCACTCTCTATCATCCCCATCCGAAGGACTTTTAAAATTCAGTTCGATTTTCTTGTCGAACTGGGAATAAAGAGCAAGGCTGGGAATCGAACCCAGAACCGCACGGTTGATTCACTTGCTAGGCAGACGAGAACGTCTTTTCCCATCCTGTATTCTATGCATCATAACTAACAGTTGTGGGTTTCAGGACGCTTTGGCAGCCAGATTCGTGATAGCCAAACGAAATATGGAATTTCAAAATCGACTTGCCAAACACATAAGCAAGTCGAAAGGGGAAGAAAAGAAGGAATTCCAGAAAGATATCCGCACACAGGAGCAGCGCTATATGAGATTCATGGGTACGCTTCTGAGAGTTGTGATCTGAGTTTTGTTGTTGTTTTCGTTTAGTTAAAAAATGTTTTCGTTTGTGTAGATTTATAGTATTATATGGTGATAGCTCAGTGGTCAAAGCACTGGCTTTCCCCAGCTTAAGGTTAAGCAGCATCGAGCGTGGTTACCACTGGGATGGGTGACCGTTTGCGCGCCTTGGCTTCAGTACAGTCCCCAAGTTCACCCAGCTGTAAATGGGTACCTGCCCTCTTTAGGGTCAGGGAAGGTAAAGCAGCGAGGGAGAGGAGATGAGCGCCGCCCTCAATAATATGCTGGCCCCTTAGAGAAGCTGAAGTCTCTGACGCCTCACTCCCTTACGACCACCACATAGGTTATGGGACACCTTTACCTTTTTATGGTAGCGTGTGCTAAATTGCATTGTTGTATTGCATTGAGTATTACGCTACATGCGGTTAATGATGGAAAAACCCAAACAAACTGGGACTATACCTCACTCAACATGGCCACCCATCATGGCTGACAGTAGCCTGTGATTTTGTTATCGGTGTAAAGTTTCTGCAATATTCATAGTTAAAAAGAAAGAGTACACACACACACACACACGCACGCACGCACGCACGCACACACACTCACCTCTCTCTCTCTCAAAAAAACCCCAACTCGTCAGTTCACTGTTCACTGTCAATGACATGACGAAATTTGCATAGGTTTTGTAAGGAAGAAGACGCAGGAAAAAATGATGTTATCGGCAACCACTGTTTTTAGTTTCCCGTTAGTGGTACCTCGCTGTCATTCCCGCTACTGGTAAGCAAAGATAAACCACAGGCTGTCAAGAAGGACATGGGTCGATCTCAAGTTTTCAGCAATAAGTAACATTAATAGTAATAAAAATAATAATGATAACAAATACTACAATGCAATATACTAATAAAGATAATGATAATTATAACAATAACAATAATAATGTAATGATGACAATAACGTCTGGAATTTTTATAGCAATCAATCTTGTAAAGCAAAAGAAATCAAAGCGCTTGCAGTCAAACCACTTACATGCATGCACACCACCACACAGAATAGGATACAACAAAACTTACACACACACACACACACACACACACACACACACAACACATGCACACACATCACACACACCACCAACACACACACACACACACACACACAACACACACACACATCACACAACATACACACACACCCACACGCAAACACACAACACACACACACACACACACACACACACACACACTTCGAATAGAATCAAACACTACACAACACACACACACTACAAATACACGAAGACAGCACTGACATCACTCATGACCCAACACACTTCGGAATAGAATGTCCTGAAGACACTGACATGCAATGCATTGTTCCCAACACACTTAGGAAGAGTATTCATGTGCTGAAGACAGCACTGACATGCACTGCATTGATCCCAACACACTTAGGAAGAGTATTCATGTGCTGAAGACAGCACTGACATGCACTGCATTGATCCCAACACACTTAGGAAGAGTATTCATGTGCTGAAGACAGCACTGACATGCACTGCATTGATCCCAACACACTTAGGAAGAGTATTCATGTGCTGAAGACAGCACTGACATGCACTGCATTGATCCCAACACACTTAGGAAGAGTATTCATGTGCTGAAGACAGCACTGACATGCACTGCATTGATCCCAACACACTTAGGAAGAGTATTCATGTGCTGAATACAGCACTGACATGCATTGCATTGATCCCAACACACTTAGGAAGAGTATTCATGTGCTGAAGACAGCACTGACATGCACTGCATTGATCCCAACACACTTAGGAAGAGTATTCATGTGCTGAAGACAGCACTGACATGCACTGCATTGATCCCAACACACCCTGTCTTGAAGATATCATTCTGAACAGCACTGACATGAACTGCATTGATCCCAACACACTTAGGAAGAGTATTCATTGCTGAAGACAGCACTGACATGCATTGCATTGATCCCAACACACCCTGTCTTGAAGACCGCGCTGACATGCATTGCATTGATCCCAACACACTGTGTGCTGAAGACCGCGCTGACATGCATTGCATTGATCCCAACACACTGTGTGCTGAAGACAGTGCTGTCATGTATGTATGTTTGTCCGTCGTGTCCGACGATGACCTCCAAAACAGCAGAGGAGGCAGCTGCTGTTTTGGAAACTGGGCAGAAATTTGATTATAGTGGAGATGCCTTGCCCACAGTACATCCCCACTCTCTCGGCCAAGTGGGCAGGCATAAGGACAGTCAGCGTTGGAGATGTTCTCCAAAGGCCAACCAGCCCCCAGGGCTGCAGCACATAAGGACTGTGAGAGTCAAGCCTCCTAGTCAGAGAGTCATAGTCGATCACTAAAGACTAAGCTGTAAAGTGGAATTCCATGAGTGGGAAAGCCACTGGTCATACAGCCTCTCACTTTGCTGTTTCCCCCAGCGTCAATGGTTTAATCAAGAACTGTGATAAAGCCCAGGCGCTGACGGCTGGAGTGCTGTCATACCTTGCACCCAACGCACTTAGGAAGAGAATATCCTGAAGGCAGCACTAACATGCATTGCATTGATCCCAACACACTGTGTGCTGAAGACAGCACTAACATGCATTGCATTGATCCCAACACACTGTGTGCTGAAGACAGCGCTAACATGCATTGCATTGATCCCAACACACTGTGTGCTGAAGACAGCACTAACATGCATTGCATTGATCCCAACACACTGTGTGCTGAAGACAGCGCTAACATGCATTGCATTGATCCCAACACACTGTGTCCTGAAGACAGCACTAACATGCATTGCATTGATCCCAACACACTGTGCTGAAGGCAGTGCTGACATGCATTGCATTGGTCCCAACATATTTAGGAAGAGTATACATGTCCTGAAGACAGCACTAACATGCCTTGCATTGGTTCCCTCCCCAGTGGAGAGGGATGAGCTGCTGCGGCAGCTGGAGGGGGAGAGGCAGATCAACCTGGATCAGGTGGAGGAGGTGAAGGCCCGCTGTGACCGGCAGAGGATGTACATGGATGTGGAGCGCATGGCCCTGCAGGATCTGAAGAGGCAGGTGGCCCTGGCCTCCAGCTACAGCCGCTCCGGCAAATGGCTCTCCCCGATGGTAGGTTATGGGTTCTTTTTTTTCCGGTGGGAGCACTGGGTATGAGTATTATGTCACATATAAGTGTTTTGCAGTGAAAGCTAGGATATTCAAGACGAGCACTGCGCGCGAAGTTCGGCATAACTCAGTCAAGGCCCTGTGCTGAAATTAGTTACCTCCTTTACTTTTACACAGTCTTAAGTGCGGTTGAGGTGACGGGGTAGCTCAGTGGTCAGACCACTCGCTTTCCCCCCAAGCCAAGGTTAAGCAGCATCGAGCGTGGTTACCACTTGGATGAGTGACCGTTTGCGCGCCTTGGCTTCAGTATAGTCCCCCAGTTCACCCAGCTGTAAATGGGTACCTGCCTCTTTAGGGTCAGGGAAGGTAAAGCAGCGAGGGAGAGGAGATGGGCGCCGCCCTCAATATGCTGGCCCCTAGAGAAGTGAGGTCTCTGACGCCTTGCTCCCCTACGACGTTATAGGTTATGGGGCACCTTTACCTTGTTTTAAAGTGCGGTCACTTCCTGCTATAGCTAGCACCAGCTGGGATGGGATTGGATGGAACGGGATGGATAGCGGCTGTAAGTAGCTGAAAGATGGGAAACTGACAGCTGTGAGAGGTCATTGCTAGTTTTATCCCAGTTTAATTAACCCTTTCAGCGCCAGTTTGGGTGCTCTGCATTTTGATGCCAGCTAGTTTGACAGAAAGAAGCAGGATAAGAATACCTACTGACTGAAAATGTTTGTCACGGTTGGATGTCTTAACCAAAATGATGACTCTCAATAATTAAGGATTTCTATATTATGATATATTTTAACATGATCACTGCTGCCGCCCAAGTTAATGTGAGTGCAATATCAAGCAAATAACAGGCGCTGATTTCATAGCATAAATGCGATATTGGTGATGAAGAGTCAGCTTATCACACTAGTGCGAAGTCAGCTGGGTAATAATTCAAGTGCTGTTTTGTGTAATTCTTCCGCTGTGCTGTGACTCTCCCTAGTGTGACTCTTAAGACTCCACCACCACCACCACCCCAACCACCACCACCACCACCACCACCACCACCACCACCACCACCACCACCACCACTTTTCACTGACCTTCCCTCTTAGCACTCTGATTACACGCAATGGGTGTAGAGAGTTTGCATGTACTCATTGATCGATTGACTGACTGATTGATTGATTGATTGATTGATTGATTGACTGATTGATTGATTGATTGATTGATTGATTGATTGATTGATTGATTGACTGATTGAGTGATTGATTGACTGCCTGACTGACTGACTGATTGATTGATTCATTCATTCCTTCATTCCTACGGGTGGCGTTGGCAGGAGGTGGAGCAGTACATAATGACAGAGAACAAGAAGGAAACAGACGTGGCCCATATGCGCATGGAGAACATCAAGCTGAAGTACAAAATCCTCAAGTTGGAGCAGGCCCTCAAATCAAAGGTGAGTTGAGTGAGGCATCCCCTTTTTTTAGAATTAAAATCTGCCAGTAACGTAATCTAAAACGACTTCCTTGACTTCTTTCTTAACTTCTTGTGGAGCCACTGCCCTGAACAGAAACGACTTCCTTGGCTTCTTCCTTAACTTCTTGTGGGGCCACTGCACTGAACAGAAACGACTTCCTTGACTTCTTTCTTAACTTCTTGTGGAGCCACTGCACTGAACAGAAACGACTTCCTTGACTTCTTTCTTAACTTCTTGTGGAGCCACTGCACTGAACAGAAACGACTTCCTTGACTTCTTTCTTAACTTCTTGTGGAGCCACTGCACTGAACTGGTTTCAGGCAGTGTGTTGTGGGCGAGATGAAACCTGGAAGAGCCCATTCCTTTCTCGATAGCTGGTTGCATGCTGGGTCTGTTCATGTCATCCATCCCACTGCCGTTGCTTGTCTAGTCATCTACCAAAAAAAATGTGAAAAGGTTTTTTTTCTTTCTTTGTTATTTACGTGCTTATATTTCGAGGATATTGAGAGAAGCAGTCACGTGTTGTTGATTTTTTATCCCCCCTAGTCCCCGTGTGCATGCAGTTTTGTAAATTTTGTCTCCCTTTCTATTGGCACAAATGGCGTACATTTTGCACACACGTTGAAACCTGTTCCTCCTTTGGGAAGACTAGGCCATTTTGTGCCGGTAGGAACGGTTGATAAGATTCACAAAACCGCATACATAGAGGAACTGGATGTTCCAAAAATAAAGTACTTGAGTGCTCATTCCATTATTCTGGAAATAAAAGATGAATATAAATGAAATAAATACTCTTTCAACAGCGAAACAGGTGTTAATTTGTTCGCAAGCTGCTCTGACAAAGTTCTCACACGGGAGCTCCGTTTAAAATCACATCCGTGTGGTTTTGATATGTGCAAGACATTATAAACAAATTGATGCACTTACACACGGCACCT
>CM054135.1:47290982-47318482 GCA_028751875.1 Rapana venosa
TTTTTTGTTTGTTCACAAATCCGCATACACACGGGGACTGGATGTAAAAAAACCCACATATAAGTGCTTCTTCCATTATCCTTGATATAAAAGAATAAAATATAAAAAAGAATTACTGTAATCAATCATAGTTGACAAGACCTGTGTTTTGTTGCGCGGATGTGGAGCCATAGCGTGGAAATCCACGTCGTGATGACTATCTGGCCTGTTGTGCATTGGTTTTGTTTTTTTCTCGTCTGAGTTGAATATGTGTTTTGTGCCCAGTCCCCTCGCCTCCTCGCTGTTCCCTTGTGAAATGGGGCTTGAAAGCTTACCACGATAAACCATAGTCGTTGTCGTTGTCGTTGTCAGTTCTTCTTCTTCTTCTTCCACTGTTTCCTATTTATTTGTTTGTTTGTTTGTTTATTTACTTATTTTATTTTTGTTTGTTTAGTTATTTATTCGTTCATTTATTTTTTTATCATAATTTATTACTCATCCATGTATCTAATCCCTATCCATTTGTTTATTTACTTGTTTATAACCACTTTCATCCTCCTCCTTTCTTTCTCCTCTCCTCCTCCTCCACCTCCTCCTCCTCACCACCACCACCACCACCACCACCACCACCATCCTCCTCCTCCAACTCCTCCTCCTCCTCATTATTATCATCACCATCACCATCACCATCATTACTGTTCTCGGTTTTCTCTTTTAGCATTATGTATTTTTTGCTTAGTTTAAGCTTTTTCTGTTCTGTGGCTATAACATTTATCATTGTTAATTTTTAGCAAACCTAGCCAGGCAGACAAACTAAAATAAACAAAAGGACAAAGTTAGTAAATGCTTATTACGAAGGAGTTGTCATTGATGAATATTTATTGATGTTTTCTTATTTTTCTTTCAAATAATCCGTTTGTCAAACAATTAAACAAGGAAACAAAAAGTAAATGTGTGTGTGTGTGTGTGTGTGTGTGTGTGTGTGTGTGTTGTGTGTGTGTGTGTGTGTTCGATTTCATTGTACGTCTCGTCACAAAATGTGATATTAGAAACATGACGAAAAACAGTGGAGGGGGGGGGGGGGGGAGCAATTTTGGGAGGGGAGTAGGGGATTAATGTATTAATCAAATCTACACAGATCTGTAAGAAAATGAAAATACAAATGATTTGAGTACAGAATAATAAAAAACCCATTTTCTAACAGAATCTAACGAATGAACAATAAAACTATTTGTAACCGTAACCAACGAGAGAAAATCTAAACCGCAGAGGGATAATGTCTTTAAAGTCTATAATATCATAATAATGAACCAATTGAACTGTGCAATAATGATTTGAAAAAAAAAAACTTCAGTAAAAGATTACTGAATATCGCTGATGACGATGCTGAGGTAGGAACAGGTATGTAACTTTTCAGCATGCTGCATATCAATATAGGATCAACAGTTATACTGTGGCCACATAATTATGCATGAAATATGTTCAACATATTTTGTCTTAAAACAGTTCAACTCCCATCTACAAGCCAGAGAAACAATTTGTTTTATATGATAAAAAACAGTTTCATATAATATTATTTCAATGTGTGTGTGTGTGTGTGTGTGTGTGTGTGTGTGGTGATATTTATTTTATTTTATTTTATATTGAAGATAATGAATTAAGCACTTATGTGCTTTTTTACATCCAGTCCCCGTGGTATATACGCGCGCATGCATGCGTACTTACGTACGTACGTACGTAGGTACGTGCCTACGCCTGCGCGCTTTTGCCCACACGCGTGTGCACCCTAAAACTAATGCACATACAAGTAACGATTTTCCCACCCTCCCTTGCTGTTCCTACAGAAACGCGACATCCTGACGCACACGAAACAGTCCAGAGACATGCTACGCTTGGACAACAACCGACTGCATGAGAAGAGCGGGCTGCTGTGCCACAAAACCCTGCTGAGAGACTTCGAGGAGAGGCAGGAGGAGACTGTGGAACTCAGCAACAAGCTCGAGCAGCTGCAGATACAGTACACCAAAGCCTCGCTGGCCATCAAGAAACTCCGCAAAAGCATCGCCCTGGTGGGAAACGACAAAGCGTAAAGATGCCTCGTGTATGCTGCGGACATCTAAGCTACTTGTCTTAAAGTTTTGGAAGATCAGTCCCAGCAACATAACTACGAATGTGAGGCAAGTGTGGGGTTACGCCTAGTTAGGTGAAGGATTTTCTTTTTTGGGGGTGGGGGGTTGCGAAACAAGTTAGAGGAAGAATCTTTGGGGAACATGTGAGAAGTGCTTGGACGTTGCTGCAAGTAGCGTTTTGATAGTATGCGCGGAGTTTGTATAGTAAGGACGGTAGGAGTAGGTATAGAGGCTGTGTCTTTACTTCCACATGCGAGCATTTCCTTCGTGGCAGTGTGAAGAGTTTCCAAGTCCTCCGCTGAGGTCAAATATCCCACCTGCGAAATCTTCTTTCCATTTGAAGTATAAGTATTGGAGTAGAATAGATATATAGAATAGAATCTCTCTGCTATAGACGTGTTAATATAATGTAGTATTTTTACTAAAATTTCGAAGCAAATTATAATGTTTTGGGGAACTTTGCTTTTCTTGTGGTTATATATTGTCTATAAACTGATAATTGTTGATTTTTCGAAAGTTTTCATTGACATAAGCTGTTTGCATTGATGTATATCTCAGTGTATGTGTAGATCTTTTGATAGGATTATCTAGAGTTTTCTGTCTTGAGGTAGTTTTAGTAGGTCTTTAGAAACAATTTTGTTGTTCAGGTACATTTTTTATGCCTCACGCTCACTTTAGTATATTATTTCTTTGTACGATTAGCATGAGTATTGTTAAGGTGTGTATTGTGGAAAAGAGGATGTGTGTGTTTAGTATTAATAAAAAATATTTGCTTGAATTTCAGTAAATGTTTTATGTTGTCCCTTTTACGGTGTGTGCAGAAATAATCTTAAGCCCGATGAAAAGATGTAGTTATGATAAGAAAAGTTAAGAGAGCATGAAGCATAAAGCAGCAGCAGCAGCAGTGTGTGTATGTGTTGTGTGTATGTGTGTGTGTGTGTGTGTGTGTGTGTGTGTGTGTGTGTGTGCGTGCGTGCGTGTGTGGGCATACGTGTGCATGTGCGTGAGCGTGTGTGAAAGCTTCGAAGTCCAATATTTATTTCCAGAATATAGATTGAATAAGTGGTACATTTGCATTTTTTCCCACTTATGTGTATGGAGCAGAAGGCTACTTGACATCAGACATTATTCATTATGACATTCAATTTTGAGAACAGATGCGTTGGATTGCTGAAGAAGCATTATAAAAAAAAAATACGTGGAGCCTGGCAATCACTGTGCTGCCAAGGCGATTCAATAATGGGACAAAACAACGTAGTCATATCATTGTTCATGTAGAGGAATTATTTCCCTTACACTGAAAATTTGCAGTTTGTCTGTCACTGTGTCTGCCTACCCCTCTCCGTTTTTCTCTGTCCATGTCTGTCTGTGTATTTTCTGTACAGATGCCTGTGTTTGTGTCTTTCCCTGACTACTGTCTGTCAGCCTGTCTATCTGTCCCCCACCTCTCTGTCTGTCTGTCTGTCTGTCTGTCTGTCTGTCTGTCTGTCTGTCTGTCTCTCTCTCTCTCTCTCTCTCTCTCTCTCTCTCTCTCTCTCTCTCTCTCTCTTTGTGTGTGTGTGTGTGTGTGTGTGTGTGTGTGTGTGTGTGTGTGTAGCCAGGCTCCTAACAAGAGACGAGAGAACAATAATTGTGATCGCTTTGTAAGCAGCTCTATACCAACTATTTACAGACTCAAATATGTTCTGGACACATAAAAACTTCAAACTTGCGACTTTTTGATGGTTAAAACTCGAAAAAAAAAAAATATATATATATATATCTATCTATCTATATATATATATATAAAACGCGTTTGGCGCCAGCATAATGAGCATCCACGCAAACACAGACACAGAGAGAGAGAGAGAGAGAGAGAGAGAGAGAGAGAGAGAGAGAGAGAGAGAGAGAGAGAGAGAAGAGGAAAACAACAACCAACCACCAAAGAAACAAACCCTCTACCACCAACCAACAAAACGAATTATATGTCATATTGTTTTGGTAAACGGGAAGAATAAACTTCAATTCATCATTATCGTAAACGCAGTAGCAATAGCCAACTACACAGAAACAAGTGTCAAAGATTCAAAGAAAAGAAATTACGCAGCGCCAACACAAACACACACACACACACACACACACACACACACACACACACACACACACACACACACACACACACACACACACACACACACACATTTCAGCTGGCTACATGCTAAGTAAAGTATACACTTTAAATTTGAGTATGATTATATTACAAAATTCAAGATATGGAAATTACATTTTATGAGAGAGAGAGAACTCGAACTCGAAAGATTTATTCACAGAAAGGCCATTGGCCTATACATGAAGGGGGGTTGCCAAACTGCTTAGTATTTAGTGAGAAAAATAAGTAACACAAAAACCAAAATGTTATTGTATACCCACAACTACCACAATAAAAATCAGTTCCAAAAATATGACTTAAGAAACCAAGATATCTCTTATTCTAAAGGCTTTACACAAATATAAAGCAAGGCTGCGCACAATCTCAGGGTGACTAGATGTCATGAGTAGACGGAATCTAAATAAATTAGGCTGTCTACTATACTTTGCCGGAATATAATTCTGTCTCACATCTTCTAATACTGGACAGCACAGCACAAAATGAACTTCATCTTCCACTGTTTGCTTACATAATGGGCATAGCAACCTGAGGTCATCATCATCATGTTCTATATATCTAAATTTATAAACATGTATGTCTGATACACCAAGTATAAACTTAGACATAATTCTTTTCAAATGTATATCCATATCAAGCTTTAGATAAGGTTTGACATCGTGTGAACCTATAAATTGTCTGTACATTTGAAATCTGTCACTGTTTTGTATATGACCACTCCAATGCTGCCAACGGCAGTCAATCAGTCTTTGCCTGAAAACCTTGATAAACTCTCTACAATTTCCGACACCTTGATTGAGCCAAACAAACCCAAAGCCAAGTTCACATAAACAGGTACGTATTGGTGAAGCCCAGGTGCTTTTCCCCTTGACATCTAGATCATAAAGCATCTTGTAACCCTTAAAAGATAGCCTGCTCTCATTCATATGCAGAATCTTAATCCAATATCTAATGCATCTTACAGCAGCATTAACAGAGAGAGGGTATCTATTAGTTTCACTATAAACAAGATCATTAGGTGTACGTCTATCTAAGCCTAAAAAATGCTTTAAAGCAAAGAGGTGTACTGATTCACAATGTGTTACAGCTGCATCCAGTCCCCAAATTTCCGCGCCATATAACACAGTGGGTTGTATTTGTGCATCAAATATCTTAATTAACAAGTCAAAAGCATTATTATTCAATAATCGTAATTTTTCAAAACAATTAACAAGCTTCTTTTACGTCGACTTGCCAGATCTTTACATGCAGTTCTAAAACTAAGCTTTGTAGAAAAACAGATTCCTAGATATTTATATACATTAATCACAGGCTTGACTTTTCCATTGTAAAGCCATTTTTCGTGAGCAGCTAAATAACCACCTTTTCTGAATACAACAATATTGCTCTTATTCAGATTAACCTTAAGATCAAGTGCTGTTGCAGCACTGCTTAAGCAATTCAGCTGCTGTTGTAAGCCTACAACAGTTTTAGATAGCAGGATGACATCATCAGCAAGCAGAAGAATAAACAATTCTGTGAAATCTTGGGGGAAGTAGCACCATGTTTACCCTTATTAATGACTTCTATGGCTAACTCATTAATGAACACAGAAAACAAAAGAGGGCTACATACTTCACCCTGTTTGACTCCAGTGGTGCAGTATATTATGTCCGTCAGCTTAGATCCACATCTTATTCTGCTTTTGACATTCTGATACATAGCTCTCAAACAACGTAATAACTTACCCTTCACACCATTTTTCAGGAGAATAAGCCATAACAAGTTTCTATTAACAGAATGAAATGCCTTTTCAAAGTCAATACATAGAGCTTACGGTTATGAGCAAACTGTTTCTGGATAAATGCAAGTAGAGTAAACATATGATCTATAGTGGAATACCCTCTCTTAAAACCAGCTTGGTGTTCACCTGTAATGTTGTTATTATTAATGATGGTACTGTATAGCTTACTACTTATATCACTAAGAGAGATTCCCCTGTAGTTATTAGGGTTGTCAACATCACCTTTGTGTGTGTGTGTGTTGTGTGTGTGTGTGTGTGTGTGAGTGGATGTGGTGTGAGAGAAGAGAGAGAGAGAGAGAGAGAGAGAGAGAGAGAGAGAGAGAGCCACACATACACACACACACACACACACACACACACACACACACACACACACAGATCCAGTCATCTTGCCAACCAGCCAACCAGTCTGACAGATGGACAGATAGAAAAACAGACACAGAAACAAAGGCAGAGACAGAACAGAGCAGAAGTGAAAAAAAAGAAGAAAAAGAAAAAAGACGAAAACAGCACGCAAATTCACTGCCAAAGCAAGCGTTAAACATTTTTTATTTTATTTCCCAAACCTGCAATCTGAACTGTGACCACTTCTCACCTTTCGAATATTCATCTCTTGTCGGCTGAGTGGAGCAGGCGAGTTTGCCTCTGGTCATTTCAAACGGTTCACAGCTGCAGTGCCGACCAGTCGCGCTGCTGAGACAGCACAGGAAGAACAGCCAAGAAAAAGCAAAAGAGAAGATGGCTTCAGCAGCATCCTAATGTCAACAGCAAGAATGACTACTACTACCTCCTGCCCAGAGAAGACCAAGTGATCATCGTGAGACTTAAGGACCGGACACTGCAGACTCGGACATCACATGTTTTACACAAGTTCCATGTTGGCGATTCTGATGCTACCCCTGTGGCACTTCTCCCATGACAGTGGAAATCTTCCTCCAGACAAATCAAAACCTGAGGGCTGATATCTGGCCTACTGACCTGCCAATGAGGGACAAGCTTTGGATCCCGGAGAGCCTTCAGGGCAACAGCGATTTGCCAGGGCCTCCAGAATTGCTGTATAAGCATTCGGTGACGAGGAAGACGTGAAAAGATCTCTAAAGACATGAAGGTTCAACACTTTTGCTTGGTGAAGACTGAAGAGGCAGAACACGTGAGTATTAAAAAAATGTTTTAATTGATCGTAAAACTTTTTTGTTGTTGAAATTTAGAGTAATTATCAGGCTGCTAGAGATAAACTGGGTGGTTTTCCTTTTTTCGGTTTTTTTTAATGAAAGAATTTTGTTCATGAATATACTTGGATCATTTGTTTCAAAAAGTAATGTATCTTGCAGGGCCTGATAACACCTACATTTAGATCGGTAGGTACAATATCAAAGAAATAGCTTTATCCTTATATTGATCTTTTGTCTTATTTTTTCTTTGATTTTCATTTTTATTAGGGGAGAGGGGGGGGGGGGTAAGGAAATCTAGTTTTAATTGTGCCATGTAAAATAACAGAAAGTCTTCAACCGACTGAGTGATTGTGATAATGATAAATTATCTTCATCAATCGGGTCGTTGGCGTCGTCATTGTAGTGGTAGTAGTAGTAGAAGTAGTGGTGGTGGTAAACAGTAATACCAGCAGTAGTAGTAGTAATGGCTTATTGTGTCTCATAGCTTTTATTTGCTTTACATGGATGCTCATCAAACCAATTGCAATCGTTTCCTTGATTAACAAAAATATTTACTCGTCAAATAAAATGTATGTAGTCAGTACTGACTCCACTCCCCCCGACAGTCCTTCGGATGAGACTATAAACCGGGGTCATGTGTGCCATGTGGTGAGATGTATTGGTGTATGCGACTATTAATTTTTTTTACCACCATTTTAAAGTAGCCAAATTCCGACGTTCGGGTTAGTGTCGAAACACACCAGGGTGCACGCGCTTTTCTTACTTTCTTTGTCGGTCGCTTTTGTTTGAACACAATGGCCGCCTCTTCCGAAAGGCAGAACGGGTTTTAACGTGTGCGCAAGGTGGTCTTCGTGTACTGAACTCAGGATCTCGGATTATAGTCTCATCCGAAGAACTTTCGGTGGGAGGGGGTGAAGAGGGGAAGGAGGGAGTAGAGTCTGTACTGATAACTGGGGAAGAGGAGGGGAGAGGAGGGAGGGGACCCTGTGGTTATGGCTGGAACCCGGGCTTGATCCTTGGCCGTCAAATTGCAAGCGCAATGCTCTAACCACTAGGCTATCAGCGCTACCCTCCTCCTCCCTTGTCCTGTATACGTTATCTTAAGTTATTTTCCTGGAGTGGTGTCTGTATTACCTGCCATTTGGTGGATTTTCAGGGTGGAAATCCAAAGTGTTGATGGGTTGTGTAGGTGCAGTTACAATGTTTAAAAAACGAACCGCTTAAGTAAACTATTTAACTTGTTGGCACATTGAGGGTAGGTAAAATGGAAAATTATGAACCCTCAACACGCCCTAGCGCGCGCACGCGCACGCACACACGCGCACGCACGCACACGCGCACGCACGCACGCACACAACACACACAATGCGCACACACACAGTTTGTCAAATGTACTTTTTTTTAAAAGGGAGAACTTAAGCAGGAAAGTCAAAAAATGTTTAGATCTGTTTGATTGCTGTAAGGTAAGGGGTAGTAGAAGATGACGTTTTGTCAGGGCATAATTTTCGGAATTGTATTTTTTTTTAGTGTGCATGGAGCTTTTTAAAAAAATCTTTGTTCCTCGGCTACAACTTTGAGGGTCACCAATGGTGACATTTTGCGTATGCGACCGTTCTTGCCCACCATTCAGGTAGCCACATTCCGACTTAAGGAATGCTGTCTAAACACAACACTAGTGTTCATACTTTAAAAAAATCTTCATTCGTTCTTACAGGTACAAATAGCCTACTCTTTCGAAAGGCATTAACAGGTTTAACGTGTGCACAAGATGTTCTGCATGCGTGTTTACGCGTGATCTTGGTTTACAGTCTCATCCGGAGGACTTTCCCGGGAGTGGGGGAGGGGGGGGGGGGAGTGGGATCAGAACTGATGTAACCTCTACGGGAAGAATCCCTTTTGAATGGGTGTCTCGGTGGTGACTTGATCCTACACCGTTAAATCGCGAGCGCAACGATGCAAGATGTTCTACTTTGCGTTCGCATACGGAACCAAGGACTTTTAGGAGAGTGGAGTAGGTACTGATGAACTCCAGGGGGAAACAATCTCCTCAGCTAGGTGTCTCTGTGGTGGCTCAAAACCAGTTATCAGATTACGAGTACAGCACGTCAATTAACCACTAGGTTTTACCGCGCTCCCCCCACTTCCCGCCTTTTGTAGTCTAATTGAATTTTTTGTGATAAAAACTTAGACTATGTAGTTATATTATATGTGTTCATGGTTTGTGTCACCAGATCACCAGTGATCGTGACCCTTCTCACCAGAGATGCTGGAGACGCCATCGCCACGATGTTGGAGCACATGACCCGGGACATTGTCCAAGATCTCCATGACTGAGTAGACAGATGTCGGATCTATGGGGCTTGAAGAGTCTAGAATGGGAGATAGGAGAAAGTGCTGCCAGAAATCCCTGAAGGGCAGACCAGTGCACAGCCTGGTTCCGTTGATGACCAGTGCACAGCCTGGTTCCGTTGCCCAGGGATCTAGAACAATCCATGGCCGTCTTCTTCTTCTACTGGATTGAAAAGCGAAGTAGGTAGGAGTTTGGGGGCTTAGCTATCAAGAGTGGCGTCTATATGACCTCCCATCTCTGCAACACTTTAGGGACTAAATGCAATGAGAGCGGCATGGACTGTGGTGGTCTGTATGGACATCCGCTACCCGACATAGGACCGACCGTAGAAAGAGGTAGGGTTCCTAAGGATCCAGACACGCAACCCCCCTACCTTGCACACTTTACAGGCGTGTCCGTTCACACCATAGCCTGTCACCGCGCGTGTGTGCACACTGTCCATACAAGTAGCCCAGCCATTCACTTTTTCTGCGCTCCAATCCAAATTTGTCCCTGAAGTTCTCCGCTAGGCTCACTGACCACAAGAGTTGAAAACTTTCCTCCGTATCCTCAGTAGTCCCGAAGGGAGCCCACCACCCGTACCGCCGAACAAGGAGTTGGGTGTCCTGAAAATGGCACAGTCTGCCAACCCTCGCACTCTGTGCTCATGAGGGGAAGGACCACCTCACGCCCCCAAACATTTTGTCTTCCAGCACTTTCTCTACCTTCTGGGTATCTCCCTTCTTGCTCTGATTCCTCAGAAGTCTGGCATAGGTGTCGGTAGTCGTCATGGGGATCGTATCTCAGTTCTGGGTGTGTGTCTCTGGCGTCGTGGCTGCAGCATGTATCAAACTCTGACGTGGCTGCAGCATGTATCAAACTCTGACGTGGCTGCAGCATGTATCAAACCTTGACGTGGCTGCAGCGTGAATCAAACCTTGACGTGGATGCAGCATGAATCAAACCTTGACGTGGCTGCAGCATGTATCAACCCTTGACGTGGCTGCAGCATGTATCAAACCTTGACGTGGCTGCAGCATGAATCAAAGCTTGACGTGGCTGCAGCATGAATCAAACCTTGACGTGGCTGCAGCATGAATCAAAGCTTGACGTGGCTGCAGCATGAATCAAAGCTTGACGTGGCTGCAGCATGAATCAAACCTTGACGTGGCTGCAGCATGCATCAAACCCTGACGTGGATGCAGCATGCATCAAACCTTGACGTGGATGCAGCATGCATCAACCCTTGACGTGGCTGCAGCATGCAGCAAACCTTGACGTGGCTGCAGCATGCAGCAAACCTGGACGTGGCTGCAGCATGCAGCAAACCTTGACGTGGCTGCAGCATGTATGAACCCTTGACGTGGCTGCAGCATGCAGCAAACCTTGACGTGGCTGCAGCATGAATCATTGTGGCTGCAGCATGAATCAAACCTTGACGTGGCTGCAGCATGTATCAACCCCTGACGTGGCTGCAGCATGAATCAAACACTGACGTGGCTGCAGCATGAATCAAACACTGACGTGGCTGCAGCATGAATCAAACCTTGACGTGGCTGCAGCATGAATCAAACCTTGACGTGGCTGCAGCATGAATCAAACCTTGACGTGGCTGCAGCATGAATCAAACCTTGACGTGGCTGCAGCATGAACCAAACCTTGACGTGGCTGCAGCATGAACCAAACCTTGACGTGGCTGCAGCATGAACCAAACCTTGACGTGGCTGCAGCATGAACCAAACACTGACGTGGCTGCAGCATGAACCAAACCTTGACGTGGCTGCAGCATGTATCAAACCTTGACGTGGCTGCAGCATGTATCAAACTTTGACGTGGCTGCAGCATGTATCAAACCTGACGTGGCTGCAGCATGTATCAAACTCTGACGTGGCTGCAGCATGTATCAAACTCTGACGTGGCTGCAGCATGTATCATCCCCTGAGGTGGCTGCAGTACCTATGTAGACAAGACATCGTGACTGCAGCACACATCAAGAACTCTCAAACGTAAGTACCCATAATTTTTTTTTCGTTTCTCGGCTAAAGCTTCGAGGTTCACCAATGGTGATTTTGCGTATACGACCGTTCACCCACCACTAAGGTAGCAGCATTCTGACTTCGGGAATGATGTCTAAACACACTAGTGTGACTGCGTTTTTTCAACCTTTTGCAAACCGTTTCTACCGGCACGAAATGGTCTACTCTTTCAAAAGGTGGAATGGGATTTTAACGTGTGCACAAAATGCTCTGGGTGCGTTTGCGTACCGGACTTCGGTTTATAGTCTCATCTGAAGAACTTTCGGGGGGAGTGGAGTCGGTACTGATGCTGACTACAGGTGAAAAAAATCCCCTCAAATGGGAGTCTGGGAGGTGGCTCGAACCCGGGCCATCGGAACACGAGGTGAACGCTCTAACCACTCTGTCACCTATTTCAAATTCGGCAGACTCTGAAACTTGGTCTACGTCATATTCCGACCTTTTGTGAGATCTGACGAAAATGTAGCGGAAAAGGACTGGAGAAAATTGTAATTGGGGAACATTGTAAATGGGGAACATTGTAATTGGGGAACATTGTAATTGGGGAACATTGTAATTGGGGAAAATTGTAATTGGGGAAAATTGTAATTTAGGCTGCTATCCCGGGATCTTCACTTCTTGAGGAAGCATTAACGTATTCAAATGCAGTGATTTTTTCCTACAGATAACGATATATTTTAAAGTAAATATAAATTTGTTTGATCAGGTAAACTGTCAGGATTGCTAAAGTTAATATTGTTTTCAGGGGGTCTGGTGCCAAACCAAAGTATGGAGCAGCCAACGTCTCCGAACTCAAGCCGGAAGCACCTGGGGCACCAAGGGGAGCATTTCTCAAGACAGTGTGTATACAGGAGCTGTCAGGCCCCGCTTCCAATACGCTGCTCCAGCTTGGCCAACGGCAGCAGAATCCTACCGGAAAATTCTGGATAAAGTTTATTATTTCTTTTATATCGAGGATAATGGAATAAGCACTCGTGTACAGAATCGAGCTCGGTGGCTCATCTCGGGTGCTATGAGATCTACCCCCATCAAAACTATGGAACAGTTGACTGGCATATAACAGCTCAGTACTCGGCAAGACACCAAGACTCTATTGCAGGCGGAGAAATACAAGTGTCTCCTGCAACGCCCAATGGACCATTGACTGGAGAAGCCAGCAAAAAAAAAGGAAAAGCGTAGCTGTTTCATCCACCGTGTACTCGGATGACGGCAACTGACCAATCTACCTGCCCCTTATGTCCATGGGACACAGCCACTCTACCAAGAGCATGGGAAGCCAAGCACAGGGAGCCTGAGATCTACACCACGTGGCTCCATAAGGAACTCATGTGTCACCAGAAAGAAGGCATTCACTCTGGCCATGGTAGAAGACTACTACCCAGGACAAGCATGGATTCATGTCTACAGACAGATCAGCCACAGACGCTGTCACCAATGGCGGAGCTGGAGTGCTGATCAAGTCCCCATCTGGAGAGGTAGAAACAGCAAACATCCCAAAGGAAAACACACGGAACCAACTACTGTGCAGAGACCCAAGCCCTGAAACGAGCTGCCACCATGGTCAGACACTCCAAAGATAAATACCAGCAAGTGGTTTTCTTCACCGATGCCGATTCAATCCTGCAAGCCCTTCCTGCAGACAAACCCCCCCCGAACTCCAGCAGGAATTACAGCTCCTCACACAAGACAAACGTGTAACGCTGCAATGGATTCCTGTCCACTGTGGGCGACGAATAGGCTGAACTTGCAAAACGGGGGGAACAGAAAAAACAGTGCGAAAGCAGCCTCAGCTACGAAAAGAAACAAAATCATCACATCAATGGCCCGACCCAGAGTAGCGAAGGACGACTACTACCAACTCAAAAGAGAACAAGTCATCATTCTAAGACTCCACACTGAGCACAATAGGCTTAATCACCACATGTCCACAAAAGCTGAAACTCGTTCCTTGACCCTTGTGTTGCCTATTAAAGAAAACCAGACTGGCAGCACATGCTTCATAGAACACGTTGTATAGGGACCTGGGGAAAATTGTGTGGCTGACGAGATAACCCTGCAAACCAAGCTGTATGGCTCCACAAGAGGAGTTGGAAAGAACATACCATTTTTTCCCAGACACATCTGACGGTGTAAAGCTAACGAGAGAATGAATTATTCTAGACTACAGGTAACTGTCAACAACGAGGAGGAAGACAAAACCAGTCTACGAGGTTTAATGTTCACTCATCAACTATAGTAGACATTATAGACCATGAGGTTGGCCAGGGCTTTGATATCTTTATTCTGTTTTATTTTAACTTTATTTTATACCACTTCAAGTCACGGCAGATTTCTCTGCCTGAAATTCGGGCTGCTCTCCCAGGAGAGTAGCGCCACCATTGATTCAAGGAACGACAGGTTTGGTTTTAAACCCGGGTTTTATCTGTACCATAGTTGCACTGTATTAGGTTTTTAATGGACAAGGTGATAGCTCTGGGCCCTTGTGATCGGCGGCGCTGTAAACAAGAGGATTGGATTGGATGCTGTCTTTTTTATATTTTAAACGAATCTGAGTTAATGACTGGTAATGAAAGAATTCTTGTCTTAATGAGCCTTGCGGGGCTGGGAAACATTTTTTTCCCAGTGAATCCAATCAAATAAGTAAAATAATTCTATGATAAGAAGCCCCTTGGAATGCATTGTAATGGGGTTTTTGTTTGTTTGGTCGTTTTTTCTTTTAGAAAGGAAAAATGGTTATTGGAAAATGGGTAAATATGTTCCATAACCTAAGCAGGCGTTAGGCAGCTAAGTGCCAGAGACCTCATCAATAGAAAGTGGAAAATAGGCAATTGGATAGCCAATGATTTTGCCCAGAGTAGAAGTACATGCCCCCCCAAAAAAAAATCTCAAGAAGTTATTAAAAAAAATCCTGGTCATGAGATGAGAGGATTGTTTTGTGCTGTGGTATACAGTTCTTCATTAGATTGAATAGTAGTATTTACTTTAAAGATATAAACTTGTATTTTTAATTTCACAAATTAGTGGTACATAATGCGCGCGCGCGTGTGTGTGTGTGTGTGTGTGTGTGTGTGTAAGGGAAAGGGGTGTTTAGAAGGGGTAGGATGCACATTTAGAGCGGTGAGAATAGAAAAAAGGGGTAGGGGTTGGCTATTTTTTCTTAGATGGTTTATTTTGGGCTCTTTTTTTTCATGGATGCAACTTTTTCAAAAACGTCTCGGGCTTGAAATCACTATTTCATTTTGAGGTTAATGGAATAAGCACTGGAGTGCTTTTTTTTCTTAAATCCAGTCCGAGTGTCAATCATTCCCACTGGTACACAATGGCCTACTTTCCGAAGGCGTAACAGGGTTTTAACGTGTACGTAAGATGTTCTGCGTGAGTTTACACAGGGGATGTCAGTTTATAATCTTATCCGAAGTAGCTTTCGGGGTTAGCGAAACGATAGCAAAACTGGAAATTTGCGGACACTGAAGTCCAATGCACAGCCTTAGCTGTTGATGGGACTGGTGATAACTGATTCAAAGCTCCATACAACTGCGAGCTGTGTACCATTGTGTCTACAGCTACACACCGTTTAAGTGCTATTGTGTCCACATGTGCTCTAACATTCAGACCGACCAGCTGACAGGCACCCCTCCCTTACCCGTTGTTAACTGTTAACTTTAACCCCAGCACTTAACCTAACCTCTAACCCTGGCCCCACATGTGGACACAAAAGGCAGGAAGACAACACGGTGGTGTGTGCTGACACACTGGCTAGACACGTTTTCTTCTTCGGGGTTGGTGGGAGGAGGGGTGCTAAATTGTTAGGGAAAAAGATGCTAGGAGGTGGGGGTAGGGGGGGGGGGGGTGGGGGTGTTACAATTGTCTGGTACATAGGGGTGGGGGAAGAGTTGCAATGACCGAGGATGAGGTTAGGGATACAGGCAGTCAAGCTTTTTGATTAGTAGGGGAGGGTCGGGGGTTAAGCGCGAAAAATTTGACGAAAAAAATCATTCTAACGCAAAAGGTTTTAGAATGTGCGATTCAAAAATCATTTGAAGAGATAGAGGTGCATTTAAAAACACTTAAGGTAGGGGACGTTAGTGTTAGAATGCATTATTGAACAGTAGGGAAAAAGTATTGGAGGGGTAGAATGTCGAGGTGTGGGTGTGAGTGTATGAATCCGTGGACTGGATACCATACGTGTTTGTCATCACCAGAATATTGATCATCAGTGCGAGTGTTTGGTTTAAAGACATCGTTTAAATAAATGGATTTGCGGCTTTAAACATTGAACTTTAAAATATTCGCCAAAATTTTGGAAAGATGGGTCAAATTATGAAGTGTCACATAAAGCAATCGCTTTTTTTTTCCTGAAAAGCAAAAATGGCCTTAAACATATCTACCAACCTCGCATTAGAAAAGGCGGAATAGCTCAGTAGTGGGGCACTTGCTCTCCCCGAGCTAAGATTAAGTAGTTTTGAGCATGGTCGCCTCTTGGATGGATGACCGTTCGTACATCTTGGCTTCAGTTCAGTCCCCCAATTCACCCAGCTGCAAATTGATACATTGCCTGTTTTATAGACAGGGAGGTAAAGCAGAGAGAGAGATAGGTGCAGCCCTAAAAATTCACGCCCTTAGAGAAGCTATCTCTGACACGTCTCTTCCCAACGACAGCATAGGTTATAGGAACATCTTTACCCTTTATTTTTTAAAACAGAAAAGGTATTTTCCCCCCGTTTATTTTACATAATAGTTATGGTGTAAGGAATCGGTCTTAATTTTATAATGCATATTATATTGCACAGATTCTGTATCATTGTGTCCTACCTTAATTTTCGTCTTGCCTGGTGGTTTGCGCTGTTCAGGGACATGCCTATTATACCCAGGTTATAGCACTCCCCGCCCATGACTAGACTGCTCCATCTACAGCTCTCCCAGCAGTCTTTGATTTACATCGTCAGAACAATTGTACTCTTGTCAAAGCCCTTTGTTTTATGAAAAGAAAAGGGGGTGGAGGGGGGTGAGAGAAGCTCGAGTCCTCGCAGAACGTCTGAAAAGAAAACGGGTGAAAAATTGGTTGGAGGCCCCACAATGTAATCAAAGAATACGACGAATGACTGAAAAAGATGAAAAAGAGAATTACTAAGTGGGAAAACAAGATTTGTTGGAGGGCTAACACACACACAAAATCTGGTTGTCTTGGCAAGATTGAAAGATTTTACATCGATTTCTTTCTTTGCATTTTTCGAACCTTTTTGAGTTGTATCTGTTTTGTCCATTTGTATTAATTTTCTGCTAGTCTAGAAATTAATTTCAAATTTGTGTATTGTATAATTTCAGTGTAGCAAATGTTATGAAATGTATTCTAGCAGATTACTGCAATGATGCAGGTTTTTTGGTAAACCTTTTTTCTTTTTGGACTCTCATGAAACCTGGGTGGTGTAAAAGTAAAAAAAATGGTTTAGCCTGTATTGAATTAAAAAAAAATTAATGGTTGATCGTAAACAGTCAAAAGCAGTTGTATGAAATACCTCGGTGCATTTTTGTGATATCTTCAGTTTAACGTCTATTCACATTTAGTGATTTTAGACGGTGCATTTTTGTGTGTGTACTTGTCACTTTGTTTAAGCTGAAGAAAAACGCGCGTTTCGGCAAAGAATGGTGTATTCAAAGTGCTTGTCTTTTTTTTCACTTTTCTTGTCGATCACAATTTTCATTAAGTATAGTTTTGCTGGACTTAGTTACCAAAAGCTGTTCCTTTTATTTTTGCTTTAAAAAAAAGTACTACTCTACCTTTTCACTGCTGTCGAAGTACTGCGCGTTAAGTGAAGGGATTAATACTGATGCCTTTTTCTTTCATTGTAGAGAGCTAGGGTATTGTCAACTGCTGTATTAGCCATTTTACCAAGAGGTCGTTATTACAACATAGCCCGATATAAACTGTAGCAAGTTTATAGTGACTTTTTGGCTTTCCTCATGGAGAGTTTTTCTGTTTAGTTAATGCCCTTCACTTTTTCTGCTCCATCCTCCTATTTTCTACCATTCCATGGTCAAGATTTTGATATGCATCGTTTTAAAAATGTTACATTTGAAACTAAGTTTTATGCTCATAATTTTGAAACAAATTGCATTTTAAGCTCTTTCCAATTTTTACTCCAATGAAAGGGTGAAGGGGAAACCCCAAATTTTGCCACATGTTAAGGGGTTAAAATTTTTTTTTTTGTTTTTTGGTTGCAAGATAAGCAGTGATTTTTGCTCTGTTAGTACACTTTATTAAAAAACGGCCCTGTTTTGCCCAAACCCAGTGTAACCCTGTTTTGGTCCAACGGGAAATTACACATCGGGATTTTTTAAACTCATTTGATACCTGTATCATATTGATGATTCGCCATTGGCGGGGTTAGAAAAAATTCCCTTTTAAAGATTTTAAAAATTTTTGGTGTCCCAAACATTGTTCCCATTTGTTTCATGTATTTCATGACGGCCCTGTGTACACAAAATTGTTGAACTAGTTTAAGATTGTTGTTTTAATTTAATTTTTCTGTCACTCTTGTGATAGGGTTTTTAAATATTTGGGATGTAGGGAAAAAAATTTGGGGGCACCACCAGACCCGCACCCAACTGACTTTTTTTCCGAAAAAAATAAACCAATTTGCTGAAAAACTCCCCTTCTTTAAAACTTGCAAACCCGATTTTTTTGCATTTAAACTCATCGGGGCTGTGCTTTCGGCTGTAAAATAAAACGGGGAAATTTAAAAAGTTTTTTTCCCCGCGTTTAAAAAAATTGGGAACACCATATCTTCTGGTTAGAGTTTAAACGGATAGAAATCAAAATCGACCAAAAAGTCATTTGGTCGGTCATTGTGTCACTCTTCAGAGCTTGGGAAAAAACCCTCCTCCCCCTTCACCCAAAAAAAGAGTGGATAAGGTTGGGTGCCGGCTCGCAGCGAATAAAACGAAACTGAAAAAATGACTGAATTTAAAAAAATGATGAAAAGTGATCAATAAGCCCCCCCGCCCCATAAAACCAGCAAAAAAACCTTGACAAAGTCTTTTTTCAAGTTAAATTCATGAATGTGGTCAATGGAAATGCTTTGGCACAAGTTTTTCAATGCATACATCTCTTCTCTCCCCCTTTTCTCCCTCTCTCCCTCTTCCCCTCTCTCCCCCCTCTCCCTCTTCCTCCCCCTCTTTCTCTCTCTCCCCCTCCCCCCCTCCCCTCCTCTCCCCACTCTCTCTCTCTCCTTTTCCCCTCTCTCCCTTCTCCCCCTTCCCTTACATGCAATGTCCCTATCGAATCATTTTCATAACATTCGAAAACGTTTCTGACATTTTTTAGCTAGTGTCTTCGAAGTCGTCGGAAATAAACATACATTGCGCCGCGCGCGCGCGTGTGGGGTTGTGTGTTGTGTGTTGTGTGTGTGGTTGGGGAGAGAGAGAGACAGACAGAGACAGGGAAAAAACAGTCAAAAAACAGAAGCCCAAACCGACAGACAATAGGAAGAACCTAAAAAAAAAAAGAATGTCCCAAACGCAGATGACGAAAACAATTTTCATTTATTTTTTTTCAACCACTTGTCCGGCAATTTTCCCCGGAAAGGGGGGGCCCCCCCCGGGGGGGGGGGTTGAAAAAGCAGGTTTTTTTTTTTGTGGAAGGGGGGTTTTGGGGGGGGGGGTTTTTTGGGGGGGAAAAGGGGGGGGGGGGGGGGTTTTTTGTGGGGGGGGGGTTTGGGGGGAGGGAAAAGTTTGGTGGGGGGAAAATTTTTGGCCCCGGAAAAACCCGGTTTTTTTTGGGGGCCCCCCGGGGGGGTCGGATGGGGGGGAAAAAGGGGGGAAAAAAAGAAAGGGGGGGGGGGGGGGGGGGGGGGGGGGGGAGAGGGGGGGGGAAAAAGGAGGGGGAGGGAGGGGGGGGGGGGGGGGAAAGGGGGGGGGGGGGGGAAGGGGGGGAGAAAAAGGGGGAGGGGGAATTTTTGGGGGGAAAAAAAAAAACCCGGGGGGGGGAAAAAAAAGGGGGGGGGGGGGGAAAAAAAAAAAAAGGGGGGGGGGGGGGGGAAAGGGGGGGGGGAAAAAAAAAAAAAAAAAACCCCCAAAAAAAAAAAATATTTTTAAAAAGGGGGGAAGTGGGAATTTGAAAAGGGGGGAGGAAAAAAAAAGGGGGGGGGGGGGTTTTTGGGGGGGTGGGGGGGGTTGAGGGGGGGGGAATGGGTTGAGGAAAATTAGGGGGGGGGGAAAGGGGTAGGGGTTGGGGTTTGTTTGGGGGGGGTTTTTTTGGGGGGGGGTTTTTGGGGGGGTTGGGGGGGGGGGGGGGGGGGGGGGGTTGGGGGGGGGGGGGGGGGGGGGGGTTTTTTTGGGGGGGGTTGGGGGGGTTTTTGGGGGGGGGGGGGGGGGGGAGAGGTGGGGGGGGGGGGGGGGGGTGGGGGGGGGGGGGGGGGGGGGGGGGGGGGGGGGGGGGGGGGGGGGGGGGGGGGGGGGGGGGAGGGGGGGGGGGGGTGGGGGGGGTTTAAAAAAAGGGGTTTGGGGGGGGGGGGGGGGGGTTGGGGGGGGGGGTTGGGGGAAGGGGGGGGGGGGGGGGAGAAGCCGGGGGGGGGGGGGGGGGGGAAAAGGGGGGGGGCGGGGGTGGGGGGGGGGGGGGGGGGGGGGGGGGAGAGGGGGGGGAGGGAGAAGAAAAAGGGAGGGAAGGGGGGGGGGGGAAAAAGGGGAAGAGAAGGGGAGAAAAAGAGGATGGATTCGGGGGAAAATAATTTGTTTAACAGGGGAAAAAAGCACACACACATACCCCACGCACGCACGCACGCGCGCGCGCGCGCCCCCCCCCCCCCCCACACACCAGACACACCACACAGACACACACAGACACACACACACAGACACACACGACACACACACCACACACACACAACACCAACACACACACACACACACACAACACACCCCACACACACACACACACACACACACACACACACACACAAACCCCACTCTCTCTTTCAAAACGTGCTGGGAAGTGGATGACACTTAATGACAAACTCGACAGGACCTGAAGAACAAAAAAAAAAGTATGTTTGTTTGCTTGCTTGCTTGTTTGTTTGTATGGCCTAGGCTATCGATTCTGGAGAATACATTATGCGACATGGGAATTGTAGAGAGCACGATGTAGTGTGGTGTGGTGTAGTGGTGATACCCGGGGTTTATGATGGCTGGTTTTGTTGTTGTTGTTGTTGTTGTAATTGTTGTTGTTGGTGGTTGGGTGGTGGTGGTGGTGGGGGGTTTGGTGGTGGGGGTGGTGGTGGTGTTGGTGGTGGTGGTGGTGGTGTGTGGTGGTGGTTTTGTTGTTGTTGTTGTTGTTGGTTTTGTTGTTGTTATTGGTGGGTGGTGGTGATGGGGGGTGGTGATGATGGTGGTTGGTGTGTGAGTGTGTGTATGTGTGTGTGTGTGTGTGTGTGTGTGTGTGCGGGAGGGTGGTGGTGGTTGTAGGCAGGTGTGCGTTTTGTGCATGGTTTGGGGTGTGTGTATGCGTTTTGTGTGCGTACGTTCGTGCGTGCTTGTGTGTGTGTGTGCGTGTGTGCGTGTGTATATTTATCTGGTGTATGTATGTGTGTGTGCATGTGAGTGCTCGCGCGCACACACGCGTATGACTGTGTATGCTTGCATGTGCGTGTGTATGTGCGAGCGTGCATGCAAGCACAGTGATTTATTTAGCATGCGGGCATATGTAAGTACATGCTATTTCGATAGAAAAAAAGCCAACAACCCTGTCAGGATTGAACTACATACAGTCGTGTTTAGATGTTCTCCCCGCAGTTTGAATGCGGCTACCTTAATGTTGGGTTAAAAACGTTGGCATACGCAAGCATCTCGCTGTTAGTAAACCCCTGAGCTCAAGCCAAGGAACATTCTTCCCCCCCCCCCCCCACCCTCCCCCCCCCACAACATGTGTTTGCGTTGTGTGTGTGTGTGTGTGTGTTTTGTGTGTGTGTGTGTGTGTGTGTGTGTGTGTGTGTTTGCGTGTGTGTGTTTGCGTGTGTGGTGTGTGTGTGTGTGTGTGTGTTTGCGTGTGTGTGTGTTTGTGTGTGTGTGTGTGTTTGTGTGTGTGTGTGTATGTTTGTGTGTGTGTATGTGTGTGTGTTGTGTGTTTGTGTGTGGTTTGTGTGTGTGTGTGTGTGTGTGTGTTTGCGTGTGTGTGTGTGTGTGTTTGCGTGTGTGTTTGCGTGTGTGTGTTTGCGCGTGTGTGTGTGTGTTTGTGTGTGTGCGTGTGGGGTTGCGTGTGTGTGCGTGCGCCCGCGCGTATTATGTATGTATGTATGTATGTATGTATGTATGTATGTATGTATGTATGTATGTATGTATGTATGTATGTATGTATGTATGTGTGAATGTATGTATGTGTACACGTGTAGTTGTGTGACTGTGTGTCTGTGTGTCAATGTATGTAAGTGTGTTTGTGTGCACCCGCGTACGTGTATGTATGTATGTATGTACGTGTACTGCATGCCTGTAAATGATTGAGTGCAAGCGCTTCGATTTTTTTTTTACAAGATTCAGCGCTATATAAATTCCATATATTATTATTATTATTATTATTATTATATATTATTATTATTATTATTATTATTATTATTATTATTATTATTATTATTATTATTATTATTATTATTATTATTATTATTATTATTATTATTATTATTATTATTATGTATGTTTGTATGTATGTATGTATGTATGTATGTATGTATGCATGTATGCATGTATGCATGTATGCATGTATGTATGTATGCATGTATGTATGCATGTATGTATGCATGTATGCATGTATGTATGTATGCATGTATGCATGTATGTATGTAAGTATGTGTAACCGTATAACCGTGTGACTGTGTGACTGTGTGTCTGTGTGTGTGAGTCTCTGTGTGTAAGCACGAGCACCTGTGTATAATGTCACACAAAAACTTCTTCCTAAAAGAAACGTACCTGCGCGTGCATACATTTTCTCACTGAATGCAATAGAAGCTGACGGTTTATGCTATGTAGCCCCCCCACCCCCACCCCTACAAGGGACAAAGAATCGTAGACCTCTTCCCAAAACGAAACAAAGGAAGCACCGCAAACAAAGGCAGAAACTATAGGAGCAGAGACAACATCACGTGTCTGACACAGAACAAAGTCCAGGCAACAACAAAGGAAGACAAATAATATAGACGTTCTCATGTAATTAAATAAAAAGAAGATGAAAGCGAGAAAGCACTTCAAACAAGTAAATTTATTCCAAAAATGGATATATGCTAGCAGTTAAAAGCAAGACGTATCATTGAAACATGCATGCGTTCGCGCGCGCGCGCACGCGCGCACACACGCACGCGCGCGTGCGCACGCGCACACACAAACTCACACACACACTTCATAATGTATAATCTGAAATCACCAGGCGGGATAGACAATAAACCAAACAATAACAACACAACAAACAACAAACAGCAACAGCTCAACGACAACAACAACAACACACATACGACAACAACACACACACACCCGTCTTTTGAATCTGTAATATTTGCACCCCCCCCCCCCACACACACACACACGCGCACGCGCGCACGCGCGCGCGCGCATATCTCTGTATATATATATCTTTGTACACACACACACACACACACACACACACACACACACACACACACACACACACACACACACACACACACACACACACACACACACACACACACACAGAGCAAAAATTAAAAAGAACATGACGGAAAGTCAAAAGAAAAAAGCACGACAATGGAACAGGCTAGAAAGTGTGTAAAAAAATAATTAAAAAGAAAAAAAGCTAACACCCAGGACGACGATAATACAATCACAGGACACACACACATACAAAAACTTTAAAACAATCCATGCCAAATTAAAGCAAGTCAACATAACAAAAATTTGGCTTACAAAAAAAGATCCCCCCAACCCCCCCCCCCCCCCCCCCAAACCAACACCCCCCCAAAAAACAACAACCACCCAACAACAACAAACAACACTCCCCCCCCCCCCCCCACACACACAAACAAACAGGGAGGATATGTGATAGATTTTTATATGTTAAAACGACCCTAACGAAAAAAGATAACAAAATAAACAGGAAAAATACCCCAATCCTCGCTAAAACATGAAAGGCTTGGACAAACATTAGCAACAAGCACGCTCACATGAAATGAATGAGAATTTATTTTAGAAATAATGGACATTTATTTCCATTCCTAACATCATTGATAAACAAAAAACAAAACGAGTTTTAGTGATTTCTCTTTCTCCTTTAATTTACATGCGTTTTGTTTGCTGAATGTATATGCATGTTTGTGAGTGTGTGTGTGTGTGTGTGTGTGTGTGTGTGTGCGCACGTGTGTGCACTTTGAAGTATTTTCTGTAAATCATTATTTTATTGATATTTATTTGCTTTCGCATGGGTTTTTATCATCTTTAAGATTTTCGTGTGTGGGTGTGTGTGTGTGTGTGTGTGTGTTTGTGTGTCTGTGTCTGTGTCTGTCTGTGTGTCTGTGTGTGTGCATGCAAACGTTTTTAACAAAAACAACAGCAAAATCACACCACACACAACACAACAACTATCCACCACACCCTAACACACACACACACACACACACACACACACACACACCACACACACACACACACACACACACACACACATCACACACACACACACACACACACACACACACACAACACACACACACACACACACACACAGACAGACAGACAGACAGACAGACACACACACACACACACACAAACACACACACACACACACACACACACACACACACACACACACACACACACACACACACACACACACACACACACACACACACACACACAGATAGCTGGCTTAGATAGATGGTTTGATGAAAAAAAGCAAACGCATTGCATATTCAATGTACCATCTGGAAATAAACATTTGACTTGACTTGACTTTGACTTGACACACACACCAACAACCTCTTCCCCCCCTTCCCCCCTCCCCCCTCCTCCACACACACACACTGGGCAGCATCACCAGGAATGTAGCGCAGCGAAGTGAAAAAGATGGCAGTGTAAAACGCGTTTAACTCGACAGCACCGCTCTTTCAGCGTCTCTCTTCAAAGACTGAATGAATCACTCTCCATCCATCCATCCCTCCCCTCATCTCTTTCATCTGGGCACTTGACTGAAAAAGTGCCCCATCATTTGGATGGAAATGTGCCCCCCCTCATCGGAGTCGAAATGCCCGTCATTTGAGCTCCAAGTGCTTGCATTTTTGGCTCAGAAGTAGTCTTCTTGACTAATTTTGGAAACGCCCTGAAACTTGATTTAAAACTATTGGGAGGAAAAGCTAGCAGAATTGTCGCAATTTTCTGTTAGTTGAAATCGGGTTTTTTTTTTTTAGATACTTGAAAAAGTTGGGATGTTTGGGGCGTTTTTCTGTTTTATGGTTAGTGTTTTCGATCAGTGATTTGTATAAGAAAACTGAAGCTAATTTGAGTATTTTTATAAAGAACTTTTAGTACATCGGAATTTCTAGGACATAAATGGCTGTGTATAATTTTTTTCAATAAAGGTCACGAAATACTCGTACCTTGCATATACTCAATATTTTGTAAAATACCTGATAAATGCTTATATAATCTTAATCTAAAAAGCTAAAATTACCAACATATGTAATGCAAAAGTGCTGAAATGATAGTTTTAAACCAAAGCAATCCATCAAATAACTGTCAATTAAAGATAAAGATAACTGTCAATTAAAGATATTACAGTCAATGGTTTTTACCTTGCAAATTGAAAACAAATGAATTCAAGCTGAATGTTCTTATTCTCGCTCTGGTCGCTGTATGCGGTAAAACAAAAACTTCATACAGTTGAAATTAAAAAGAAAAAAATAACCGACTAGTAATGAAATCAAGAAAAAAATCGTAGATAAAATCATGATTAGAAATGAATGCACATATCACGTATAACAACATGAGTGCCTGGGTGTGATAATCAATAATAATTAATTCTCCTGGAAAGACTTAGCAGACCTTGTCTAAAGAAAAGCAAGTTATCGAATTTAATGTCCAAGAAAGCTCAGAAAACTATTCTTTAGGTAATCAGAAGCTGTATAGTATATGTTGTCATCATCAGGGATTTGTAGTGTGGTAAGTTATGAAGCATTTTGACTGTTAGCCTGTAGTCAGTTAGACCGTTGGAGCACCACTGGAGGTTTTTCAACCAGCTTCCTCCACTTGGTTTTCGGCTCGTCATAGTAAGTCGTTCTACTCAAGGCCAGTCCGCTCTCGGATGTTGTCTTTCCATCATCTGCCTCTTCGTCTCCCTCCTTGTACTGTTCCCTGTAGGACAATCTTGGCCATTCCAGATGTTCGTGTGACATACCCACACCACTACAATTTGCATATTTTCAGTGATGTCAAGAGGTCTTCATACAGCCCCTATAGCGTTTCCAATCTTGGTTTTTTTACTTCCTCGTTAGTTATGTGATTTCTATACAGGCTACCAAAAAGTTTTGCAGAAGCATCTCTTCCCCATTGCCTGCTGTATCTGTCCGTCCGTCATTCGTATAGAATAAACGTCTGTTGCAACCTTCCGGTAAAATCTTTTCTTTTACTCGGAAGTGCGAAGGTCGATCGCTTTAAGCACACATTTGTTAACACCCAAACAAAAAGTGTTACCTTCCTCCCTTCCACTCTCCTGTCGGCCTCTTACATCTGTTTTTCATGTTCAAATTTGCAGCTGCTGCTGTTAGGGGCCAGTGGTGAGGAAAAAGGGCAGTGTGTTTGTCAAGTCTCTCGACGTGTTACAAGGTGTTATATATGTTTATGTTGTTGTTGGCTTGCCTTATATTGCTTTATCCAGTCTTGTCTTTCAAAAAGAGCATTTTTTCAATATCATACACACACATGCGCGCGAACACACGCACATATTCACCTACCCCCACACACATTCACATGCGTGCGAGCACACGCACATATTCACCTACCAACACACACCCACTCACACACACGTGCGTGCGCGCACAGAACGTACTATCTGGAAATAACAATTTGACTTTGACTTGACTTTGACACACGCGTACATACACGCGTGCGCGCACATCACTCACTCACACACACACACACACACACACCACACACACCACACACACACACACACACACACACACACACACACACACACACACACACACACACACACACACACACACACACACACACACACACACACACACACACACACAACACACACACACAAACACACTGTGTTGGCAGATAATGAGAGAGAGAGAGATACTGACACACAGACAGACTGACAGACAGACAGACAGAGACTGAGACTGAGACAGATACAGAGAGACAGAGACAGACAGAAAGAGACACAGACAGACAGAGAGAAACACAAAGACGGAGGACACAAACCACAGAACCTTAAAAGGAACTTAGACACGAACAAGAAAAGAATAGAGACAAAGGACACAGAAGCGAACCACAGAGAAAAGACCACAAAAAACCCCCAAACAAACCCAAGACAACAGCACGAATATCTCAACAGCAATAGTTCTGCATCTCACGTCCCTCCTTTTCCTTTTTATAACTAATCATTAAAAATCTTTTTCCAATTTCCCGCCACATAATAAAATCTACGGACATCCTCTCCAACCCTTTTTATGGGAGGGAGGGGGGGGGGGTCTTTCTCTTACACTTGCAGAAATCAATTATTTTCACTTTTGCAACAATATCCGGTTCTTCTCTGAAACTTTGCAGTTTCCTCAAATCTCTCGAATGCACGCCATGGATAAAAGAGAGAGGGAAGTAAAGGTTTGTTTGTTTGTTTTTTTCTTCAGAGGTGACTTCGGTGATCCAGAAATGATGTGCCCATTTATATGAAGCCAGGGGTACCT
>CM054135.1:47325982-47338482 GCA_028751875.1 Rapana venosa
GACTTAAAACAATTCTAAGCAGCATGGACAGAGTGCAATCACATGGCTCTCCATCCACTGAAATCAAAATTTATGGTTGTTGCAACAAGACAAAAGCGCCAAAACTTTAAAACCAAACTAAATGGAATAAAGATTTACGATAAAGTATTAGAAGAAGTCAGTCATATAAACTACTTGGTCTACATATTGATAATAACTTGTCATGGTCTGATCATGTTTTTTAGTATTTCAAAAAAATTATCTAAGAAGCTATTCCAACTTAATCGAATAAAACATTTCCTTGATCAGCATACTCGAAAACTATTCTTCTACGCTTATATAAAACCTGATCTTGATTATGCATCTACATGCTGGGAATTTGGCAAGTAAAAATGTTTACGACAACTTGAGAGAGTATATAAACGTTTCTCTCAAGTTAATTCTGCTTAGAAACTACTTCCTTAGAAACTAATAGCTACAAAGAGTTGAACATTCTTCCTTTTAGTTTACATTGTCTCTTTAATAAAGGTGTATTTATGTATAAGATTATGAATAAACTAGCCCCTCATTTCTTTGTCAGCGGTTCCTGTTAAAACTGTTCGTAACAAAAGCAGTGTTGTTACTCCTCATCCAAGATACCGATCTGTTTATGTCATCCTTGTTATTCTGGTAGCAAGTTATGGAACGAAATCCCAGTCAGTATAAAGAGAAAGCAGCTTATCATCTTTCAAAAAAGCGTACCACACACACTTGTTTAATTTTCTGTAATATGCATTGGGTGAGGTGCTTGTTGAACTCTGTGTGTGTGAGTGTGTAAGCGTGCAAGCCGCGCAATTGTGTGTGTGTGTGTGTGTGTGCGGTGTGTTTTGATGCTCTGTGGTGGTGGTGGGTTGTGGGTGGTTTTTCTTTTTGTGGTGGTGGTTTTGTTGTTGTTGTTTTTTTTTTGTTTGTTTGATTGTTTTTTGTTTGTTTGTTTTTTTTTGTTTTTTTTTCCCCAAATAATGTTCATTGTTTGGTTTTGACGGTGTAATGTGTGGCTATGGTATTTTGATGATTACGACTTAAGGCTGATATGATATGTGAGGAAATGTACATGTGTATGGATTTGTATCCTGGACGATTTGTGTGATTTGTGCAAGCTCGCACGTGTAGTTGCGTTTCCGTGCATATGTACACGTAGTGTGTGTATGTGTGTGTGTTTGTGCGTGCGTGCGCGCGTGCGTGCGTGTGTGTGAGTGAGTTGTGTGTGTTGATGTTTGGGGGAGGGTTATCTGTTTAGGGGAAGCGGGTGTCAAGGATGGGAGTTTGTCAGTGTTTAATTGGTTTTGTTTCTTTATTCGATTGGTTTACTTCTGTGGTCTTTCATTGATTTCATGACTTCAGTCAATAATTGAATGGCAATTTGAATGATTCATTTCTTTGCTTTTTGACATTATCTTGTTTGTTGATCAGTTAGTTTATTCATGTTTGTTTCACTTTTTCCCCCATGAGGGCCTGGTGTAAAGAAGCCTCTGGCTTATCCAATTACCCTCATTAAAATATTCGAGTTCGAGTTCGAGTTCGAGTTCTATCTGGGCACGGGGTGGCAGAGGACACTGCTTTACTTTGTTTTCTCTGACCCTCTTTCCGAGCAGTCCCTGGCTAAGGTAATGTGATTATCACCCCTTCGTTCACACCGTCTTCTTCTTTCTGGTCTGCGGCACAGATTTATCTCCCCAAGATTGTTTCCACTTCACCACACACACACACACACACACACACACACACACACACACACACACACACACACACACACACACACACAAACACACACACACAAACACACACACTCACACACTCACACACACACACACACACACACACACACACACACACACACACACACAGAGGAATATAGACATGCAGGCACACACGCACGCACACACACAAAAACACACGCACGCACATACGCATATATGCACGTACGCACTCATTCACACACGCGTGTATACACGCACGCACGCACACACGTGGGCTCTGACACAAGCACGCACGCAGGCACGCACGACCGTGCGCGCGCAAACAAGCATGCACGCATGCATGCATGCATGCATGCACCCCCCCACCTTAAACACTAAAGAAACAACCCAACCAAACCATCATACAAGAAACAAGCAAACAAACAAACAAACAGACAAACAAACAACAAGAAAAACAACAAATATCCACAAGCGCCCCCCTTCCCTACAAACAACCAAAACAACAATAACTAATCAAAAAACCAAACAACAATAAATAAGGAAACAAAAAGTAAAACCGAAACAAGTAACAACTACATACAAAAATACACACACACACACACACACACACACACACACACACACACACACACACACACACACACACACACACACACACACACACACGTTAACCTTCCCTCCCCCCCCCCCTTCCCCACACAACAAAACAACCAATAACAAAACAACCCACCAAACCAAAACCGAAAAAACCACCTTCAACACCTTTTACACGTATGTGAGGGAAGAAGGTGTGGTTTTAAGGGTCTGGTGTTGATTGTATTATACAGCATTCCATTACATGGCATTAACCCATGCTGCCAGTCCTAGCAGATTTCTCGGCCTGGAATTCAGCTAGCTGGGCTGATCTTCCTAGGGAGAACTTGATCTTACCATCCACATAGAGCCAGCCATCATTAATTTCTTCACCCCCACCTTCTGTGTGTGTGTGTGGTGTGTTGTGTGTGTGTGTGTGTGTGTGTGTGTGTGTGTGTGTGTGAGTGTGTGTGTGTGTGTGTGTGTGTATGTATGTGTGTGTGTGTGTGAGTGAGTGAGTGTGTGTGTGTGTGTGTGTCTGTTTATTTATTTAATTATTTATTTATTTATTCTATTCTTTTATATCGAGGATAATGGAATAAGCACTTATGTGCTTTTTTACATCCAGTTCCCCGTGTGTATGCGGTTTTGTGAATTCTGTCATCTGTTCCCACCGGCACACAATGGCCTACTCTTACGTGTGTGTGTGTGTGTGTGTGTGTGTGTGTGTGTGTGTGTGTGTGTGGTTGTACACTGCAGAACCAGGGCCATTTCTTCCCTTTTCTCTGTGTGTGTGTGTGTGTGATCTGTGTCCAAATGGTTTGCACGACAATTTTATTAAAGAGTACTCTCTTAAAACAACACAATCTCACCAACAAGTGTGATGCCATTAATTATATTTATTTGTTTTTGCAACCTTCAAGGTTTATAATTGATCTATACATGCATACGTCTGTGTTATTCTAGCAGAGATGCTTTTCTTGCAGGATTTTTCGAGATATGTCAATTTAAAGTGTGTTTACCTGTTTGCCAAATATGTGGTGCTCCTTAAAGTTTAATTGTTTTCTTCGTCTAAATGATCACCTAGACAACCAATGGCTACAGAGAGAGAGAGAGAGAGAGAGAGAGAGAGAGAGAGAGAGAGAGAGAGAGAGAGAAGAGACAGAGACAGAGACAGAGACAGGGACAGAGATAGAATAGTTTATCCGATTTTAGGCCATTGGCCCTTTCTGAAAGGGGGTTACACATAATCATGATCAAGAAGAACCACAATATATTTCCAATCTATTCACGAGAGAGAGAGAGAGAGAGAGAGAGAGAGAGAGAGAGAGAGAGAGAGAGAGGGAGAGGGAGAGGGAGAGAGAGATGAATAGACGCAATTTCTAACTTATTTATCTTAATCTTCTCCAGTTCTATCTTGAACAATCACTACATCCTTTTCCCAATTTCCCCTGTTTTTATCGTCTTTTCCCCCTCTTTACAATGGATTTATTTAGATAAATGAGCTAAATATAGACGGAAAAGCAAAGAAGGAAAGCAACAAAGAAAGCAAGATAGAAACAAAAAAGACAGAAGGAAGGGAGGAAGGAAGGAGGAGAGGAAAACAGAGACAAAATAATAGAAAAAAAGGTAAAGGAAACAAAGAACGAACAAAAAAAACAATAAACCCGAACATAACTAATTGTAATATTACGAAACGAAAAGTTGAAAAAGAATGTAGGGAAGAAGCAGGATAGAAGGATATTTAGGGGAAAGAAAAAGGTAAAGAGATAAATGGACAAAACATTGAATCGAATGCTAAACCAAGTGAATCAAATCGTTTTTCTTAGGAACATATTTTCAGCTTCTTTCTCTTCCTCTGTTCCTTTTCCCTTTGTTTCTTTCTTTATTTTGTTTTTTCATACTCTCTCTTACCATTATTTTCTGAACGTATCAGTTTTGTGGGTCCCCCCCCCCCCCATTCATTTGAATGAAAAAAAGGACAGAAAACGAAAGTTGTTTCAACTTGTTTCAAGATTAGCATCTTTCTCTCTCTAACTCTATCTGTGTGCACGCACGCACGCACGCATACACACACACACACACACACTGAAAAAAATAGGACAGAGCCAATCCATTAAGCTCCCTTGCATACAAAGTCCTCTTTTTCTCTTTTGAGTTCTTACGAACAACCCGATATCTTTTTCCCATCGTGTTAAAAATATCCTTCCGTATTATTTTTTTGCCTGTTCGTGCACAATGTAGGTAAAAATTAATATCCATTTACTATTTTCATTTTCTGCAGAGATAGACACGATTTTCATTCTTCCCAGCTTGTCCGAGGTTAGAAGGGAGATAATCCACTTTCTTCAATTTCGAAGGGCTCCCTTGGAGAGCAGTTTCTTCTTGTCACTTTTTTGCTAGAAACACCATGGGAGTTGGTTGTCTGACACCAAGATTCAAGTCATTATTTTGTTTGTTGTTTGTTGCTTATATTTATTTGTTTTATTTTGCACACAAAGTTGTAATTTCCAGTAACAGCTTTTGGACTCTATCTGCAAGCAGTATTCTCACTGTGTCCCTCCTGGTTTTACTGTATCAAAAGTAATAAATGAAATATCTTAGTATATTTCCTTTTTTTAAATATATTTTTGTCTCGGTATTGCTGTTACTTTTGCTGTGGACCATTTGCCTGTGCCTTATTACCACATAGCACCATGCTACACACCGCGCTCAACCAAGCCCGTAAAAAGTAATGGTGTCCCATAACATAAGTAGTCGTAGGGGAGTGAGGCATCAGAGACCTCAACTTCTCAAGGGGCCAGCACATTGAGGGCGGCGCCAATCTCCTCTCCCTTACTGCTTTACCCTAAAGAGGCAGGTACCACCTTTTTTCTTTGTCTTTCAGTTGACACGGCCCTCACCTGGTTTAATTCATACCTTACTGACCGATTTCAGACAGTTGCAGTAAACAAGATTCAATCAATACCTGCCAAACTGAAATGCGGAGTTCCACAGGGATCAGTTCTAGGCCCTGTTCTGTTCACTCTTTACACTGCCCCACTGTCACATATAATAGAACGTCATCAAATCAACCATCATTTTTAGGCAGATGACTCTCAGATTCAAAGCAGTGTTACTCCTGAAAATCTGCCTTCTCTCCTGGCAAATATGGCCCACTGCTTTGAAGATATTCAAAATTGGATGACACAGAACAAATTACAGCTAAATGCAGATAAAACCGAAGCCATGCTTGTAGGGACCAAACACAAACTCTCTTCCATTACAACAGCTTCAATAGAACTTGGCAATGCATCAGTCCCTCTATCCACTTCTGTGAAGTACCTAGGTGTTGTTATCGACAACACACTCTCTATGCAAAAATTCATCACCCAGACCTGTCAGTCGTGCTACTATCAGTTACGGCGTATTAGTGCAATTCGAAAGTACCTGTCCACCGATGCAACAGCCAAACTTGTCACCTCTCTCATTCTTTCACGTCTGGACTATTGCAATTCTCTTTTGTCTGGTCTGCCAGCATCATCTATCCACTCCCTTCAACGTATACAAAACTCCGCAGCTCGACTAGTTCTCAGAAAGAAAAAATCGGAGCACATTACCCCCCTCTTGCGATCTCTCCACTGGCTGCCTGTGCCACAGAGAGTAGAATATAAGATCAGTACCCTCTGTTACAAATGTCTCCACAAAACTGCACCCTCCTACCTCTGTGAATGTCTTAACCTGTACACTCCTTCACGTTCCCTCCGCTCTGCTGCAGATACCTTGTGCCTACGAATACCTAGATTCAACCAATCTACTGTTGGCCGCCGCTCTTTCTCTATTTCGGGTCCATCGACCTGGAATGAGCTCCCTCTCTCTCATTGCCAGAAGCCTAGCTATGACACTTTTAAATCCAGCCTCAAGACATATTTATTTCAAACCTAAGATTTCCCCCTCCTGTCTCATATCAGAACTATCCCACCCTTCACTAACCCATGTCCTATCACCTTGCTAAAGTATATGACCTGTGTGTGTGTGTGTGTGTGTGTGTGTGTGTGTGTGTGTGTGTGTGCTTTTGAAAAACATTTGACTATTGCAGTTTTATTTCATAGATTTGGTCTGCAGTACCATGTTTGTAATATCTGTTTGAACTATTGATTATTTGTCATTGGTTGTATGACTGTGTAAGATTAGGTCGAATGCATGCGCTTTGATTTGTCTTTGCAAGATATAGCGCTATATAAGTTCCATTTATTATTATTAATACAGCAGTGCATGTAACAGCTATTCCTTTTTGGTCTGTTAGATACCTGCCAAGAAGAGCAGACCTTGCAGTGGTACTTGGAACCTTCTGAAGCCTCAAATTTGAATGCCCATGCACCCACCCATCTTCTACCCTCTTACCAAAAGGAAGACATTTCATAATTATTTTACCTTTGCAGATTCCTCTCTCAGTGTCAATCTGCTATCGTTTTTAACCATGGTAAAAGAATATTGTCTATTTATTTCTTTGATTTTTTAAAAATTGATAATGGGATGGATGCACTTATTTATTACGTCATTTTTTTTGGGTGCTAAGAGCGACATGATTTTCGTTCTTCCCATCTTGCTCAAATGGCGACAGGATGTATTTTCCTTTTTTTTCAAACTCCATTGGCTTCCTTAGAGGACAGGTTCTTCCCAAATGAAATCCTGTCACTTTCCGCTTGAACTGTAATGTGAAATGACACTTTGACACCAAGCGTCAGTGTTTTTGCTTTTATGTTTGTGTGCTACTGGCAGGGAGGCAAAACCTGCTATTTCTGGTAGCTGCAGTTGTGTCATGCCAGCAAGTGTTTGGCATTCTGTGCGCTTTTTTATTTTCTGTCTTAATTAAATAACGTAATCTCATAAAACACTTCCGCATGTATTTCAATTTGTCTGTTTGCTTGTTGTGTCCGTTATTTTTGTGTTAATTGTTTTTTGTGCTTTACTGCTATACATCACCATACTGTACTTCACTTCTAGGCAAGCAAGGCAGATCTAAATTTTTCCCCCTATTTAAGCTGTGCAATACAGCAATCCACACAATAGCTGTTCTTACTGGGCTGCTAGACAGCTACCATGCAGGGCAGACCCCGCAGTGGTACTCAAGATGCTATTAAAATCTCTTTTGTTCAATACTTAAGGTGAACTGCCCGAGCCAGACCAGCCATCTACCCACATACCAAAAACAATTCAGTTTTACACTTTTTTCCTACACAATATTCCATCAGGGACAATTTGTAATCTTTTTCTATCACGTTGAACGAATGTTCTTTATTTGTTTTTTGTGTCTTTTTTGTGGATGATGGGATGGATATACCTGCTCATTATTTCATTTTTTGCAGAACGACATATCTTTTCCTTTTCCCATCTTGTCCCAGTGACGAAGGGAGATAATGCACTTTCTTCAATGTTCATTGGCTCCCTTGGCGGGCGGTTTCTAATCTTGTCACTTTTTGCTGGAAACACCATGTGGGCTGGCAGTCCAACTCTAAGTTTTCTGTTTTAGTGGGTTTTTTTTCCCATTTCTTTGCTTTTGTTTGTTATATTTTCCACATAAAAACGTCAATCTCCAGAAGCTGTTGTGCCCTATCAGCAAGCAGAACTGTAAGTATGTCATCTCTGTTTTTTTTCTGCAAAAGTTAATTAAATATTTTGGTATCAACTTTCTCCCAATGCCCCCCCCCCTCCCCCCCTTTGTGTTTATTTGGCATTATTTTTACGTTAGTTATTTGTCTGTGCCCTTTTATATTATTGTATTACACTATGCCGCATTGTACATTAAAACAAGCAGGACAGATCTTGTCTCCTTCCATTTCACCTGAACAATACAGCAGTTCACACACACACAAGCTGTTCTTGTTGGGTGTATAGTTAGCTACCTACCAGAGCACATTCTCAAATGGTACCCAGGATGCGGTTAAAACCTGTTTTATGTTATTACACGAAACAGGTTTACACAGTGTCTTGAGTTGGATATGCACATGGGCCCCACCCCACCCTTATGGGCGGTGAATATGGTGGGATGGGCTCCAACCCACCCACCCCGCTCCAACCTACCCACCCCTTTTCCAACTTTACCCCCAAGGGCCCCACCCCGAAAATACCTCCAAGGGCCTCACACCACCCACCCACCCCACCCCAATGACCCATCTACCTCACCTAATAAAATGAGGTCGTTTTACTCTTTTTTCCCACCACAGAATCCTTTCTTACTGACAATCCGTTTCGTTATCTTTTTCCGTTATGGAAAAAGCCCCATAATTTATTTATACATTCGTTTCTCTTGTCATTTATGGATCATGGGATGTAGATTCGTATTTTTTGTACTTTTTTTTCCAGAGGGCGGCATATTTTTCATTCTTCCCATGTGACGAAGGGAGATGGTTTACTTTTTTTTTTCAATTTCCACTTGGTCTATGGCAGGGCGGCTTCTTCCTAAATGAAATACTGTCACTTTTGCTGGAAACACCATATGCGTTGACAGTCTAACACCTAGCTTTTTTTTTTATAGGATACATGTGTGTATGCTTTTTATTTCATTTGATGAAAATATGTTGATGAAAAATCTGTTTGCTGTCGTGTTATATCTGTAAGGGTAATTGTAAAAATAACCACCTTTTTGTTGAAAATTGCATCACTCAAAAACGTGTTTATGTTCTTTTCCATTTTCTCATGTTCTTGTATTGTGGCTCCTCAATGTTTCATTTAAGGGGATGGGGGAGGGGGTAGCCTAGTGGTTAGAGTGTTGCGCCTGTGATCTGATGATCAGCCCCGGGTTCTAACCACCACCGAGGCACCCATTCCAGGGGATTTTTTTCCCCCAAGAGTTAACATCAATCCTCACACCACCACTCCGCCGAAAGTTCTTCAGAAGAGACTATAAACCAAGGTCCTTTGTACAAGCACACGCAGAACATCTTGCGCACACCATAAACCCTGTTCTGCCTTTCGGAAAAGTGGGCCATTTTGTGCCGGTAAGAACGGTTGATAAACTTTAAACACACACACACACACACACACACATAAGGTGTCGTGTTTAGACACCGTCCCTCAAAAGTGGGATTGCAGCTACCTTAATGGTGGGTAAAAACGGTTTCATACGCAAAACCTGTCTCCTTGGTAAATCCCAGAGCTCTAGGCATAGAACGAACAAACCAAACAACTATACCAAGAAAAGAACTCTCAGTAATAAAGTTACCCAGCGTCCGCAATTGTCTTGCTGCTGTGAGATCTTTCACTTGTGCTCAATATATAATATACCTAGCACCTCAATTTTATGGTCACATCTGAAAGAATAGCAATCAAGGTGTGCTATTAACTTTCTAGCAAATGCAAACATTCAACTTAGCTGGGAATTGAACTCATGACCCTTCGCTTTCTCGAAGGGTGCGTCACCGCTTGGCTACAATCCAATGATTTTTTACAGTGGGAAAACTTCAGTATGAAAAACGCAAAAGTTTTCAAATTTCTCAGAAATGAACTTGCAGAAATTATGTGGGTTGATGAAACTGTCATGTCTTGGGTAATTGCCAGTCATTGAGGTCATCCACAACTTTCAACATTAGGTTTGATTAAACTGAACGGCACTGCGGGAAGAAAAATGTGTGTGTGTGTGTGTGTGTGTGAGGAAAAGAGAGAGAGAGAGAGAGAGAGAGAGAGAGAGAGAGAGAGAGAGAGAGAGAGTGAGAGCGAAAGAGAGAGAGAGTTCACATACCAATGTTTAAATCAGTGTGCCTCTTATCGCTATGAAATCTACTTTAGCTTCAGTATATACATTTTTTCAAAAGAGTTTTGCTGTATATAGAATATTTCCTGTTAACAGGACCGCCATTTTTGTTGTTGTACTGAACGTCTTTTATAGAACATACTCCAACATACATCTGTGCCAGCGTCACTAAAGCATGAAATATTGCACCCGAAAATTTTTGTTTTTAAGAAGCTCTAAATCATGCAAAACAAAAAGAATAGTAAAGAAGAAAAAAGAATTTGAAGAAGGTGGAGGAAGAGAAGAAGAAGAAGAAGGAGGAGGAAGAGGAGGAGGAAAAGAAGATGAATGTAATACATACAACGAAGAAGAAGAATGCACAGCAGAAGATGAAGAATGCTAAGAAGAAGAAGAATACTGGAAGAAAGCACAGCAGAATGCATAGAAGAATGCAAAGAAGAAGAAGAAGAATGCAAAGAAGAAGAAGAAGGAAAAGAAGAATAGGAATGTAAAACATGCAAAGAAGAAAAAGAATGCAAAGAAGAAGATGAAGAATGCAAAGAAAAAGAAGACTGCAAAGATTGCAAAGAATGCAAAAAAGGAGGAGGAGGAAGAAGAAAAACAAGTAAAAGAAGAGTAATAACAAAAACCCCCAACAACAACAAGAAAAAGAGGAGGAAGGGAGAGGGAGAGGAGAATGAAGAGAAGGATGGAGAACAGTAAAAAGGAGAAGAAACAGCAACAGCAGCAGCAGCAGCAACAACAGGAGCAGCAACAGGAGAAAGAAGAGAAGATAAAAGACAACGAGAAATTTCAGCGACAAGGGACAGTATTTCCCCATAGAATATAAACACGTTCAGTATGAGGTCCCCTGGGGCAGCCAGGAAAATAACTTCTGTATTTTGTTGTTTTTTGTTTCATCATTTTTAAAGATTTTTAAAAAACTTTTATTTGTTTGTTTATTCATTTTCTTTAAAATCTTGGTGACAACAAGTAGGTTAGGTGGAGTGGTTCTACACAAACGAGGGAAGAGGTCTGAAGTGGGTCGCACCAAAATATAAATACATGACAGTTTCAATTTCCAAAGGTGGCTAATATAATTAAAATGTCAACCAGACACACGAATGAAGGGGAAAAGAAAAGATGTCTGTGTATTTAAAATATGAAGATTTTTATGCGAACATTTTCTGTGATTTTTTGCTTTGGCTTGCTTTCTTTTAATTTTTTTATTATTATTCATTCTTACTTTCTTTCGTTTTGTCTTACTTCTTGTCTTTTTCTCTCTCTACTGTCTGTCTGTCGGTCTGTTTGTCTGTCTGTATGTCCGTCTTTCTTTTTTTCTATGTCTGCACAGTTTGAAATGTAAGTTTGAGAACTCTGTTTCTTTCTGTATGAATGAAAGGATCTAATTTTACAAAAAGCTATATACGTGGATATGTCAGTCTATGTCTGTCTGTATATCTGTGTCTGTCTGTCTGTTTGTATGTTTGTCTGTCTGCCTGTTTGCCTCACTCTCTCTCTCTCTATCTCCCTCCCTCTGATTCTCTCTCCCTCCCTCTCATTCCCCCCCTCTCTCTCCCCCTCTCTCTCTCCCTCCTCTCTCTCTCTCTTGTGAGGCAGGGTGGCCTAGTGGTTTAGGCATTTGACCTGCGGATCAGAAGTGGATCTGACTAGCTAGGGTTCGATTCTCATGATGATATCTCTCTCTCTCTCTCTCTCTCTCTCTCTCTCTCTCTCTTTCTCTCTCTTCCTCCCTCCCCCCTCCCTCCCCCCTCTCTCTCTCACACATGTTCACAAATCTTAAGCTTTACTGTTAGATGACTTTTATCTCCAAAGGCGCAATGCAGTCACCTTAATAGTGTGGAAAAAATCGGGATGGAATGTATGCGCAACAGAAAAAGAGAAAATCATCCTTGGTGAACCTCGGAGCTCTAGCGGAGGAACGAAAAAAAAAAGCTTTTGTGTGGGTTCTCCTTCTCCTCCTCCCCTACTCCCACCCCGCCCACTGTTTCTCTACTTCTCTCAAACCCATCCCTTATCTCCCCTTCCCCCTTTTTAATCCTTCTTCCCTCACCTTCTCCTGCCTCCGCTATTGGCTATGACTGAGTGACAGTTGATTCTACCGTAAAAACAAAACAAAACGATGATAAATCGATGTGTGTATGCACATGGCAGTTGAGAGTTTAATCAAGCATGAGGCTGTTAAGAAGAGAATGGATGATTTGTTCTATAAGTTATTTGCTTTTGTTTTTCTAACCTGCGTTGACAGAGTTGTTTAATCTTTCTTCTGTTCTTCTTGCCATTTTTCCCCCCCGACACGATTCCCGTTTTTGACACAGAAAAACAGAGAGAGAGAGAGAGAGAGAGAGAGAGAGAGAGAGAGAGAGAGAGAGAGAGAGAGAGAGAGAGAGAGAGAGAGAGAGAGAGAGACAGACAGACAGACAGACAGACAGACAGACAGACAGACAGACACGCACGAGCACATATACGTGCGTACA
>CM054135.1:47345982-47350982 GCA_028751875.1 Rapana venosa
TAATGCGCGAGTCTATGACGTAAGAAATCCATTGTTCAAATTCTACTTGTTGCCGCTTTTCCTTCTTACACAACTAGGTCACAAGCAGTGGTTTGTTTAATAGTCTTTCAGATATACGAGAAACGAAGATACTGGGTATAAGTTATACTTAATGCATTCGCTTCAATTCTACTGAGTCCATTTCAATGAAATTAATTCAATGTATTCAATTCAATTCAGTTTGTTTCAATGCAATAAATCAGCATTTCAGTTCACTTCTGCTCAAAATCAGTTTGATGATTATTTAATTGTGTGAAGCAAGTTATGATAAGATATTTTCTCGCACGATAACATGACAACAACAACAGCACGGCACCATCTACAACAGTGCCACGCAAAACTGTCTATGTGCAAAGTTTGAGCTAATTACTGCCGAGAAGAGGTCATTGATACACAGCAGCAACACGTTTGTTTTCATGGGAACGCTATGGAAGGAGAAAAAGCTCTGAAAGATTCCAACACATAGACGCAATAAGGGAACAAACGTGGCGCTGCTGTGCATCAATGATCTCTTCTCGGCAGTAGTTAGCTCAAACTTCGCACAGAGGCACTTTAGCCTGGCTCTGCTGTTGTAGATGGTGTCATTGTTGTTGTTGTCATTGTGGATCGGTGGTCTAGAGGTAACGCGCCTGCCTAGAAAGCGAAAAGTCCAAGTCGGAAGTGTGCGGTGGTTCGAATCCCGTTTGGACCCGAAACTTTTCCCCTATCCATTAGACCATGAGTGGTGGTCTGGGAGCTAGTCTCTCGGGTGAGACGATAAACCGAGGTCCCGTGTGTTACGCCCAAAAGATTTAATTTTTCAACAAAAGACTAGTCATATATTACTAATAAGGCATGAATTGAGTAGCCTACTTTTTTGTGAAAAACAAGTAAAAGCGCTTGCAATAAAATGTTCGTAACTGTTAACGTTTAAAAAGGTTTTGAAAAATTATTCAATTCTCTCTATCTCTCACTCTCCCCTTCTCTCCTCAACCACACATACACACACACACACACCACACAGACACACAACCACACAACACACACACCACACACCACAAAACCACACACACACACACACAATAACGAAACGTCTTTTTTCCCAGCAAAGGGAGATGGCAGGTGGCTTTTGAAGGTATGGACGATGTCAGAGCGACAAAAGGGGGATATCTTCGTAAAAACAATGTTTTTTGAGGCTGAATTAAAAAGCGCTGATGTTGACTTTTGGCGCGGGGGAAAAGAAGGGGGGTCATTCCATAGGGTATTCATAAATCAGAAGGAGTGATGATGGCCATTGGGGATTTTTGGATCTGGCTTTTTGTAAACCAAAGGGCACTCCCCCTTTACTTATCGCCATTTTCCCTTTGTTTCACCATCCCCTTTAAATTTATTTATACCGCACGTATTTCTTCACCCAGGAAAAGGAAAGGTAAAGGGCCCCCTAACCTAAAGGCGTAGGGGAGCGAGCGTCAGAACCTCACTTCTCTGGGGCCAGCTATTGAGGCGGCCCCCATCTCCTCCCCTGCTGCTTTACCTTCCCTGCCCCAAAAGGGGGGTCCCCCATTTAAGCTGGGGGAAGGGGGAATGACTGAAGAAAAGGCGCGCAAAGGTCACCCACCCAATGGTAACCACGCCGCGCTGCAAACCCTTAGCGGGGGGAAAAGCGAGTGCTCTGACCACTGAGCTACCCTCCCCCACAAAAAGAACAAAAAATCCCCCTTTTTTGTAAAGATAGCTTCCGATTTAGCTTTAATAAAGGCGATCTTTTTTGTCAAAGTATGACAGACGACAATAGTTTCTGCCCGAGCTTTCGACGCAAAAAGAAAATGAAAAAGAAGAAGGGGAAAAAAAGAAAAAGGGAAAGGGAGGAGAAGAAGGAGGAGGAGGAGAAGACGAAGAAGAAGAAGAAGAAGAAGAAGAGGAGGAAAGGAAATGCAGGCTCAAGCAATTCAAAGTCTCTTTTCTGTTCTGGACTTTCCTTTTGCATGTGAAGCTTGTGTTCTATTTGCGCAACGAAACACCCACCCTCCTGAGTGCAATGTGAATAAAAGAAAAAAAGTGATGAGATGCTTTTTATTGTGTGTTTTGGTCAGTAAACGCAGAGAATGGAAGATAACTGGGGAAATAGACCGAGAATAAGACAATAGAGGTAAAGAAGAAATGGAAAGAAAGTGACAAAACAGACAAAGATGATTTTGTTCATTAACCGATAACATAAACAGCCTTTCTCTGAATTTTCTAGTTTTAAAAAAAAAAGCTCTTTGTGAGGAAGTTAAGTAACTGAAAGAATGTCACGTCAGCAATGAAGTTAATTAACAGAAAGAATGTCACGTCAGCAATGCAGCTAACTAAGTAAAAGAATGCCACGTCAGCAACGAAGTTAACTAACTAAAAGAATTGCACGTCAGCAATGCATCTAATTAACTGAAAGAATTTCACGTCAGCAATACGCTCATGTCTCATGTCAGAAAGGCACACTTCGCTTCCGGGCCACCACAGCTACCTCTAACAGAGAAGATCACTTCCTCCCCCTCGTTATTCAAATCGTGTAGTTGATGGACTTGAAATAAGAAAAAGCAAAATATTCATGCAGAGAAATACATTTTCTATGAATTTAAAATAAAATGGACTTTTTTAGATACAGGAAGGAAGAGGTATTGCGCGAAAAAGGATGTTCGGGAATTGTATTATGCATCAGAAAATTGGAAACGATTTTTTTAGAGATAGGGTATGTGGAAAAGAAAAAAAGGGAAGGGAAGGATCCGAGCGCAAGACTTTGGTTTCACTTCCAGAATCCATGGTTGCTAAGAACTGTAAATAAATTTACCAAATATAAGGTGAAATAAAGCAAAGTTTTTGATTTTGAACGGACGGACACGTGGTTCTGTATCAGAATGAATGCAAATGCAAGGAAATTAGGGAACGCATATGTATACTCTACTTCACACTATATAAGCAAACACCCTGCAGGTTGTTTTCAAAATTTAATATACTTGTCTCAGTTTGGCTATTATTTTCTAGTTTTGTAGCACGTTTTCTTCTCGTTTTGATTCAATTTTTTCCCCCAACACACCACACACACACACACACCCCCCCACACACACACACACACACACACACACACACTGTACGAATGCAAGGATGTGAGAAAATTGAATTGAATAAATTTGAATGAAGAGAATTGAATTAAATTAAATTGAATTGAATCGGAATGAGAGAGAGAGAGAGAGAGAGAGAGAGAGAGAGAGAGAGAGAGAGAGAGAGGAGAGAGAGAGAGAACAAGAAAGTATTATTTTAATACGGTAATACAATTCTTTCTAAATATCTCACCCGTCTCTCCCTTCTAATATCCTTTTACTAAAATTTGTTGCAATTTTCCCCCACCACATGATATCTACAGAAATATATTTCCCGCAACATCTTGTCCTTATTGTACCTGAAAATATAAATTCTTTCCTTTCGTACATGTCTTTTTGTGTCAATCATTTGTTTCTTTTGCCTCAGATCCAACGCATTGGGCACGCGTTTTGGACAAAGGGAGTTGGGAGCATAGTAATCTTCTTTTTCAGAGCTAACTTCGGGTCGCCCGGAAATTATGCGCGAGTCTATGACGTAAGAGATCCATCGTTCAAATTCTACTAGTTGCCGCTTTTCCTTCTTACACAACTAGGTCACAAGCAGTGGTTTGTTTACTAGTCTTTCAGATATACGAGAAACAAAGATACTGGATATAAGATATGCTTAATCCTCCTCATCATCAGTCCCGTGACCTTGGCGGTCGTGGAGGAGACACGAAAGACGATGCCGTGGTAAGCCTCCTCCATCCATCTCGGTCCTCGGCTCTGCGCAGTAGTGCCGAGTCATTCATCCTGGTCCATTCTCTGATGTTGTTCATCCATGACTTGTTCTGTCTTCCCCTTTACTTTTCTCCGAGCTCACCTCCATCCCATATGCTCCAGCTCTGTTCTCAAGTCTGGTCGTAAGATCTTGCAGCTCTGTGTTACTTCCGCCCATGAGGTCAATGTCATCGGCAAACCGCAAGTTGTTGAGGGGTCTGCCGCCAATGGAGATGGTAGAGTGGAAGTCATGGAGGGTCTCTCTCATGTTTTCCAAGAACAAATTAAACAGGACTGGAGATAACAGGCATCCTTGTCGGACCCCAACTGTGGTTTTGAAGTAGTCTCCGACCTGATTGTTCAGAAGGACTGCACTGCTTGCGGTGTTGTATAGTGCTTGAATGGTTTGCACTAGTCCTTCTTCAATGCCAAACATTCTGAGGACCTGCCACAGGCCTTCGTGCCATACTCAGTCGAAAGCCTTCTTAATACATTCGCTTCAATTCTACTGAGTTCATTTCAATGAAATTATTTCAATGCATTCAATTCAGTTCAGTTTGTTTCAATGCAATTAATCAGCATTTCAGTTAAGTTCTGCTCAAAATCAGTGTGATGATTATTTAATTGTGTGAAGCAAGTTATAAGATATTTTCTCGCACGATAACATGACAACAACAACAGCACGGCACCATCTACAACAGTGCCACGCAAAACTGTCTCTGTGCAAAGTTTGAGCTAATTACTGCCGAGAAGAGTTCATTGATGCACAGCAGCACCACGTTTGTTTTCATGGGAACGCTATGAAAGGAGAAACAGCTCTGAAAGATCCTCACACATAGACGCAATTAGGAAACAAACGTGGCGCTGCTGTGCATCAATGAACTTTTCCCCGCAGTAATTAGCTCAAACTTTGCACAGAGACAATTTTGCGTTGCTTTGTTGTAGATGGTGTCGTTGTTGTTGTTGTCATTGTGGATCAGTGGTCTAGAGGTAACGCGCCTGCCTAGAAAGCGAAAAGTCCGGGTTGGAAGTGTGCGGTGGTTCGAATCCCGTTTAGACCCGAAACTTTACCCCCATCCATTAGACCATGAGTGGTGGTCTGGGAGCTAGTCTCTCGGATGAGACGATAAACCGAGGTCCCGTGTG
>CM054135.1:47353482-47373482 GCA_028751875.1 Rapana venosa
TCTTGAAACGCAACCAAGGCGATAGGGTATAAGAGGGTTTGTAGAGATGGGGTGATAATTGCATTTTGTGGCTGCCAGCACACGAGCCAAGGGAGAGAACTGAAATAGATTATTTCCCTTCATCACTTATTGACAGAAAGTGGGTGATAGGTAGGGGAGAGAGGAAACTAGTGAACTGAGGAGGGGGGGGGGGGGTAGGGGGGCGAAGAGAGGAGGGAGTATGTTGCTGGAGGAGGGAGAAAAGGCAGGGACAGACAGACAGACAGACAGACAGATAACCATATAAAAGTACACACGCACACAAGCATGAACGCACGCATGCGAACACGCATGGATGTGAGCATTGAGAGCATTTTCCATTGTTCGTCCTGGACTTCTCTAAAATAACGCTAGGGCGCCACTCTGAAATGTTCAAGGCCATGTCTCTTAGGCAGTTTGAACTTTGCGGAGCCCACCCCTCTCGAGCTACAGGATGCATGCTGGGTATGTTCGTGTATCGCAGTTTACTAAACGACGATATGATTTTTTGGGTGTGTTTTTGTTTCATGTTCATTCACTACTTGGTGATAAGGAATGATATGATCAATGGGATCTGAAAAAATAATACATATTTGGTCTTCTGTCTGTGTAGACACACGAAGGGAACTACGGCACTGGCAGGTCTGAAGTTTAAGCTGACCCGATAGATCGTAAAAATTCACACTTCTGATTCACCAAACACCGCTGCTGAGATTGAATTTACGACCTTGTGGGCCCACAGGAGAGGCGTCCAACACTGTGATATCCACTCTGCCACAGTGTGCATCAGTGACTAATGGTAGCTAAGCCACCAGACACAAATAAGAATAAGACCTGTAAGCAACACCAACGGACATGTCTGATGTCAAAAAAAAAGAGGACAGCAAACTGATGAACTTTAAGAAGACAGCAAACTGATGAACTGAAAGAAGACAGCAAACTGATGAACTGAAGGAAGACAGCAACCTGATGAACAGAAAGAAGACAGCAACCTGATGAACAGAAAGAAGACAGCAAACTGATGAACTAAAAGAACACAGCAAACTGATGAACTGAAAGAAGACAGTAAACTGATGAACTGAAAGAAGACAGCAAATTGATGAACTTAGAGAAGACAGCAAACTGATGAACTGAAAGAAGACAGCAAACTGATGAACTGAAAGAAGACAGCAAAGTGATGAACTGAAAGAAGACAGTAAACTGATGAACTGAAAGAAGACAGCAAACTGATGAACTGAAAGAAGACAGCAAACTGATGAACTTTAAGAAGACTGCAAACTGATCAACTTAAAGAAGACAGCAATCTGATGAACTTAAAGAAGACAGCAAACTTATGAACTTCAAAGAAGACAGCAAACTGATGAACTGAAAGAAGACAGCAAACTGATGAACTGAAAGAAGACAGCAAACTGATGAATTTCGAAGAAGACAGCAAACTGATGAACTGAAAGGAGACAGAAAGCTGATGAACTTTAAGAGTGTTATAGTCTAATATATACACCACAAACACTAAGCTGTATAGAAGCAGCCATATCCGGTTTAAAACATCAATCTGTTTTTGAGGGAAAAAACCACCCGAAAGGCAGAGTTAAAGAAAAAAACCTACATCCGAACTATTTATTGTAAAAGGTATTCAATATGTGATTGTCTATTTCTGCTTTTATTTTCAAATCATGGCATTAACCAGTTATATGTTGATGTACGACATATATATTTTTAACGCTTTGTTGAACATTAACAATATGCATGTTTTCCCGACGTTAACGTCTAACTGAACAACTTGAAGCGTACATTTTAGCCCCTAATATAATTTCAGACACCCACACCCTCATGAAAAACTTCAAAATGAATCCAGTTTCTGCCAATATTCTGCAGAAAACTCACTTTCACACGAAAAAGAAATACGTATATAAAGACGGCAGTGCCAGCATGTGGGACACACTCGTCCAGGGAAAGCACAGCCCGAATTCCATGATATAGAGAATCATGTCGTTTCAATCCAATACGTTCAAGCCTATTCTAGTTTAGGGTAGAACAGAACAGGACAGGACAGGACAAAACAAGACTGGATAGGACAGGGCAGGTCAGAATAAAACAGGAAAATAGGATAGAAAACTTACCAGACACATTTCAATATCAAAATCATGCTTCGGTGCGCTTGTGTGTGAGTGTGGAAAACACTTTCAAACAACAGAATGATACAAGAACTCAATCAAAAGCTGAAAGAGACGAATTCTGTTTTCGTTCCTCAAGAGGTTTTTTCTGTCCAAAAAACAAATGATTGATTTCCCCAGTGGAAAGAAGGTCGCCACAGTGCATGCATGGCGCCACTTCTTGTGCCTGTCTGCTTGTATGTATGTGTCTAGTTTTGTGGGTGGTGGGGGTGGTGGTGGGGTGGTGGTATTCTTTTCTCATTTTCTTTTGACATGGACACTATTTCTTTTTACATCTTTTTACGGATGTACATGATGTATAATATAGCAGGCTGTCTTTAGTCTTAACACCAATTCAAAAGACTAGCAACCAGACCACCATTTACGATCAAGTCATTTAAGAATGAAAAGTGTAGATTGTAAAAGGATGTAAACCACAAACAGTTGCTTTGCAGACGGGTACATCACTTCTGGACCCCTTAGTCACCTTCGCAAAATCATCACTTCCCTCCCTTTACCCATTGTGTGCAATAGTGGGGAGTTGAGAAACATGCTTTTCAAGGGAAGAATGTGCATGCAAAAAGAGAAAATAATTGAGTTTTTCCTAGTCCGAGGGAAAAGAAGGGATTTTGTGAAAAAGCATGTCTGCAGATTTTATTACGAGGTGGAAAATGGGTAATAGCCTTTAGCGATATGACGTACAATGGAAAAAGAGGGATTGATGATTTAGAAATAAAGAAATGGTGTTGGGTCAACGTACTCCTTTCTATGTCTTTGCTGTTCACGTACGTGAGTGCGTGCGTGCCTGCGCGCGCGTGTGTGCGTGTGTGTGTGTGTGTGTTGATTTATTTATTTTTATTTATTTATTTATTCTTTTATATTGAGGATAATGGAATAAGCACTCATGTGCATTTTTACATCCAGTTCCCGTGTGTATGCGGTTTTGTAAATTTTGTCATCTGTTTCCACCGGCACACAATAGCCCACTCTTCCGAAAAGCGGAACAGGATTTAACGTGTGCGCAAGATGTTCTGCATGCGTTCGAACACGGGGCCTCGGTTTATAGTCTCATGTGTGGTGTTGTGTGTGTGTGTGTGTGTGTGTGTGTGTGTGTGTGTGCGCGCGCGCGCGCGACGGAAACACAAATAAGAAAACAAGACAGGACTGGAAAAAATGAATCTTAAAACCCCATCATGAAGTGTTCGGAAATTCGTACATAATGTACTCTAAAATATACTACAAAAACAGAAGCACGAGCCCAACACAGGTACAATGGGATGGGAAAGAAAAATCAGTGTTCGTCTTTTAAAAAAGTTTGTGGTTAATATTGTCTCATAAGTCGCTTTTAAACACAGCAGGTTTCTCTGCGTGAAGTGAGCTGCTGTCCCTGGGGAAAGCACATCCTAGCTGCAATAGCACTACCACACATGAAACATGTTTGGCAAGCGTCTTTTTTTTAAAAACCATTTTTATTCAGTTTTATCATGTTGTACATTGTTATATGTCATGAAATATAGTTTTCGCTATATTGGGAACAAAAGCAGTGAAAAATATTCACAAAAAGTATTCACAAAAAATGTTCACACAAAAGGAAAAATGATAGACTAAACATGAGGGAAAAAAAGAAAATAAAACCCAATCACATATGCACACGCACACTAATAAGTAAAGGATAGAAAGAGAAGAAGGGTGAGACAGATAGACAGACAGACAGAGGTCACAAAAGAGATAGTATGTTTTTATATGGGTTATCATACATTTTTCTATGAAGGTTCTAAATTATATAGTTATAATGACTGTCATGCAACATAAAACATGTTCATAGTACAATAAGGTTTTTCAACAGACATTCAAATACTCAATTATGATCATTAAACAAGGCCGTATATGGAGTCCATTCAAGAGCAAAAGTGTTATGCGTAAAATTTTTACGTGCTATGTACTCCTCTATCGAATATCTTCTTTTCAACTTGTTGATAAAGGCAAGCGTCTTTTTGTTTCCCACCACTAAGACGGAGTTTTTTTGCCAGGGGTAACTCTCTTTTTTTAGGGGACGGGATAGCTCAGTGGTTGGAGCACTCGCTTTCCCCCAGCCAAGTTAAGCAGCGTCGAGCGTGGTTACCAGTTGGATGGGTGACCGTTTGCGCGCCTTGGCTTCAGTACAGTTCCCCCAGTTCACCCAGCTGTAAATGGGTACATGCCCTCTTTAGGGTCAGGGAAGGTAAAGCAGCGAGGGAGAGGAGATGGGCGCCGCCCTCAATATGCTGGCCCTAGAGAAGTGAGGTCTTGACGCCTCGCTCCCCTACGACCTTATAGGTTATGGGACACCTTTACCTTTTACCTTTTTAACTCTCTTTTTGCCGTGTTTCGTCGTTATTTTTTAACGTGTGCCCAATTTATAATGCATACGGTACCTCGGCGTTGCTATTCATCCGAAAGGTTAGCATCCAGACCACACTCAGGTCTAATGGACAGGGGATGGGGGTGGGGGGGAGGGGCAGTTAGGGTCGAAAGAAGGATCGCACTCGAGAATTCTCATTCTCTAGGCAAGACCGATACTTCTAGACTATTGATCCACTAAAGCATTGCAGTGCGACTCCCCTAGCTAATAAAATTTCAACACTAACCACATTACACTGAATCGTGTTTGGCCAAATCAGGGTGCATTGGGGGCATCTTAGTGCCAGGGCCCTCATCCATTACTTGAAACTGAAAGGAGGAAAAAAAAAAGTCTGAAAAAAGTTACACACACTTAGTGAATCTTTTCTTTTCATTTTTTAAATTTGCTCACTTTGTTGGGTTCGGTTGTTGTTTTTTATTTTCTTTTTACTATTGGTGATGTTCTGAATTTATAGTTTTGTTTTTTTCTTTGTGAAAAATCCACATCAGCTTCTAACAGTCTATGCACAGTTTCAGTTCTACCACTAAGGAGAAAAAGCAAGGTACCCCTGAACGCAGTACAGAAGTGCTTATTTCCACATCACGTTGTCGTCTTATATAATTGATTAAAATGATGAATTGTGTGTATTCTAGAATCATGAACAGTCACGCTCAAAATATTTCTTGCTTACAAAAAAATAAAAATTTAATACATGAATCGAGACTATATGCTTGGAATATCGAATGTTCTAAACAATCTACCATGCTCTTGTTCTAAAGTGATTTCAGTCCAGCATTTATTGCTTGATTGCCCAGTTCTTGTGACACGAAGAGAGGATAATATAAAAAAAATATCCAGTGTTCAAGAAGCTTATATAACTTTTACAATTCATAATAGTAGTCTATTTGATTAGTGTGTAATTTTATTTTTAATAAACTATATTGTGATTATTTTGCTATGTATTACTATTTTTTCTATTTCTTCTCTATTCTTTCTTCTGTTGTTTGTCTTGTACCGAGAGAGAGAGAGAGGAGCGTAGGTGACGAGGGAGAATAAAGGAAGAGAGACAGCAGGAGACTGCAACAGCGACAAGGACACACAGAGAGAGAGAGAGAGTATCCGCACGAGAAGTAAAAACTAAGAGCATGATTTAAATAACTAATGCTTTATCTACATCACTCAACAGATATTAAACACAACAAACAAAACAAAGCAAAGCAGAGTCATCCAGTTATTGCATCAAGTAATCTGTGGTTTAACTTAGTTGAGGAATAAAGCATGATTCTCAATATGCGTGGAACTGTGTGGAAGAAAACACTCGCAATCGTAGCCAAGAGGCAGACAATTAGGTTGAACGTGATTCAATCGGAAATGAATTCATGACAGGGGAAGGAGAGAGAGAAGAGAGAGAGAGAGAGAGAGAGAGAGAGAGAGAGAGAGAGACAGACAGAAGAAGAGAGAGGAGAGAAAGAGAGAAAGAGAGAAGGAGAGAGAGAGAGAGAGAGCGAGAGAGAGAGGAGAGAAAGAGAGAAGAGGAGAGAGAGAGAGAAGAGACAAACACACACAGACAGACAGACAGATTCAAGATTCAAGATTTCATTCCTTTCACCCCTTTTAGGGTATGGAGGATTAAAACAATTTGAACAGGAGAATGAACCTAACAGCAATACACCCAAAAATAATATGAATACTAACAAGAACTGAAAACGCAAGAGTTCATCGAAAATGATAAGCAAACAGTATTAAAGAATCAATACTATTCAACACTACACACACAGACACAGACACACACACCAAACACACACATACACACACACACACACACACACACACACACACACACACACACACACACACACACACACACACACACACACACACACACACACAGCCACACACACAGATTCACACACACAGACAGAGACAGACGGTGTGTGTATAAGAGTAACTGGGGGGTTGTCGGTATCACTCAAGTAATGAGTAGATATTAATCAAACCAACACAAAACAAGCAGAGGAAAGCAGAGGCACCCAAGTAGTCCATCAAGTTATGTGCCAGTAAACTACGCTGTGGAATAAAGCGCGATTCTCAACCTGCATGGCATGGAACGGAGTAGAGAAAACATTGGCAATCATATTTTAGTGCCAGACAATTAGGATGAACGTGATGCAATCGGAAATGAATAGCTGCTAGGAGAGAGAGAGAGAGAGAGAGAGAGAGAGAGAGAGAGAGAGAGAGAGAGAGAGAAGAGAGGAGGGAGGGAGGGAGGGAGGGAGAGAGGGGGAGAGTGGGAGAGACAGAGAGAGGGGAGAGAGGGGAGAGAGAGAGAGGGAGAGAGAGAGGGAGAGAGAGGGAGAGAGAGAGAGAGAGGGAGGGAGATGGAGTGAGAGAGAGAGATGGAGAGAGAGGAGAGAGAGAGAGGAGAGGAAAGAGAGAGAGAAAGAGAGAGAGGGGGGAAGAGAGAGTGAGAGAGAGAGAGGGAGAGAGGGAGAGAGAGAAAGAGAGAGAGAGAGAGAGAGAGAGAGAGAGAGAGAGAGAGAGAGAGAGAGAGAGAGAGACACACACACAGAGACAAACACACATACACACAGAGAATAATCTATTGATTAGAGCATTGCACTAGCAATTTGACATAGAGAGAGAGAGAGAGAGAGGGAGGGGGGGAGGCACGCGCACTCAAGCACACACACACACACACACACACACGCACACACACACTCACACACACACTCACACACCCACAAACACACACAAACACACACACACACACAAACACACACACAAACACACAGCCCCCACCACCCAAACACACACACATACAAGACACCATCCACACAAACACACTCACAAACACACAAACACACAACACAATACCCCCACCCACCCCCAAACACACCACATACAACACCACACACACAACACACAACACACACACACACCCCAACACACACACACAACACCCGCCCCGCCCCACACACTAAACCCATCTTCAGCACTTGCGCAGGCATGATAAGAAAAAAACCCCGGATGTAGGAGGAAATAAGCGGCAGTAAAACAGATGGGAAACAACTATATTCTTGTGGTTGAAAGAGAATAAGTGGGAACACGTACGATTAATCACTGCTCCGTCTCGAATCTTATAAGAAAACTAACATCGCGCTTTGAGTTTGTTAAAAATAAATTGTGTAGATATTGTTCCAACTGTAGAGTGCAATAATGATGCCTTGCACTTTAAATTTACATATACTAATACTACTACTACTATAATAAATGGAATTTATGTAGCGCTGTATCTTGCACAGACAAATCAAAGCGCTTGCACTCAACTCATTCTTGCACAGTCATGCAACCAATAGCAAGTAATAGTTCTAACAAGTCAATATGATAAATAATACAAGAAAAATGGTTGAGGTTAAAGTGGATAGTGGAGAAGGAGATGAGGACATTTGTGTTTTAAGGGGGTGGGGGGTGGGGGGGCTGTTGCTTTGCCACCCACCTGATGCCAGAGGTGGGGACTGAATTGAATTGAATGGAATGGAATAAAAGAAAGAGGGCGGAGAAGGACTCCAGCTTGATGGAGTGTGTGTGTGTGTGTGTGTGTGTGTGTGTAAGTAAGTAAGTCTTCAATTTTAACGTCTTTCCACTTTAAGTGATACCAGACGGTGTGTGTGTGTGTGCGTGTGTGTGTGTGTGCGTGTGCGTGCGTGTGTGAATTAGTATGTAAGTGTGTGTATGAAAGCGTGTGTGTGTATGTGTTGAGGGGGTGGTGGTGGTGACGGTGGTAAGGAGAGAATGAAAGATTTGATTTTGTTTACAAGATGCAACGCAATTTAAGTTGTCATATGCATTGTTTTCTTGTTATGATGACGATGATGATGATGATGATGATTCTTCTTCTTCTTCTTGAAATAATAATCATCAATATTATTACTATATTAATAGTAATATTTTTTTTATTGTGTAGTAGAAAGAGAGTGTATGTATGTGTGTGTCCGTGCATGCGTGCGTACGTGCGTGTTTGCGTGCGGGAATGTGCATAATTTATTACAGAAATAAAGCAATATTCATTAACTTATTCTGTGAATTCTTACCTTTACGTCAAACAGAATATTGGTATGACAGCACTGGCTTGAAAATAGCAAAAATCCAAAATGTTCTGTCAATCAAAATTTTGCAATGGAAACGAACGTCATGATTGGCATTGATAGCCATAATAACAAGAACTCAACGAACTCTTGAACTATGCACCACCCAAAAATCCAAAACCACAACCAAAAACCCTCACAAAACAACAACGACGACAAAAAACACACAACAAAGGCAACAATAGCAGCAGCAACAACAGGAACAACAACAACAAACCACAAAAAACAACAACAACGACAAATACAAAACAACAACAGCAGCAACAAAAACAGGAACAACAGCAACAACAACAACAACAACAAAAGGAAACCGCAAAACAACAGCAACAACGACAAATACTCACAACACAACAACAACAGCAGCAGCAACAACAACGGCAACAACAACAATATCAACAACAACAACAACAACAACAAAAACCTCAACAAAGCGGAAAGATGCTGCAAAGTTTGAAATTTAATCATCTCAAATTTCTTCCATGGGCTAGACGTTTTAACGATCTTGTTTGTTATCTTCGCAGCTAAAAAAGTTAATTAGCACAGTTTAAAGACGATTGTCTGCTATTCACAAATGATTAAGGCTCATTAAAAAGAAAAAAAAACCCAAACAAACCAAAACACACGCCCAGACAAGGATGCAAACAAACAGAACACAGGCAAGCAAGCAAGCAAGCAGGCAAACAATCAAACAAACAAGCAAAAAATCGGACAGACAGACAAACAACTACGAAAACGAAACAAAAACAAACAAAAACCAAACAAAAAATTCCCCAAAACAAATTAGGGACACAAATCAGAGGCTCGGTCCACACCCTCCTCTTTTTTCCGAAATGGATCAAAATTAAATCTGGCAAACCTTTCGCCCGTGAACCAATGGAAAGAGAGAGAGAGAGAGAGAGAGAGAGAGAGAGAGAGAGGAGAGAGAGAGAGGAGAGAGAGAGAGAGAGAGAGAGAGAGAGAGAGAACAGACAGACAGACAGACAGACAGACAGAGACAGAGAGACAGACAGGCGGACAGACAGGGACAGAGACAGAGAGACAGATAGACAGACAGACACGGTCAGAGAGACAGAGATAGACAGAGACAGAGAGACAGAGAGGATACAAAAAGACAGACAGATGGGCAGACAGGGGATGAGACAGATAGGCAGAAAGACAGACACTGAGAGAGAGAAAGAGAGAGACAAACAGAGACGGAGAGACAGAAACAGAGAGGGAGAGATAGAGACAGAGAGAGACAGAGACAGACAGACAGGGACAGAGACAGACAGAAACGGAGAGAGAGAGACAGACAGACAGACAGATAGAAAGAGACAGAGAGAGAGAGACAGAGACAGAGAGAGAGAGAGAGAGAGAGAGAGAGAGAGAGAGAGAGCAAAATTAAATCTGGCCAACCTTTGTCCCAGGAGCCAATGGAAGGAGAGAGCGAGAGGAGAGAGAGAGAGAGAGAGAGAGAGAGGCGGAGAGAGAGAGCGAGAGAGAGAGAGAGAGGCGGAGAGAGAGAGCGAGAGAGAGAGAGAGAGAGGCGGAGAGAGCGAGCGAGAGAGAGAGAGAGAGGCGGAGAGAGCGAGCGAGAGAGAGAGAGAGAGAGGCGGAGAGAGAGAGAGAGAGAGAGAGGAGAGAGAGAGAGAGAGAGAGAGAGAGAGAGAGAGAGCGAGAGAGAGTGAGAGAGCGAGAGAGATTCACACAGAAATCACACACACACAAACACACACACACACGCGCGAACGCACGCACGCACACACACACACACCTACACGCACACACACTCACACGCACGCACACATACACACACACACACGCACGCACGCACACACACACATCACGCAAACACATACACACACACACACACACACACACACACTCACACACACATGATTGAACGTGATGAGCAAGAGCTTGGGTGAAGAAAGAACAGGAAAGGAAATTCAAAAGAAGACAAGAAGAAAGATGAAGGAGAACGAGAAGAAGAAAGAGGAAGAGGAGGAGAAGAAGGAGGAGGAGAAGGAGGAGGAGAAGAAGGAGGATGAAGGAGGAGAAGAAGGAGGAAAAGAAGGATGAACGTGGGGGAGAAGGAAGATGAAGTAGGAGGAGAAGGAGGAGGAGAAGGAGGAGGAGAAGGAGGATGAAGGATGATGAAGGAGGAGGAGGAGAAGGGGGAGGAGGAGGAGGAGGAGAAGGAGGAGAAGAAGGAGGATGAAGGAGGAGGAGAAATAGAAGGAGGAGGAGAAGGAGGAGGATAAGGAGGAGAAAGAGAAGAGTGAAGAAGGAAGAGGAGGAGAAAGATGATGAAGGAGAAGGAGAAGGAGGAGGAAGATGAAGGAGGAGAAAGAGGAAGAGAATAAGGATGAAGGAGGAGGAGGAGAATAAGGATGAAGGAGGAGGAGAAGGAGGAGGAGAAGGAGAAGAAGGAGGAGAAGAAGGAGGATAAGAAGGTTGATGAAGGAACAGGAGAAAAATGAGAAGGAGAAAGAAAGAGGAGGAGAAGGAGAAGGAAAAGGAGGAAGAGAAGAAGGAGAAGGAGGAAGAGAAGGAGGAGGAGAAGGAGGATGAAAGAGGAGGATGAAGGAGGATGAGAAGGAGGAGGAGAAGGAGGAGGAGAAGGAGGAGGAGAAGGAGGATGAAAAGGAGGATGAGAAGGAGGATGAGAAGGAGGAGGAGAAGGAGGGGGAGAAGGAGGATGAAGGAGAAGGAGGATGAAGGAAGAGAAGTAGGATGAGGAGAAGAAGAATGAAAAAAGAGGAGAAGGGGGAGGAGAAGGAGGATGGAGAAGGAGGAGAAGGGGGATGAAGGAAGAGAAGTAGAAGGAGGAGAAGAAGAATGAAGGAGGAGGAGAAGGAGAAGGAGAAGAAGGATGAAGGAGGATAAGTAGGATGAGGAGAAGAAGAAGAATGAAGGAAGAGGAGAAGGAGGAGGAGTCGAAGAATGAAGGAGGAGGAGAAGGAGGAGAAGGATGAAGGAGGAGAAGTAGGATGAGGAGAAGAAGAATGAAGAGGAGGAGAAGAAGAATGAAGGAAGAGGAGAAGGAGAAGCAAAAAAATCACTGAGGAGAAGTGAAACAGGATTTGAACGATAGAAGGAAGATGGCGGGGATGTTATTTAGGTGAGACAGACAGTCTAAAAGAGTCAGCCATTTGGAGGAGAACAAAGGCATTGATTCAATCTGGCAACGACTGAGAAAAGGACTAGAAGCAGTAAAAATAACAAGACTGATTGTAGGTCAGAAGCACTGTCACAGGCTGGACTGTTTTGCTTTGTTGTTGTTTTGTTAACGTGCTGGTAGTGTGTGTGTGTGTGTGTGTGTGTGTGTGTGTAAGAGAGAGTGTGGTGAGAGAGAGAGAGTATGAGAGAGACAGGAAGGGAGAGACAGAGACACAGAGAGAAAGGCAGAGAGAGAGAGACGTAGAGAAAGAGAGAGAGAGAGAGAGAGAGAGAGAGAGAGAGACAGAGACAGAGGCAGAGAAAGATTACAATGATGCTGTTGATAATTCCAAGTGTTGCAGATATAAGCGTTTAGAGAGAGAGAATGCACATATGCAGAGAAGTAGGGGGGGGGGGGAGGCTAGACGAAACTGAACGTCATTTTCTGAAGGAAATAGATTAAATACAATGACTTCTTTGTCAGCCAGGTCTCAAAAGGGAAAAAAGAAGACGAAAAAGTCAACACTTAAGCACAAGGAATATGTCTGACACCCCACTACCCCCCCCCCCAAAAAAAAAAAAAAAAAAAAAAAGAAAAAGAAAAAATACTGTGATGAAAAGAAGTGGAGCAGATGAGCAACAGGAAGAAACAAAAAGACACCAAAGAAAAAAACAGATAGAGAGATGGATAGCTAGCTAGCTAGCTAGATAGATAGAGAGGGAGAGAGAGAGAGAGAGAGAGAGAGAGAGAGAGAGAGAGAGAGAGAGAGAGAGAGAGAGACAGACAGACAGACAGACAGACAGACAGACAGAAAGACAGACAGACAGACAGACAGAAAGACAGACAGACAGATACTGAGACATAGAGCCAGAGACTGTCTCAAGAGAGAGAGAGAGAGAGAGAGAGAGAGAGAGAGAGAGAGAGAGAGAGAGAGAGAGAGAGAGACAGACAGACAGACAGACAGACAGACAGAGACAGACAGAAAGACAGACACACAGATACAGAGACATAGAGCCAGAGACTGTCTCAAAGAGAGAGAGAGGGAGAGAGAGAGAGAGAGAGAGAGAGAGAGAGAGAGAGAGAGAGAGAGAAAGAAGAGAGAGAGAGAGAGAGAGAGAGAGAGAGAGAGAAGAGAAAGAGAGAGAGAGAGAGACAAACAGACAGACAGACAGACAGTCTGTCAAACACACAGACAGAAAAACAAAACTTCAATAACCTTTTTATCTTTTCTCAGCACAATAGATTTTAACCTCACCGAAAGTAACACAGCTAGTAGTACCGTGCATGCGTTGGTATTGTGAAGATACAGAACCAAGTCTTTCGTGGGACAAAAAAAGTGGGGTAGGGGGGCAGCGGGAAATGGAAAGAACACAAGAACTGTTTGCTAAGGCCAGACAAAAGACCTTGCAGTACAGAGAAGGGTAATGAACGGAAATGACGATGTTGAGACAAGACAGGAAGAATCCAAGAGAAGGGTCAAGAGCCTTGCAATGCGAACAAGTAAGATGGGTAGACTTGTATGCGATAGTAAGGCAAGGGTGAAAAAAAAACCCCAATACGATAGGACTGGGTAACGTAGAATTGGATTGGGTAGGGTACGATTGGATAGGATAGGATTCGATAGGATAGGATAGGATAGGTTAGGTTAGGTAAAAAATAGGACAGGACAGGATAGAATGTAACATGACTTTGCGTGGTATAACCTAGCATAACGTAATATGTAATATTATTACATGTAATATGTGATAATGTAATATAATGTAGCGTAGCCTAACACACGGTATTGTGCTTTCCATGCTGTATGGTGTAGTGCCATACATTACTGCTAAACAACTTAACACAACACAACTACCTAAGCTAACCTAACCCACTTAACGTAACGTAGCCTAACCCAGCCTATCCTGACCTGATACAACCCACCGAAAGTAATCTAACCTAACCAAACCTAACCTAGCCTAACCTTGCCAAATCTAATTTAACCTTCCCTTACCTAACCTAGCCTAACCTAACCAGCTAACCTAACCTACACTAACCTAGCCTAATGTAACCTAACCTACCTTGCCAAACCTAATATAAACCTTCCCTTACCTAACCTAGCCTAACCTAAGAAGCTAACCTAACCTAACCTAATCTTACCCAACCTAACCTAACCTAATCTAAACTAACCTATTCTAACCTAACTTAACGTAACCTAGCCTAACCTAACCTAACCTTGCCAAACCTAATTTAACCTTCCTTTACCTCACCTAGCCTAACCTAACCAGCTAACCTAACCTAATCCAGCCTAATCTATTCTGACCTAACCTATCCTAACCTAATCTAACTTAACCTCTCCTAACTTAACCTAGCCTAACCTATCCTAAACTAACTTTACCTAACCTACCCTAATCTAACCTACCCTAACCTAACCTATCCTAACCTAACTTGACCTAACCTACCCTAACCTTATCTAGCCTAACCTACCCTAACCTAACCTAATTAACCTAACCTAATCTAACTAACCAACCTAACCTAATCTAACTTAACCTTTCCTAACTTAACCTAACCTAACCTATCCTAACCTAACTTGACCTAACCTACCCTAATCTAACCTAATCTAACTTACCCTAACCTAACCTATCCTAACCTAGCCTAACCCAACTTGACATAACCTACCCTAACCTAACTTTAACTAACCTACCCTAACCTACCCTAATCTAACCTACCCTAACCTAATCTAACCTAACCTAACCTATCCTAACCTAACCTATTTAATCTACCTACCTACTACCACCCTAACCTACCTAATCTAACCTGACCTGACCTAATCTAATCTAAACTAACGTAACCTAATCTAAACTAACTAGCCTATTCTAACCTACCTAACCTAGTCACTAACCTAACCTATCCTAACCTAACCTATCTAACTAACTAAAACCTATCCTACCTTACCTATCCTATCCTAACTATATCTGACCTATCCCTTATCTAACCTAACGTAATATATCTATTTTCTTGACTTCTTATATTAACCAAACTTATCTTGCTGTTGCTGTTGTTAGTGTTTATGGTGGTAGGGGTAATGCAAATTTATGTCTAGTTCTTCGTGATTTCTGTGAACATTGTAAAAAAACCCAATTTAAGTTGGGTTTTTTGTTATACTTTCTGTAAACCAGCAATATTTTTCCTGGCAAAAACAGAAGGGTTATGGACAGGTCTCATTTCGTGTACAGATGACTCCAATTTTTGTTCTGCACACAAGAAATATTAAACACAGACCAAAACCAAGCCCCAAATGAACAATTACACATGCAAACAAAGCTACCCAAACAAAACAAAACAAAACCAGCAAACGAATATGCAAGAAAAAAACATTAAACAAAGAACGCATAATGAAGCGAACAAATAAGCCAACAGAAAAATGGCATTTCAATACAGACAAACAACCAAACAAACCAACAGTCACACAAACACATAACGAATAGCAAAACAAAAAAAACAAACAATATCACAAGCAGAGAAACAAAACCACAAACAACAAACACAAACAAAAAAAAAAAAGGCCGAAACAGAAAAGGGAAAAAAAAAAACCCCCCCCCAAACCCAAAAAAAAAAAAACCCCCCAACCAAAAAACCCCAAAAAACCCCCAAACCCCGCGGGCGCGCGGGGGGGCCCACCAAACGCACGCAACACACACAAGACGCACAACACCACAACAACACGCGCGCGGGGCAAGGAGGGGAAATAAGACACAAATCAAAGAAAATTCAGGCAGGCAATCTGGGTGTGTTTTTTTGGGGTTATTTTGTTCTTATTCGGATTAGGCTCAGAGAAAGGGGTCCTCAAATAAGGACATGCAAAAAAGCGCTGGCGCGGCGCGCGTGGTGGGGGTGTGGGTGTGGTGAAGGAGAGGAGGGGAGAGTGAGAGATGAGAGTGAGAGGGAGAGAGGAGAGAGAGAGGAGAGAGGGAGATAGAGAGAAGAGATAGAGAGGCAGAGAGAGAGAGGTAGGAGAGGGGAGGAAAAGAGAGAGAGAGAGAGGAGAGAGAAGGGAGAGAGAGAGAGGGGTTTTTAGGAGAGAGAGAGAAGAGTTATTGATGGAAGGACGGGGAAAATAATGGGAACATAGACACTATTGGGAAACACTGAGACTATGGGGAACACAGAGACTATGGGGAACACTGAGAGACTATGGGGAACACTGAGAGACCATGGGGAACACAGAGACTATGGGGAACACATATACTATGGGGAACACAGAGACTATGGGAACACAGAGACTATGGGGAACACATAGACTAGGGTGAACACTGAGACTATGGGGAACAAAGAAAGACTATGGGGAACACAGAGACTATGGGGAACATGGAGACTATGGGGAACACAGAGACGATGGGGAACACGGAGACTATGGTGAACACTGAGACTATGGGGAACAAAGAAAGACTATGGAGAACACAGACACTATGGGGAACAGAAAGACTATGGGAAACACAGAAACTATGGGGAACACAGAAACTATGGGGAACACAGACACTGTGGGGAACACAGACACTATGGGAACACAGACACTATGGGGAACACAGACACTGTGGGGAATGTTTTCAAAAAAAGACTATGGTGAACAAGAGACAAAGGGGAACAGAAAGACTATGGGGAACACAGACACTATGGTAAACCCACAGCACTTTTGGGAACACAGGGGACTAGGGGACACAGGGGATATGGGGAACAGAAAGACTATGGGAACACAGAGACTATGGGGAACACAGACACTATGGTGAACACAGACACTATGGGGAACACAGAGACTATGGGGAACAGAAAGACTATGGGGAACAAAGAGACTATGGGAAACACAGAGACTATGAGGAACACAGAGACTATGGGGAACAGAAAGACTATGGGGAACACAGAGACTATGGGAAGAGAAAGATTATGGGGAACACAGAGAGTGTGGGAAACACAGAGATTATGGGGAACACAGAGACTATGGGGAACAGAAAGACTATGGGGAACACAGACACTATGGTGAACACAGACACTATGGGGAACACAGAGACTATGGGGAACACAGAGACTATGGGAAACACAGACACTATGGTGAACACAGACACTATGGGGAACACAGAGACTATGGGGAACACAGAGACTATGGGGAACAGAAAGACTATGGGGAACACAGAGACTATGGGGAACACAGACACTATGGTGAACACAGACACTATGGTGAAACCCCAGAGACTATGGGGAAACACAGACATAGGGGGAAACACAGACACTTGGGGCAACACAGAGACTATGGGAACAAAAAGGGACTATGGGGAACAAAGGGGACTATGGGAAAACAGAGACTATGAGGAACACAGGACTTGGGGAACAGAAAGACTATGGGGAAACAGAGACTATGGAAGAGAAAGTTATGGGGAACACAGAGAGTGTGGGAAACACAGAGACTATGGGGAACACAGAGATTATGGGGAACACAGAGACTATGGGGAACAGAAAGACTATGGGGAATACAGAGACTGTGGGGAAGAGAAAGATTATGGGGTACACAGAGACTGTGGGGAACACAGAGACTGTGGGGAACACAGAGAGTATGGGGAACACAGAGACTATGGGGAACACAGACACTAGGGGGAACACAGACACTATGGTAAACACGGACACTATGGAGACTTTGGGAAAACAAAGATACTTACGACAGGCTATTGGCGCTTTGGTGTTGTTTTTTTCTTTTTGCGGAGTGGACCACACGATCTATGTAAAAGATTTGTTGGACAGTCTGGAAGTGGTTCTTAAAGACGACGTGTTGCATTGCATTGTTTTTGTTTTGTTTTGCTGTTCTTTGTTCTTTTCCTCATCTTACACATCTGCTTTAATTCTTCCCTCATCATCATCATCATCATCATCATCATCATCATCATCATCATCATCATCATCATCATCATCATCGTCCTTCGGATGAGACTATAAACCGAGGCCCCGTGTGCGAACACATGCAGAGCATCTTGCGCACGCGTTAAATCCTGTTCCGCTTTTCGAAAGAGTAAGCCATTGTGTGCCGGTGGGAACAGATGACAAAATTTACAAACCGCATAAACAGGGGGAGTGGATGTAAAAAAAGCACCTAAGTGCTTATTCCATTATCCTTGATATAAAATAATAAATAAATAAATGAATTTAAAAAATAATTAAAAATTAAAAAAAAATCATGGCATCTAAGCGCTTTGATTTGTTGCTTTACAAGATTCAGCGCTATATAAATTCCATACATTATTATTATTATCATTAATAGTATTGTCGTCGTCGCCGTCGTCGTTGTCGTTTCGTTGTTGTTGCTGTTGTTGTTGCTGTTGCTGTTGTTGTTTTTGTTGTTGTTGTTGTTGTTGTTGTTGTTCTTTTTTCTTTTCTTTTTTCTTCTTTTTTCTTCTTTTTCTTCTTCTTCTTCTTCTTCTTCTTCTTTTTCTTCTTTCCTCTATCCTCCTCCTTCTTGTTCTTTTTTTTGTTCTTCTTGTTTTCTTGTTCTTGTTCTTCTTGTTCTTGTTCTTCTTGTTCTTTTGTTCTTGTTCTTCTTGTTCTTGTTCTTCTTCTTGTTCTTCTTCTTCTTGTTGTTCTTCTTGTTCTTGTTCTTGTTCTTGTTCTTTGTTCTTCTTCTTCTTTTCTTCTTTTCTTCTTCTTCTTCTTCTTCTTCTTCTTCTTCTCTCTTACATCACCTCTGATTTCGCTTTACATTTGTTTTTACATCCGTGTTTGCTTTCAAACAGGGGGACAGAATTTAAATGGATGGAAAACTGAGATAACAAAAAAAGAAAAAGACTCTTGGACAAAAGGATTGATTACAAACATCGAATAAAAAAAAAAACAACATCGCAAACCAATTTCTGCAGCCAAAGAAAAAAATTTAACCCCATAAACACACACGCAACGCATGACAACGCACACAACGCGCGCACACACGCGACACACACACACACCGCGCGGCACACACGCCACACACTTTTCCTCTTTTTATGGTTTTTAATTTATGGTAAAGGATGCAAAAATGTAGTATTTCAGTAAATCTTAAGAAATTTTTTCTTGATAGTGGTTTGAGGGAAAAAAAGCAAATGCATGCTTATTCAATGTACCATCGGAAAAAATTTTGTTTGATTGACACGCACACACGCACGCGGCCGCCACCCCACCACACCCCAAAACACAAAACACAACACACACACACAACACACCAACACACACAACAACCCCAACACAACACGCTACTTAAACACCAGACAACGCACGCACGCACACCGACGCACGCACGCACACACACTTATGCCCGCGCGCGCACACACACACTAACTCAAGCACACACACTCTCACACACAAGCATATGCTAACTCAAACACACAGTGAGATAGGTAGAGAGACAGAGACAGAGCAAATATAGATGGGAGAGAGAGACAGAGACAGAGAAATACAGGATAGACAGACAGACAGAGAGACAGAGACAGAAAGACAGACAGACAGACAGACGTCTCAAAAGAGATCTCAACATCAATTCAATTTAACTTCAGGTAAAAATAAAACACACCCCAAAATCCCAAGAACACAAGTTTATTATTGGAATAGAAAAGGCTTAAAAAAATCGTTCTGTGTTTATGAACATTGAAAGAGCAGAGGCTCAGCACAGCAGGGATATAATGGAAAAAAAGAAATGACCTTTCTCTGAAAACGAACAAGGTAATGGGGATTTAATACACAATCTGTATGATCAGCTCAAAGTCATCTTGTTCCACAATGCTATTCAAGTGGTTCAACCTGAGAACTAACCATGTACAAGAAATATGTAATTTTCTTCTTGAAAGTGGACAATATTCTAAAAAAAAATCGACGCTTACGATGATGATGCGTTCAAACAAAAGATTTTTACTACCGTCATCATCATCGTCATCATCATCGTCATCGTCATCGTCGTCGTCATAGTCGTCGTCGTCGTCATCATCATCATCACCATCACCATCAACTTTACCACCACCTCCACCCTCACCACAACCACCATTGTTATCATCTACCACCATCATCGCCGCCACCACCACCACCACCACCACCACCACCACCACCACCACCACCACCACCACCACCACCACCACCACCACCCCCACCACTGTTATCATCTACAAATACCACCACCACCA
>CM054135.1:47378482-47383482 GCA_028751875.1 Rapana venosa
TACGAACGCTTTTTTGATACTTAAAATAAGCACAGTCAGGCACTCAATCTCTCTCTCTCTCTCTCTCTCTCACTCTCTCTCTCTCACACACTTCACAAAAAAAATTATTCAGTTGTGGCTGCACGTACTGTAATCTCGGTAAAAGGCAGTGGAGAGGGATGGAGGGATGGATGGAGGGAGGGTAATACATGTCTGACTGACATGCAGACCATCCCTCTCTCCACACCACCTCACGTCCAGACTCTATCAGTCATTTCACCTCACGTGTCTCCCCCTCCTCCATTAAACTGATGGCTGGAGAATTGGGATAGGGCAGTGGAGCACAGTGGTTAAAGCACTTGTAGTTGTTGGACAACTTAACAGACCTCTCAGAAGACAAACTAAAGCAAGACTGAAATTGGCTGGCTGGTAAATGGCAAACGTATTTTAGCACCATCTTTCAGTTCATGTAGTTGTAAATCAGTACATGTTTTGCTAAGTCTTCTAAAACACTAGCAATCAATGGCAGTTTAACGAAATGGTTGTTATTTTCTAGGCATTATTTCACAAGTGATAGCAACTATATTACTACCTAAGTATTTGCTTAAATATTGGTCAACATTTGGGTTAAAATTATGGTTTAATAGTTTTCCTGCAATTTACAGCACAAACAACATTCCCAATGATAAAAGGCATATTAAGTCATGTTGTACACTTTCTTACTCATCTAGCTCGAGCCATGCTATAAAACAAACCATGTTAACCATGTCGAGACCACAGTGTTTCTTTACCAAGAAATTTGAAATATACTGAATTCAATTCAACTGTAATTCAATAGGTAAGCTCCTAAAAATAAGCTCTTTAATACTCCGGTGAATTTGTTACACGAATAAAAGTTAACACGGCTTTCCAATCAAACTGTTTTAAAGAAATTTCTCAGGAGCAACAGACATCTATTACTCCATTCAAATACGTTGTTTTTGCTTTGCTCCTCGAAATAATGGCTAACTCCTCTTCCTGAAAATATACCACGGAAAGAACAAGGAACAAATGTGGTAGCATAAGTCTGTAATAAGGCTAACAGATTTGAAATGGCATGTCTTCTGTTCAACAGATTTTTTGGACAGTTCGCGTGAGAGAATGAAAGAGAAGAAGGTTGCTTACCTCATAAGGCCGATTATGGTGAACATGGGGTATCTAGTATACCATTTTCCATATGTTCGTGAAGCTCTGGGACATGTCTTAATAGGACACTAAGACAGGTGAACCTGGTTCCAACAAAAAACAAGATAGCCTAAATTTGATGCTTTGTGTGAAACTGGAGTATAGGGAAAGGCGTCGTATTGTTTCGAATGTTGGCAATAGCAGTACATAAAAAAGTGCTATTCTCCTGTCTCTGTCCCTTGATTCATCCTTTTACTTGATATTGTTTGTCTATCTGTTTCTTTATTTCCGTTTGTTTCTCTGCTTGCTGATCTAGTTGTCTGTCTGTCTGTCTGTCTCTGTTTGTCCGAATGTTTATGTAAAAAGAATGTTCTGATTTTCAACCCTCTTTCTCTCCTTTTGTTTCTCCACGTGCATACTGTACAAATGAGACTGCTTTTTTGACACTAGACATAAACATACATTTTCACACACACACAGACACACAGACACAGAAACACACACGCACACACACGCACACACACACACACACACACACACACACACACACACACACACACACACACACACACACACACACCACACCCACACACCACACACACACAACCATACACACACTTGAATAAACAAAATGAACAAAAACATTACTCCCCAGTCCAATCAGTGCCATCATTGCCAATTTCCCCAAATCCCCAAATCCTCATCTCCTTAAATCACAAAATTATCCAGATCAAGGGTATAGCGGAATCCTAACATTCTTGGTTCTGGATTAAAGACAATTACTGAGTTCTTCTGCGTCAATCATGCATGCATGCATTTTCCCCAATCCTGGGCACATTGCTCATTGGTCCAAATCAATTATCCCAAGGTAATGCTGTGAATGCTTCAACATTCTTTTGTTTGGTATTAGACAATACTCTAGTATTGATTGCTGAATGAAAGGCTCTGATTTGTTCTGCGATTAGCGCATCAATTACCAAAATTTCTCTAAGGGTTTTATCTTCATACCATTATCTATACTGCACTGCACAGCACAGAACTACACTTCACTGAACTGCAGTGTGCTGTGCTGTACTGTGCTGTGCTGTGTCACGCTGTGCTGTGCTGTGCTGTACCGTAGTGCACTGCTCTGTTTCTTGTACAACTCTTGCACTGTGCGTACTGTATTATACTGCACTGCTCTCTGCAGTGTTATCGACTGTACTGCACAATGCTGTTCTGCACTACACTCTCTATGTTTGTGTATGTGTGTAGTGTAGTGTGTTTACGTTTGTGTGCGTTTGTGTGTGTGCGCGTGTTTGCGCGCGCACGTGCGTGCGTGTGTGTACATGTGTCGGCGCATATGGGTTTGCATGTGTGTGCGTGTTTGCGCGCATGTGTGTGTCTGTGTGCATGTGTACGCGCGCATGTGTATGCGAGCACAGTGTGTGTGGGGATGTGCACTAGTGTATGCATGCGTACTCGCATGACCACATACATGCTACAAATTTAGTGACTAGACATATCCCATGCCCAGTTAATATTAGACAGCAGTAGCAGCACTAGCAGCACCAACAGCACAGAAGAGAACAGGTGTGTCTGGCCTTATCTGTGGTGCTGAGCAATGATTGTCTTCTTTGTGTGTGAACACTGGGGTAGTGTCAGTGTGTGCTGTGCTCTGCTGTGTTGTGCTGTGTTTGTTGTCTGTGAACAGTCTGGGTGGTTTTTTAAATTATTTTTTATAGAAAGATCTTCTGTTGATAACGAGTGACACTGACAGAAGCGATGTTATGTTGTTTTTGTGGGAGTTTATTTGTCTGTTACTCGCTCTGTCTGTTAGTCTCCTGTCTGTCTTTTACCTGCTCTGCCTCTGTCTGTCTGTCTCTGGAGGTCTATCTCTGTCTCTCTCCTATTCTCAGTCTGACTCTGTCTCACTCTGTCTGTCTGTCTGTCTGTCTGTCCTCTCCCCCCCTCTCTCTGTCCCCATTTCATACTTATGTGTGTGTATATGTGTTTGTGTGCATGTATGTGAGTGTGTGTGTAAGCACACGTGTGTGCGTGTTTGTGGGCGCATTTGCTCACATGTGTGTGTGTGTGTGTGTGCATGTCTGTGCATGTGTACGCGTGTGCGCACATCCATTTCGCGCGTGCGTGTGTGTGTATGCACACTTGTGAATGCATGTGTGTTAGAATGCATCAGTAGCAGCAACACTAGCAGTATAGCAGCAGCACAGAAGAGAACAGGTCTGTCTGGCCTTATCTGTGATGCTGACAATGATTGTCTTCTCTGTGTGTGTGAACACTGGAGGTAGTGTCAGTGTGTGCTGTGCTCTGCTGTGCTGTGCTCTGCTGTGCTGTTCTGCGTTTGTTGTCTGTGAACAGCCTGGGTGTTTTTTTTTTAAAGATCTTCTGTTGATAACGAGTGACACCGACAGAACTGATGTTACGTTGTTTTCGTGGGAATTTATTTTGTCCGTTACTCACTCTGTCTGTTTGTTTTCCTGTCTGTCTTTTACCTGCTCTGTCTGTCTGTCTGTCTCTGTCTGTCTCTGTCTCTCTGTCTCAGTCCCTGTGTGTCTGTCTCTGTCTCTCTGTCTCTTACCGTTTCTCAGTCTGATTCTTTCTCAGTCTCTGCCTGTCTGTCTGTCTATCTACTGTCTGTCTGCCTGCCTGTCTGTCTGTCTGTCTGTCTCTGACTCTGTCTCTCTCCCCCTTTCATACTTCGTGTGTGTGTGTGTGTGTGTGTGTGTGTGTGTGTGTGTGTGTGTGTGTGTGTGTGTGTGTGTGTGTGTGTGTTGTCTTCAATTTAACGTCTGTTCACTCTAAGTGATATTAGACGAGGGAAATAAAATGTGTAATGGAAGTTAAAGAAGGGAGAGGAAGGAGTGGAAGGAGAAAAGGTTAAGAAGTAGCATCAGTGTTGGTATTTTTGTGTGAAAAAAAAACCACACTAGAAAAGTAAGGATAATACTTTTAAACAGGAGCAAAATATAAACTCAACATGTGGAAACATGAAATAACAATAATGTAACTACAATAAATATTCAAGTGGACTATGCAATAAACATCTGGCAATGGCAAAGGCTAGCTTTGAATTTTCAAATACATTTTCCAGAGACTGTTCAGAAAATGTAGGTAAAAAAGGTTTACAATAGGGCACTCACATATGATATGAGTATTGGAATTATGATCCCCACATAGACATCTGACATGTTTACAAAATTTTGTAAGGAATGCATTTAACTTCATTCTAAAATATAGTGAACTAACCCTTCTCACGGATATAAAACGCGAATCTATTTGAGAAGGAGCCATATAACAAGAAATATGGGCAGTGGTCAGACAACTTTTAAAATATCGTTCATTGAATTGATCAGATTCTTTAAACTTACCCCATGAAGTTTGTTAAAATATTTGGTATCCCTCCTGTATAGATAAGGGAACGTCCAGTTCTATCGATTCCATATCATGTTTTGCCCCCTTTTTTGCAGCTCTGTCAGCCCACTCATTTGAAAAAATTCCAACATGAGAAGGCACCCAACAAAAAGAAACAGGAATACCTTTTAAACTTAGGAGGTGTATGACATATTTAATTTCAAAAATAATTCTGGAGACCTTGAAGTTTGGGGATTTTATAGCATACAATACTGACTTGGAGTCAACACAAAGCAAGATATGAAAGAAGAAGAATGAAAAATCAAGAATATAGTTAAGAGCCATAAGAACTGCAATAAGTTCAGCTGTAAATATTGAACAATGTTTACCAAGATAGTACAATTTCTCAATTTTAAGTGCTGGTATGACAAATGCAGAGCCTGTGTCATGATTTTCTAAAACAGATCCATCTGTATAAACTTTAAGCAGTCAGCATACTTATT
>CM054135.1:47388482-47390982 GCA_028751875.1 Rapana venosa
CTGTCTCTGTCTCTCTCTCTCTCTTGCTCATTCGCTCGCTTGCTTGTGTTCTGTCTCTCTGTTTGCTGTTATTTTCTTGTCGTCTCTGTGGTCATCTCTCTTGTGCTGATTTATGCTTTGTTGAGTCTCTGTTCCTAGTGTCTGTTCATCTGTCTATGTTGTCGTCTGCTGCTCTACTGTCGTTTGTCTCTCTCTCTCTCGCTGTGTGCGTGATGTTATGCCTGGGCTTCCGCTCAGTGCGTGGTATGTGTGTGCTCTGTGCTTCTGCTGTGCATACTTTTGTGTGTGGTTGATCTCTCTGATGTGGAGTGGGAGTGAGTGTAGGGGTAAGTGGTGCGTAGTGGGTACTGGGCGACGCGCGAGTTAGTGGTGAGTGATCGAGAGAATGGAAGGGCAGGGAAGTGAGTGTGGGTGGTGTGTGCTTTGTGTGAGAGCTGGATGGGGAGACTTGATAGGGGGGCAGGAATAGGAGAGAGGAGAGAGATAATAGGGAGGAGAGGAGGGAGAGAGAGAGAGGGAGGAGAGAGAGAGAGTGACGAGGGAGAGAGGAGAGAGAAGAGAGAGGAGAGAGAGGGAGAGAGATAGAGAGAGAGAGAGAGAAAGGGAGGGAGGAGAAGAGAGGAGAGAGGAGTAGAGAGGAGTGACAGAGGGAGGAGAGAGAGAAGAGAGAGAGAGGGAGAGAAGAGAGAGAAGAAGAAGAGGAGAGGAGAGAAAGAGAGGAGTGAGAGAGAGAGGAAGAGAAGGGAGAGAGAAAGGGGAGGAAGAGAGAGAGAGGTGAGAGAGAGAGTGGAAGAGAGAGAAGGAGAGGAAGGAGAGAGAAGAGAGAGAAGGGAGAGGAGAGAAAGAAAAGGAGAGTGAGAGAGAAGGAGAGAGAAAGGAGTAGAGAGGAGAGAGAGGAGAGAGAGAGAGTGGAAGAGTGAAGAGAGAGAGGGGGTGGTGGTGGTGGGTAGGTATCTGTGTGAATTCACTGGCTTGCTGCCACATATTTTTTTCTCTTGGGTGTTGTGTGTGTGTGTGTTGTGTGTGCGCGCGCACACGCCTGGGTGCGTGCGTGCGTGTGTGTGTATGTGCGTGTGCATGAGGCTGATGATTTCTGTCAATAGATATTCAGTGTCAGTCTGCTCTCCATTCTAGTGAAGTATGCAGGGCTGGAAGCTTATAAGATTGTCTGTGATAGTGTGACACTGGCAGATAAAGAAATGTTCCAGTGAATCTGTTGGTCTACCTTTTTCTCTGTGTTTGCTTCTTTTTGGCATGACTCTGTCTGTCTGTCTGTCTGTCTCTGTGTGTGTCTTTCCATCTGGTTTCTGTCTCTGTGTGTGTCTTTCTGTCTGATTTCTGTCTTTGTCTGTCTGTCTGTCTGTTCTCTGTCTCTCTCTCACTTGCTCGTTTGCTTGCTTGTTGCTGCTCTCTGTCTCTTTCTGTCTCTCTATGTCTCTCTCTCTGTCTCTCTCTGACTATCTATCTCTCTGTCTCTCTCTGTATCCCTTCTATATCTCTTTCCATCTGTCTATGTCTGTCTGTCTGTCTGTCTCTGTCTCTGTCTGTCAGTTTGTCTCTCTCTCCTCTCTCTTTCTCTCTCTCTCGCTTGTGTGTGTGTGTGTGTTGTGTGTGTGTGTGTGTGTGCTCGCACGTGTGTGGTATGTGTGTACGTGTGTGCGCGCGCATACTCTCATGTGTGTTGTGTGAGTGTGTGTCTTCAATTTTACGTCTGTTCACTTAAGTGATATTAGACGAAAAGTGTGAGTGTGTGTGTGTGAGTGTGTGTGTATAAATGTGTGCGTGCGTGTGCGCGTACGTTCGCGCGAACGCGCGCGCGTGTGTGTGCAGTCTTATCAACACAAATGGCAAAGGCGTTCTCCTCAGGGACAATGAGTGTCAGTGTGTGCTCTGTGCTTCTGCTCTGTGCAGAGCTTGATGGGGCCTTCCGCATCTCTCTGATAGGGAGGCACTGGCACAGAGAGAGAGAGAGAGAGAGAGAGAGAGAGAGAGAGAGAGAGAGAGAGAGAGAGAGAGAGAGAGAGAGAGAGAGAGAGAGAGAGAGAGAAGAGAGAGAGAGAGAGAGAGAGAGAGAGAGAGAGAGAGAGAGAGATAGATAGATAGATAGAGAGAGAGGGGGGGTATGTATCTGTGTGAATTCACTGGCTTGCTGCCACACGATTTCTGTCTCTTGGGTGTGTGTGTGTGTGTGTGTGTGTGCACGCACGTGCGCGGGGTGCGTGCGTGCGCGCGCGCGCGTGTGTGCATGAGGCTAACGATTTCTTCCAATAGATATTCGGTGTCAGTCTGTGCTCTATTCTGGTGAAGTATGGAGGGCTGGAAGCTTTTAAGATTGGCTTTGATAATGTGTCACTGGCAGATAAAGAAATGTTCCAGTGAATCTGTTTTGTCCGCCTTTTCTGTGTTTGCTTCTCTTTGGCATGTCTCTGTCTGTCTGTCTATCTGTCTGTCTTTCCGTCTGATTTCTGTGTGTGTGTGTGTGTCTTTCTGTCTGATTTCT
>CM054135.1:47393482-47403482 GCA_028751875.1 Rapana venosa
AATCACGAAAACTTTAATCTAATCTCGTAAACAATCGTTTCGAATTGTTGCTTTATAAGATTCAGCGCTATATAAATTCCATACATTAAATTGAAAATAGATAATGGTGCAAATACTTCAGAAATAAAAAAAGGATGAACTATCTTAATGCCAACGAAGAGCTTTTCTGGCTACAGTAGTAAGTATAAAAGCACAAATATCTATTACAAGACAAGGCTATATTAATTATCTCATTAAAATATATAATTATATTGTAAGTCAGTATCAAAAACAAAAGCCACGAGATACCAACATTGCAAGCACAAAACCAATGGCAGAGAGAGAGAGAGGCAGGCAGGCAGGCACAGACAGAGAGCAGAGCAAGATATATATATAATTATGCATATATATATATATATATATATAATATGTATATAATATGTATGTATATATATATATAATATATAATATGTATATAATATGTATGTATATATAAAATATGCAGAGTAAACAGAGACAAACAGACAGACAGACAAAAAAGATAGACAAACAGACAAACCAGTTGACCAACCAACCAAGCAACTAACCAACCAACCAACCAACCAACCGACAGACATACAGACAGAAAGGCATACAGTTAGCCAGCCAGCCACATAAACAGACAGACAGGCAGACAGCCAGACAGACAGCCAAATAGCCATCCACACAGCCAGCCAGCCATAAAGCCAGGAAGCAGCCAGCCAGCCAGCCAGCCAGCCAGACAGACACACAGACAATCTCATTGAGACAGATACAAAGAAAACCCCCCACAACAAACCAGAGATAAAAAAGAAAAGAAAGAGAGAATGAATTCCTCCTGTTACCTCCACAAACTCTTCCATCAGGATGAAAGGAACACCATGACATCCTTTCCAGATCTTAACGGCATGCAATTAACCGTTTTCGGCCAAATGGCTTTGATATTCTATCGCCACTCCCTCCCCCCCCCCCTCCCTTGCTCATCATTCTATTTATCCCGCAAGCTCTCAATCCATAATGCTAGTAGAGTGGTGTAGTTGGTCGAATCAGTGGGGCCTGGAGAATAAACCAGCTAAGATGCTGCTCCAAATAAACCCATGTGTAATTGCACTTAAAACTGCGTGCTGTTTGTCTGTAACTTGGTGGCTGAAGCGATTGGCAGGAGAATATCTAGTTGACGAGTACCGTTTGTTGAAGAACCTGAGGCAGTGGCGGTATTATTGTCTCTGGTGAAAATTAATGTCAAGGAGTATTCATTTTTGGAGACAAGCAATAATTACACACGCACACTGTACTCTGTTGAGGTGGGTTGGCTTTATAGAGAGAGAGAGATGTCCAAAGTTCATGTACACTTTTACAATGTGAAGAAAAGCAATGCCGTACAAATATGCCCCCCAAAAACAACAAACAAGCAAACAACAACAACAACAACAACAACAACAACAACAACAACAACAACAACAACAACAACAACGACAATAAAAGCAACAAGGACAAAAACAACAATGAACAAAACGAATCCAACAAAATCAAGAAACCACCCCCCTCTCTAAAAATGAAAAAAACAACTATCAACAATCCCCCTAAAACAAAACCCCGTAAAAACAAGCAAACAAACACAAAAACAATAACAACCAAGAAACAAAAACAACCCACAAAAAACAAAGCCAACCCTAAGACATCCAAACAAACGCAAACAGAAAGTTATGGGTAATTTAATTTGCTTATTACATCTGCTATTTGCTTAGTTCATCTTTAGTTTGCTTATTTCATCTTTAACGAGCTTATTCCACCTTTAATTTGCTTATTTCATCTTTAATATACTTATTTCATCTTTGCTATACTTATTTCATCTTTAACGAGCTTATTCCATCTCTAATTTGCTTATTTCATCTTTATTATTTTAAATTTATTTCGTCTTTAATTTGCTTATTTCATCTTCAGACAAGAGCATTATGGCAAAGCCAAGCCCGTGGCTTTATTTTTCTTCATTAGTTAATCTACTGGCTGGTAATATTTCCCACACTTAATCTTGGGGCGTCCCCGAGAGTTGATCCGGTCTTAAAAACCAAGTTCTAGTGGTATATTGTATCCGCCACGTACATTATAGGTTAATCGTAACACCTTAGAATTAACATCAGTGCAGACTCCATTCTCCCCAAAAGTCCTTCGGGTGAGACTATAAACCGAGACCCCGTGTGCGAACGCACGTAGAACATCTTGCGCACATGTTAAATCCTGTCCCGCTTTTCGTAAGAGTATGCCATTGTATGCCGGTGGGAACAGATGACAGAATTTACAAAACCGCATACACACGGGGACTGAATGTAAAAAAGCACATAAGTGCTTATTCTATTATCCCTGATATAAAAGAATAACAAAAAAAATTAAAAAAAAAAAGCCTGGGAGAAGAATACAAGACAGAGTTACTTTTTGTGTAATGTGTTACATGTACAACCCGCCATGCAAAATGGATATTATACTTACATTATTTAAGAAAAAACCGTAAAAAATTTCGCCTCCTCTCTCCCTTTTTTATATTTATTTTATATTTTATTAATTCTAAAAATGAAGATAAATGTCAGACAGGTGACAAAGTCATGAATGTATTCTGTGTTTTTTTTTCTCTTCAATTCACAAAATGAATTACTGCGATTTTTAAAAATCCTGTTATTCATTCATTTATTTTCTTATTCATTTATTTCCTTTCTTGTCTCGTTTTGCATATAATTCTATTATACATAAAATCTTCGATCTGTTAAAAAAACTTTCTAGCTGTTTATCTTTGCAACTTGTTTACCATTTTCTTGTCTCTTTTGTACACCAAAGGACGTGTGTGTGTGTGTGTGTGTGTGTGTGTGTGTGTGTGTGTGTGTGTAGTGTGTGTTTGTATGTGTGTGTGTGTGTGTGTGTGTGTGAGAGAGAGAGAGAGAGAGAGAGAGAGAGAGAGAGAGAGAGAGAGAGAGAGAGAGGGAGTATGTGTATGTGTGTGTGTGCATGTGTGTGTGTGTAAGTGTGTGAGAGTGTGACTGTGAGTGAGTGTGTGTGTTGGTGCATGCGCGCATGCGTGCGTGTGCGTGTGTGTGTTTGTGCGTGTGTGTGTCCCTCTCCCACTTTCCCCTTGTCATCCTTTCTGGTTAGAGATAATTATAATCAATTATCATCCATCTGCATTTGTAAGAGATGGCAGGGAGCTCCATTACCACCACCACCACCACCACCACCACCAACTCCACCACCACCACCACCACGCTATCGCCACTCCACCACCATAACCACTATCACTTCTCGTTACCATAACTAACACCACCACCAACAACAGCACATCATCATCATCATCATCATCATCATCATCACATCATCAGCAGCAGCAGCAGCAGCAGCAGCAGCAGCAGCAGCAGCAGCAGCAGCAGCAGCAACAACAACAACAACAACAACAACAACAACATAGCTTTGAACTATCACCTTCTTTGCCGGAAAGGTAATTGATAATCCCTAATCTAAAGAAAATGTTCCTGCTATATTATTTTGTATATATTTTTTTCGTTTTTCATATCTTTATGATCAACGTGCATACAAATCCACGTATACAGTCGTCTGTTTCGAACTTTTGGGTAGCAATTACTGTGTCTCAGCATAGGATGGCTTGATTGTCAAGAGTGTGTGACAGTGGTGTGCATTGCAAAAACATTTTATTTGAAAAAAACCCATATGTTTTCTCTCCTGTATGATGGAAATCATTATAGACATGAAGCCTGTCTGTATGTCAGCAATATCAGTTTACTTTTTATTGATAAATTTGAAACGAACAATTCTGTTTCTCTTTGTTTCGTTTTTGTCTGTCTCATCTCTTACTGTCTCCTGTGTGTGTGTTTGTGTCTCAGACAGCGTGTCTGTCTCTGTATCTGTTTCTCTGTCTCTCTGTCTCTGTTTCTCTGTCTCTGTCTGTTCTGTCTGTCTGTCTCTGTCTGTCTCTTTCTCTTTGTCTCTCTCCTTTATTTTGTCATGTCTTACTCCATTCCTTCAGCAGGAGAAAACTCGTAATATAATTATCAAGAATTGTTTTGAAAACTTGGCTAGCCTGAGAAAAGGTACATGGATTCTTAACACGGATTAAGCCCAACAAGGGGACAGGAGACCCGGCCTCAGGTTATGTACACGCTTTGTGTGGACTGCTTCGATTCTGCTTAGGTTAAGACAAGAGTCTTTATACCAGTAACTGAACACATTGCGAATGACTTTAGTCCTCCGTGGTTTTGTGAAGTGAATTTATACACAAACATTATAGAAATGAAGTTTCCATGTTGAGGTTTTGTGTGTGTTATATTTGTTTTTATACATAACGTAAACTTTTGATGTGTTTATCAAAGAGTCCTGGGGATACGTTTATTTGTTCGTTGTTTTCTCATTCCTTTTCACAACACTTTTCCTCCTCTACATCCTCCTCTTCCTCCTCTACATCCTCCTCATCCTCCTCTTCAGCATCATTATTCCCGTTGCAGAGAGACAAAAAAAACCAAACCCACAACCAAAAATATCTAGAGTCGTTATGAGTGATCAAACCAGTTCCCCTAACATAGAGAAACAAAAATCTACTTGTGACTCTCCTGTCTCTAAAGAAGCCAATAATTGGACTCTTCATAATTATTCTCTTGTCTTTTCCTCATACTGCGTGCAGTGGTCTCTCTCTCTCTCCCTCTCTCTCTATCTCCTTAGTTTGCAGTCATCAGCAAATCAACACAAGGCCCAGATATTGCCTGGGGCAATGTGAATGTCGGTGACCTTAAGAGGAGGGCCAGGCCTTAAAGGAAAACAAGAAGGTTAGGAACACGGAGTGTGAACTGAACTGAGAGACTCTCAACAGGCGAAAGCCTTTGTTTCATTAAAGAGTGATATAGTAAAAAAAAAAAAAAAAAAGAAGAATAGGGTGAGAAGAATGAAGAAAGAAAAAAAGGAAAGAAGAAAAGAGGGAAGCAATTAGGACGTCGAAAAAGGATTAAATATATAAACAGAGGGGAAAAGGAGAGAAGAGGAGGCAGAAAATATAAACAAGGCAAAAACATTAAACAACATGAAACGCATACAAGCCCAAAAATAACAAACAAACAAGAAATCAAAAAGTAAGAAAATAGGAAAAAAAACAAAAAAAATATCTTACACTGTCTGTTCTTACTCATCTCATAATTTAAGTGTGATCATCTTTTCTCTTGATTCCCTTATACTCATACTCTCTAATTTTTTTGTGCTTTACTTTCATTTCATACCTCCCTTCCATCATAAGCTCATTCGTTTTGTTTTTTTTCAAGATGCTTTATTTCTTTCATTACATATTGCATTATAAGATTATTTGTTTGTTTTTAAATTCATATATATAATTATCATTATTATTATTATTATTATTATTATTACCACCAATATCACGATCATCATAATGATAGTGTTGATATTGATCACCATCACCACCATCGCCACCACGATCACCAATCATCATCATCATCATCGTCGTCGTCGTCATCGTCGTCGTTTCGTCTTCAGAGAGATAACATGAGGAGTTTGTTATGAGTGAAAATGATGTCATAACCATAACGAAAAATATGAATATGTCAGTGATTCCACTCTTTCTGTCTTTTCTGTGCCTGTCTCTTATCCCTCATGCTGTAGTCTTTCTTTCTTTCTTCTTCTTCTTCTTCTTCTTCTTCCTTCCTCTCCCCCCCCCCCTCTCTCTCTCTCTCTCTCTCTCTCTCTCTCTCTCTCTCTCTCTCTCTCTCTCTGTCTTCATCCCTGGAGTAGGTTCCCTTGCTTGGTTGCCAGCAAGACGCATTACTCAGCAGCTGTTGTAAAATATTACTGTTTCTCGTGTATATCAGAGTCAGTATGTCAGTTGAAGGATTCCCAACCACTTAAGAATGTCTGTTGAATGCTGCGTTACGTGACAATACAGAGTCATCTTTCAAAATCGATGGCAGAGGCAGTCAAGCTACGGTCGTTTTGCGACTGACTACAAACACTTCGTTTCATCACCCTAAGACAGCAGTGTTAGGCAGAGACAGAGAGGGACGAAGCTGACAGAGCAGACCGTGAGAAGAAAGCAAGTGTTTCATCTCCTTCAGGACTCTTCATGCCAACACCACCTAGTCTCTGCTATGTTGCTGACCAGAAGACACCTTCCCCTGCTGTGACTGACTTTTCCCCTTTTGTGCCATGCACTTCTTCTGCGCCACTGTCAGGTGACAATAAGCAAGATAAAACACATCTAAACATACCATCATGTGAAATGGATAAACAGACAGTAACAATCAGTTCGGATATAGAAACAGTTTGTGACATGGATGAGGAAATGTCATGCAAGTGGGAGGGCTCTGACGATGGGGAGCAGGGGGATGGGAGTGTGTCAGACCTTGTGGGTAATCATTCTGATGTAGATTGTGATGTATTTGTAAAAATGATTCTGAACATTCAAGGAACGTTACTGAGTCCGAGAACACAGGTGCAAAATCAGAACTGACTTACAGTAATGTCTTGAAATGATCTGAACGGGTTAATGACAACATAAACAAACAAATGGATCATGTCAGTCATGAGCTGAAAGAAATTTTAGCCATTACCAAAACTTGTTCGAGTGGAGCTCCATTTAAAAATATGTCATAGCTGCTCTGTTGCTCACCATTGTGTATTCATAGTGTGAGTGAAAGCACTGAGACATTGTAAAATATGAATTTGTTCCCTGATGTGGATGCCATGCCATGCTGATTATTTCAAATGTTTTGAATATGTCATGTGTTGAAAGGGTTTCTTTCGTCACTGCCCCCTCCCCACTGTCCAGATGTGAATGCGCTTACAGGAGCCTACCACATTAAACCATGTTCAAGTTTCAAGTTTCAAGTTTCTTCATCCCTGTTTCTCTATGTGTGTGTGTGTGTGTGTGTGTGTGTGTGTTGTGCGCGCGCGCGTGCGTGTGTGTATGTGAGTGTGCGTCTGTCTCTCTCTTTCTATCTCTCAGTCTGTCTGTCTGTCTCTCTCTCTCTCTCTCTCTCTCTCTCTCTCTCTCTCTCTCTCTCTCTCGTGAGGGGACAGGGTAGCCTGGTGGTTAGAGTATTACGCGTTGCGCTTGCAGCCTGAGAGCCGAGGTTTGAGCCCTGGTTTGAACCACCACCAAACGCCTGTGGAAAGAGATTTTCCCCCCTGGAGTTAACATCAGTACTGACTCCATTCCCGCGAAAGTTCTTTGGATAAGACTATAAACCGAGGTCTCCTATGCAAACGCACGCAGAGCGTATTACGCACACTTTAAAACCTCGTCCGCCTTTCGGAAGAGTAAGCCACCGTTTGCCAGTGGGAGCAGCGACAAAATTTACAAACCACATGCACACTGGAATTAGATGTAAACAAATGTACCTAAGGGCTATTCCCTTATGATCGTAACAGAAGAATAAATAGAATGGAATAGAATATTCGCACTCATCAGCTAATTAATCAGTGGGCCCAAAATAGTTCTTGGGGGAATGAGATTGTGTGTGTTTCCAATCTGCAAGAAAAGAGTAAAAAAAAAAAGGGAAACTATCGCAGAACGGATGTGGGTACGTGCTGAGCTGAAAACTCCAATGGTGGAAAACAGCCGTCTATTAACAGGAAACACGAAAAGAAAAGAGACTAACAAAAGAAAAAAAGAAGAAGAAGATAGGAAGCAGAGATGAAAGAAAGAAGAACAAACGCATTTTTTAAAAAGATAGGATGAAGAAACCAAAATATCCAGAAAGGAAACGAAACAAAATAGAAACATAACTAGCGAGTAAAACTGTAAAGAAACAGAAAGAAAAGCAGAAACAAGGGAAAGCCGGAACAACAGGACGGGGAAGGAAAAGCAAACACAAGTGCAAAAAGACGAAAACAAACACAGAACAAAGTTAATTAAGAAAAATCGAAAAGAAATAAAAGAAAAAGAAACGCGAAAATAAAAAAAGGACAGAAAAGAAGTTGTAAGAAAGACTCAACAGTCATTTTTTGTTTAGTCCTTAATGAAATAAACTCTTGCTGAGAAGTCAGGAATTTAGTCCCTTTAACAAAGGCATCTCTGCATTGAATGTCTTAATGACACCAGTTAATTGCTTACTCTGGTATGAATAGTATGGGAAAAATCAGCACCATATAATTGCATATCAATCAGTTAATGCGTCACAATTTTGAAAGTGTGTGTTCATATCCTTGTAAGTGTGCGTGCACACACATGCACACACATACACACACACACACTCACGCACACACACGCACATGTTAAACATTATTATAAAGTAATTTTCATTCCTAGATAGATGGCTTGATAATAATAAAGCAAATGCATCCTTTATTGAACATGCCATCTGGAAATAAAAACAAACAAACTTGACTACACACACACATGGCTTGATTTTGATAAAAGCAAATGCATTGCTTATTCAATGTACCGTATAGAAATAAACATTCGACTTGACTTTACACACACACACACACACACACTCCCTAATCTTTATCACAGAGACTTATTGATCCCCTAGGGTGTGGTCAGGTTGATCTTGATTTCCATAGCATCATGATGACCCTCTTGCTCTGGCACGCTATGGCCAAGCCACGTGTTATGTCACAGTTGGCACATAGGGCGTGGAGAGCCCCCCTGAGGGAACCAACACGCCATATCACAGTTGTGACAAAGGGCATTGTTTCCCCAGGAGTGGAAAGGGTGGGGGTGGGGGCGAGGGGAGAGAGGGAGGGGGGGGGGGGGCTAGGGGCGAGAGGGGGGAGGGGGCGAGGGGGGCGAGGGGGCCTGCGGCTGAACACGCTATGACACAATTGAGACAAAGCGTGTTGGCTCTCCTGGGAGACACTTCACACACACACACACACACACGCGTGCGCGCGCGCATGAACGCACGTGCATGCGTGCATAAATAACACACATGCGCGCGTGCGCACGCGTGTGTGTGTGTGTGTGTGTGTGTGTGTGTGTGCGTGGATGCGTGCGAATGGTGCAAGTTTCGTCAGAGAGAAGATGAAAGCTGGAGTTGGGTAACAGAAAAGAAGGGGAGGATGAGGAAGGAAAAACATAAGTTATACATCAAGCCAAAATGTAACTATATGCAAATGGAAAAGTAGCCACCAGAGAGAGAGAGAGAGAGAGAGAGAGAGCATCGACATTACACGTCGTAAAGGGGCGGGACAGCCTAGTGGTTAGAACACTGCGCTGGTGATCTGAGGGCCGGGAATCAAGCCACCACCTAGACACCCGTTCCAAGGGATATTTTTTTCTCGGGGAGTTTATTTCATTTATTTTATGTTATTCTTTTATATCGAAGATAATGAAATAAATACTTGTGTGCTTTTTATTTTTTTTTACTTCCAGTCCCCGTGTGTATATTATGGTTTTGTAAATTTACTTAACATCAGTACCGACTCTACTCCTCCCACGGAAAGTCTTTCAGGTGAGACTGTAGCTTGAGGTCCCGAGTGCGAACGCAATATATTGTGTATACGTTAACACCCGTTCCGCCCTTCACAAAAGTAGGCTAATAAAATCCGGGAAATAAATAATGATAACATCTTTTTAAAACACACACACACACACCCCAACAACATCAAAAACCTCGCATGCACACTGGTACAGTATCTAGACATCATCAATGAAGCCAGAATGCAGCTGCCTCAAAGCTGGGCAAAAACGGTCACATACACAAAATCTAACAAGTTGGGGGACCTCGGAGATCTAGCCGAGGAATGTGAAAAAAAAAACGTTGCAAGAAATTGGGCAGAAAAAAAGAAGATAGAAAGAAGACGGTAATCCCAGCGAAAAGAGGCCAGCCTGACTGATCTTAGTTTTGCTAGAAAAAAGAAACACAAAAATCATGCTGATACACAGATAAAGAAAGGGACAGAAAAAACAAGAGAGAAAGCAGGAATGAAAATAAACAGTTGATAACTAGCTAGATAAATAGACGAATACATACATCAATAAATAAATTAAAATAAACGACAA
>CM054135.1:47405982-47428482 GCA_028751875.1 Rapana venosa
GCCATGCCCTTTCTTTTTAAAAAAGGGACTTTGTGCCTGGCACACCCGCGCCCCGGGGGGGGTGGTCCAAGCCAAAGTCCCTTTTTAAAACGGAGAGGGGGCAATGAATTTGTGAATTCTCTCATTTTAGTTTTAAAAAGGAGGGGAAAACAGAAGTGTTAGCAGCAAAAGGTAAAGCAGCAAACATCGAGTTGGGAGGAGGAAGAAAACTGGCTTATGGGAAAAATCATCTTACAGTTTGGGGGGGCATTTTTTAAAAGGATTTGTCTTTAAAATTTTATACAAAAATTTTTAGGGCGAGGGAATTCAAAGGGAAAACCCGGCCCCCAAACTCCAAGTTTGGAAAATTTTTTAAAAGGGGCAGAAAATTCCCTACAAATTTCGGTGACATTATTTAAAAAAAAAGAAATTCTGAAAAGATCTAGAAAACCTTTTTTTTTACAAAGGGAAAACCCATCAAACCTAGATTTTTTCAAAGGGCATCCAAAAAGTCTGTACAATTCAAAACGGGAAAAATACCACAAAGTTTGGTCTTTTTTCCCCTTTTTTTAAAAAGTGCTTTATGTGGTTGTTGACAAAAGGGCACTTGAAAACAGTAAACATTTTTCAACCTAAATTTTTTCGTCTTTTTTTCATTTCTATCCCCCGCCTTAAACCAAATTCAATTAAATTTTTTTAAATTAAAATTTTTTTTTTTTTTTTCCCTCTTTATTTTTTTATTTTTTTTTTGTTAATTTAATTTTTTGAAATTTTTCCCTTGTGGGTTTTGCATGGTAAGGGAAAATAGCGTCTGATTTTAAAAAAAGATATAGGGCTTTAAAAAATTTCATTTAAAAAAATTTTAATATTATTTTTTATTTTTATTTATTTAAAAAAAAAAAAAAATTTTCTTTTCATTTTAAAATTTTATTTTAATTATTATTTTTCTAAAAAAAACAAAACTTTTTTAACCCAAACCCCAAGTTTTGCATTTTAAAAGACAATTTTTCATCAAGTTGATAATTTAAAAAAAAAAAAAAAACCCCCAAAAAAGATATGGTGCATTTTCAAAAAAAAAGAAAAAATTCCATACAGGATTGGTGAAATTTTCTAAAAAAAAAAACAAAAAAAAGAGGGGTTTTTTTTTTAAAAATAAATATATATAAAGATACGGTGTCATTATTTAAAAAACACAAAAAAACCCAAACAACCAAACCTCCCACGTCTGGTGTTTTTAAAAAAAAAAACTACGTCCGATTGGGGGTATTTTTTTTAAAAAAAGAAAACAAGAATGGTGAAATCAAAAATAAAAGAAATTACGTCAGGATTTTTTGAAATTGTTCTAAACCAAAAAAAAGAAGAATAAAAAATATAAATTTAATATGTTTGCTTTCACTTTGTGTGGTAAAATAATATAAATAACCATTTTTTTAAAACAAACATTCCCAGCTTAAATTTCCCAGGGGAGTTTGGGCCAAAAACAAGATTCTTTTACCGGGGGAAAAAGGCTCCAACAAAAAACCAGAGAAATGAAGAAAGCATGCAAAGGTCACCGGATCAGTCCCCGTTTTATTTCTCGTGCTGGCGAAAAAACACATGAGTAAGGATTGCTCTTTTCCTCACTTAAAAAAACCCCCTGGGGGCAAACCCCGGAAAATTTGGGGAACATTTATTTTCTGGTTGTTAGTTTCACGGGGTTAAATTTAATATAATTTTAATTTATTTATTATAAAATACCCCAAATTTCCCATTTCTTGGTGTTTCCCCAATTTTTGGACCCCCCCCCCCCCTTTCAAAAAAACCCTCCCCCCCCCCCAAAAACCAAAAAGAAAACCAAAAGGGCCCCAACCCCCCCCCCCCCCCCCCCCCCAAACCTTCCCCCCCCCCCCCCCCACCCCCCACCCCCCCCCCCCCCACCCCCCCCAAAAAAAAAAAAACCTCCCCCAAAATCCCCCCCCCCCCTTTTTTCCTTTAAAAACCACACCCAAACCCCCCAAAAACGGGCCCCGGTATACAAACACAAGCAGAACTTTGCCCACGTTAAAAAACGTTCCCCCTTTCGAAATTGAGCCCCGGGTGTTCGTTTCCCCGTTAAAGGGGGGATTTTTTTTCCCCGGGATTTAAACCCCGTGCAGATTACTTCCCAAAAGTCTTGGAAGGAATAAACCGGGCCCCTTGTGCGAAGCACGCAGAACATCTTGCGCACACTTTTTAAATCTTTTCCCGTTTACGTAAGAGTGGGGCCATTGTGTCCGGTGGGAACAGATAAATTTAAAAAAACCGCATACTACGGGGATGGATGTAAAAAAATGACTAAGTGCTTTTCCCCATTACCCTCGATAAAAGAAAAAGAAAGAAAAGAAGTAAGAGTAGGCCTTGCGTGCTTTTTGGAACAGAGTTATCAAAAAAAAAACCCCCCAAAAGCATCCCCATGGTGTTGTTTTTGGAATCCCCCGGGAAAGTCGGAAATGCAGCTCCCTTTAATGGTGGGTAAAATCGTCACATAGAAAATTTTACCCGAATTGAAAAAATAGCCCCCCACTACGCAGACTGTACTCTCTAACTTAAAGAGTTTTTTTTAAAATTTGTTTTTGTCTACCGTAATGAAAATACAGGCTTTATTGCTAGGAGCTTCCCAGGCTAAAAGCATCCCTGCTGGTTTTTAAAAAGCATCTTTTAAAGTGGGCATTGACATTTTTGTTACGTCAAAAAATGACAAACCGTTTTTGACCTGGGTCCGTTTTCTTTTTTGTGGGGGGGGGGGCGGGGTGGGGGTGTGGTGGGGTTTTGTGGGTGTGGTTGGTCCTGGTTGGTGGTGGTGGTGGTGGTGGTGGTGTGGGTGTTGTTTTCATTTTATGTTAGTTTTGTTTTTTTTTTTTTATTTAAAAATAATAAAAAGAGCCTCAGGTTTTTTTCTTTACATCCAGTTCCCGTGGTATGCAGTTTGTCATGCATTCGTTTCCAGGGGCACGCAATGGCCTCTTTCCAAAATCGGAACATTTTTTAATTGTGCGCAAGTGTTTTTGTTTTGCGTTTGAAAACAAAGTGGCCTTTGCTTACGAAGGGTGTGTGTGTGTGTGTGGTGTGTGTGGTGCGGCGCATGCGCGCAGCATGTGTTTTAATCAATCCCTGTCGATTGGTGTTTTCTAGCGGGGAAAATTTGGTTAGGGGGGGTGGTTTGTATAAAGAGGAAAGAACTTGAAAATTAAAACAAAGAATAGAAAATTTTTTTTTCCCTTGTGTGAGTGCTTTTGGCATAAGAGGTGGCGGGGATAGAGGTAACATGGGTGTATCCAATCCATTTGTTTTAAAAAATATGTTTTTTTGTTTTTTTTTCCCCGTCTTGTCTCTCTTTGGGATGGGATGCTGGTGGTTAGAGTGTGCACTTTGTGTGATCGCTGCCCCGGGTTTTTCAATCTCTTTTAAGACTTTTTCTCGGATTTAACTCAGTCCCGACCCCCCACAAAAGTCTTTCGGAATGATTATAAAACGAGGCCCCTGTAAAAACGCACCCCGAACATCTTGCCCACGTTAAACCCCTTTCTGCTTTTCGGAAGGGGGGCCTTTTATGTACGGCGGGAAGGGGAAAAAATGAAAAAACTGCATTCACAAAGGGACTGGATGGTAACAGCATAGGGTCCTTTTTTTTACCCTTGAGATAAAAAAAAATGAAAAAAACATAAATAAAAAAATTCGCAGGTACTATGTATCTTGCTGTTGTCCCCTTTTCCCAACCCACTGTTTTCTTTCTTTTGTTTTTTTTCCCTTTTTGCCCTTTTCCCCCTCACCCATGTTTTTCTGTTTCATCTTCCCCTCGTCATTACAATTTGCCTTTTCCCCTTTCTAGTAAAAAAAAACAAAAAAAAAGAATTTTTGAAGTGTAAAATGCTTCCGTGAAATAGAGAAAAAAACAATCTATTGTGCTTTTTCTGTCAAAAGAACCCAAAAATTGGACTCTTAATCCTGTGTTTTTTCCCTCACCCTTTATGTGCAGTAGTTTTTTTCCCCTCTTCTCTCATTCTTTCTCTCTCCCCCCCCCCCCTCTCTTCCCCCCCTCTTTTCCCCCCTCGTTTGCAGCCATAGCATATTTGGGCCAAAACCCCAGGCAAGGGGAATCGAAGAAATTTCCCCAAGAAGAGACCAAAAAAAAAGGCAAAGGAACAGGGGAGCATGTACCGAGGTGAAAAATGAAAAGGGGTAAAACCTTTTTTTAGTGAAAAAAAAAGGGAAAATATGAAAAAAGGGGAAAATGTGTTGCGACGGGGGAAAAAAACCAAAATTGGGAAGGACGAAAAAAAGATTGCTGCAAAAAAAAAAGAGAGGTAAATAAAGTTTTAAAGGAAAAACGGTGAAGATAAAAGAAGATAAAAAAAAAGAAAAAAAAAGAAAGGGAAAAAAAGGGAAAAAGGAAAAACTGGGAAAAAGCGGGTTTAAAAAGCTATTTTTGGGTTTTGTTTTTTCTTAACGCAAGGCATGTGATGCAGCTTTTTTTAATAGTAATATTGTGCCCCCAAACTTTGGAAAAGAAATCGAAAGGAAAGAAAAGAAAAAAGACCTTCAAGAAAACAACAAAAAGGACTTTAAAAACCCCCACAAATCACATCACAGCGAAAAAGAGAAAAAAAACACCCGAGAGGAACAAACAAAACAAAATTTCAAAGTGACTTTTCTTGAGATTTCGTGATTTTTGCCCAAAAATTTCCCAGCCTTTTTTTATTTTACTGTTTTTTTCACTCGAAAGCATTTTCCCCCTGAACTGTTTGCGTTACTTTGGGGAAAAGTCATCACAACTCACATTATCAAATGTAAAAGTTTTTGAAAATATTTTCCAAAAACTGCACGTTTTTTGTGTCTGTCTTCCCTCGTTTTTATAGGGAACATAGGAATTTTTCAAAAAGGGAATTTAAAGTAGCACAGCACGTGTCTAAAAGTTGTTAGATTTTTTTTAGTGTTGCATTGACATCCTCTTCCTTATGATGACCAAGAAAAAACTTGCTTTCTGCGTTGTTTCCCTGGACTGTATTGCATTATAATGATTTGTTTTGCATTGTTTCTATTTTCAGCACGGCAGATGTCTTGCATTAAATTGGGTGTCTTCATGGCGAGCGGTCGCCAAGGCGCGCCATCCCGGCTTTTGGTGCTTGTCTAAAGGATCCCATCAATTTTTCCCCTCTTCTTCTTCTTTGGAAAGGTCGCAGAAAACAATTTACACCTTGTGTTTTTTCTTACAATTTGGCCCTAGTATTTTTGTCAACGGGCCGCAAAAGTATTCGGAAACTGACCCGGAGGCTTTCGCTGTCGAAAAAAAAAAAAGTAGTAGGGCGGGCCGATTCGGGATGGTGCCTGATGGGACCCTGTAGGAACTCTGGAAACGCGGGGTTAAGAAAGTATCGGATTCTTTAGCGGGGGCCAAAAAAAAAAAAAAAGAGTTTTAAAAAAATGACTTTGACCCGACCCTAAAAACTTTTTAGTATCATACAAACTCGAAAGAAATGTGCTAAAAAACAATACTTTTTAAAAAAAAGGGGGAAGGAAAAGAAAAAACCCCAACAACATTAGCAAACTATCCCAAAAAATGAAAATAATTAGTCAACAGAAACCCGAGAAAAAAAAATACCCCGAGGGGCTTTTACAACAAAAATTAACGCCGCCACCCAGCCGCCAAACCGCTTTCAGGGAAACCAAACAACTAAAAACGTAACTATCCCCAAAAAAAAGAAAAAGCCAGTAAGAAAATGCCCCAAAAATTGTTGACAAAAACTAAGCTAAACAAAGGAAGAAAAAAACAATAACAAATCATGCAAAAAAACCCAAATCAAAAAACGGATTAAAAAAAGCACCCCCCAAAATTGTGTAAATGTGTAAAACAAAAAAAATAAAAGAAAAGAAAAAATAAAAAATAACAAAATCAAAGATTAAAAAAAAGAGTGGTACTTGATGAGAAAGGGCGTTTGGGTTGGGTTTTTTTTTTTCCATCAAGAAATCAATTTAGAACAAAACAATTCCTCAGGGGGATAGAGAGTGTCATTGTTTGCATCCCCACCTACCGGAACTTCGTGGAAAGAATTCCCCCTTTTTCCCCTTCTCTTTTTTTGACCTTTTTCTTTCTGCTTGGGGGGGCGGGGTAGCTCAGTGGTCGGAGCTCTCGTTTTCCCCCCAGCCATTTAAAGCGCGTCGAGCGGGGGTTCCCAATTGGATGGGTGACGTTTGCGCGCCTTGGCTTCAGTCATTTCCCCCCAGTTCCCCGTGTAAAGGGTACCCCCCCTCTTTGGGGTCAGGGAAGGTAAGAGCGAGGGAGAGGAGAGGGGCCCCCGCCCTCTAGCTGGCCCTGAAGTGGGTTCGAGCTCGCTCCCTACGACCTTATGGTTTGGGACCCCCTTTCCCCTCCTTTTTTCCCTTTTCTTTCTGTGTAAAAACAAACAAAATCCAACAATAACGGCAAAAAATAAAAGAAGAAATAAAAATTATGTTTAAAAAAAGTTACTCATAACAAAAAATTGTATCACATTACGATATCCCGTTGATTTTGTTATGCCACCCATACATTAACAAAATTTTGTATTATGGTTTTCCCGTATTTTTGCAAGGCAAAAACGTCCAATGAAAAACCTCCCCCTTCCGGTTAACATGCGACGCCGCATGAAAGATAAAAAGACTAAAAAAAACATAAAAGGGGAAAGTTGGAGAGGGGGAAAAAGGGAGAGGGAGAATGGAGAGAGAGAGAGAGAGGAAAGAAAAGGGGAGAGGAAGAGAGAGAGAAGAGAGAGAGAGAGACGAGGAGAGGAGAGGGGGGACGAGAAGTGGGGAGGAGGAGAGAAGAGGAGGAGAGGGGATGAGAGGTGGAGAGGAGGGAGAGGGAGAGGGAGAGAGAGAGAGAGTTTTGTGCGCAAGGTTCGGTGCGTTGACAGGGTGCCTGGGTTATATTCATTCAAAGGGAAATTTGTGGGGTGGGTCTGCATGATGTTAACCCCAGGGGAAAATACCCCGAGGGGGAATCAAACCCCGGTCGTCGTTTGCGAGCGCAATGTTCTAACCATAGCTACCCGCCCCCTAGAGAAGGAAGAGACAGACAGACGAGCGAAAAAGAGAAAGGAAAAAGAAGAGAGGAGGAGGAGGGAGGAAAAAGGGGGGAGGAGAGAGAGGGAGAAAATCTTTTATTCTGTTTTTGATCAAAAACTCTTCATTTCCCTTCCCCCTCCCTCCCCCCCTCTCTTCACTCCCCTGCCCCCCCTCCCCCCTCCCTCTCTCTTTCTTTTTCTTTTTTTGGTTTAAAAGTAAGCGTTTCCTTTTCTTTTTTTTTTTATTTAATAGGGTTTGACTACAGTTTTTTGCGAGGGGTTTCTTAAAACTCGCTGCTGTTGTTGTTGTTGTTGTTATAGTTAGCCCGGGCCTTTCTTTTTTCTCTTGCGTGGTCTTTTTATGCTGCCTTATCTATTTTTTTGCCACGCTGTTACTACTGATGCTGACATTTTCAAATTTCCTGCACCTTCGCCCTTTGGTTGTCTGATTTGATAAATACTTCTCATTTTTTTTTTAAAACTTAAAAAAAAAAAAAAAAATCCCAATTTTTGTACATGTTATCTTTTCTTATCTCGCTCGTCTTCTTTTTTGCCCTGTTGTCTGTCTTTGTGCTGTTGTGTCTCTCTCTTCTTTTTGTTTAAGTTCCTCTTTTTTCTTTCTGTTGTCTGTCTGTCTGTCCCTTCTGTCTGTCTCTCTGTCCTGTCTTTGGTCTTTGTCTGTCTCTGTCTGTCTGTCTGTCTCGTTGGGTTTGGTTGGTTCTTCGCTTTGGTCTTTCATTTAAAAAGGGACATTAGACGTGGGGAAAAAGTATTTAAAAAAAGGGAAGGGGGGGGGGGGGGAGGAGGAGGAAGTGTATGATTGCATGTGAATTTGGGTTGCCTCGGAGAAGATTGGTTGGGGGGGGGGGGGGGGGGGGGGGTTGTGTGTGTCTCTCTCTCTGCATACATGTGCATGTGTGTGTGTGTGTGTGTTTGGGGTGGTTGTGTGTGTTTTTGTGTGTGTGTGGTGTGTGTGTGTGTGGTGTTTTGATCTTTTTTTTTCTTTCTTTTTTCTTGTTTTAACGGGAAAATTGGTAGGCCCTGTTTGTTTCACGAAACGAAAAAATAAAAAGGGAATAAACACCAAAATTCTAAACCCCAAAAAATCCAGCCTCACCCACAGTGTGGTGTGTGTGTGTGGTGTGTGTGTACAATGTGTGTGTGTGTGTTTTTGGTGTGTGGGTGTGTGTGTTTGGTGTGTGTTGATATCTCTGTCTGTGTCATGTGTCTGTGTGTCTGTTCACTGTGTTGTGTCAATCTGCATTTTAGCTTCATCGGGACTTTCAGGGACACTGTGGGTTGTGCAGCTGGTGGAATATCAACCAAAATGGAATGTTTTGGACCAGTGATGTAGGCAATTTTGGGTTTTAGAACAGTAGTGTATGATACAGTGGTATGCGAATAGGAAAAACGTTACCGCGCATGTCTCTTGGAAAGCCCAAAAAATTGTCATGAAAACTCGGTAAAAAGAAAAGATGAAAGTAATAGCGAAATTTTTTTTCTATTTTTTTTCTGTGCCTCTTTTCTTTGTCATTGTCCTTATTTCTGAAATCCTTTTTCCTTCCGTTTTCTTTTTTTTCTGTTTTTTTTCTTATTATTTTTATAAAGGGGACCATAATCACAAAATCGCATGCGGACGGGGGGGATGAAAAGGAACCCAAGAGGCTCTTTCCCTCCCCGGGGGCGCCCCGAGTTCGATTCCCGTTAAAGGGGGTTTTTTTTCCCCTGGGGTTAAATCAGTCCAGTCCCCCCTTTCTCCCCAAAAAAGCCTTCAGGTAGACTAAATAAACCGGAGGCCCGTTCAACGCACGCAGGACTTCGCCCCCAAAACCCTTCCCCGTTTTCAAGGGCCCCATGGGCGGGGGAAAAACAATACAAAAATTGCAAAAACCGCTACCCCGGGGATGGATGAAAAAAAATGCGCACGTGCTTTTTTCCTTTTTTCCTCGAAAAAAAGATAAAAAAAAAATAATAAATAAATAATAAAACACAAAAACAGCAATGGGGAGAAATAATACCCCATTTTAAACCCCAAAAAAAACCCTCCCTCATCCACAAACGCTTCACCCTCAACTGACCCCCATCTTTACCCATCCGTTCACGCAGTGGGGGGACATCCAAATCTTTTCCAAAAGTGAATCAGTGCCGTTTGGGCCCTCTGTGGGGTGTGGAAGACGAGGGGGAAAAGGATGCAAATACAAACACACGGATAAAAAAAACGAATCAAAATTGAGCAGTTGTGGGAATCGGGGGTTTTCTGAGGGAAAAAAGAAAAATTTGGGAAATATTTTCCTTGCTGTTTCTTTGTTTTTGTTGTTGTTGTTGTTCTGTTTTTGGTTTTACATCGAAATCTTCTTTCTCTCTTCCTCTCTCTTCTCTCTCTTCTCTCTCTCTCTCTCTCTCTTCTCCTCTCTTCTCTCTCTCTCTCTCTCTCTCTCTGTCTGTCGCCTGCCTGTCTGCCTGCTCCCTCCCTGTCTGTCTGTCTATTGTCTGTCTGGTCTGTCATTGTCGTTGTCTGTCTTCTCTCCTTCTCTCTTCTCTTTCTCTCTTCTCTCTCTCTTTCTCTCTCTCGTCCTCTGTTCCCCTTACCCTATTTTAAAAAAAACAAACCAAAAAAAAACAAAACACTCAAATGAAGAGATCAAAAAGCGTCATTAAAAATTGTTTCAGACCCAAGGAAAAGTACGTTTCTTGTTTTCTTCTCTCGTAAGACCCCCAAATTTGAGGAACTCTAAATTCTCTGCCTCCTTTTTTTCTCCTGTTCTTTAATAGTGCTTGGGACAGAAAGGCAAGGTTTTTCTCTGTAATTCCCAAAGATGAGTGGTTGTTTGAAGAATTTCCCAGTAATGGTGTTTCTTTAAAAAAAAGTTTCACCCCAAAAAAAGAAGAAAAATTGGAGGAAAGAAAAATACTCAAAGGAAAAAAAAGCAACCCAAAAGCTATCGAAAAGAGGGAAAAAAGAGAGAAAGAGTTTTAAGAAAGACAGAAAAGAAAAAATAAAAAACAAAAAAATTATAGGAAGAAAAAAAATAAGCGGAAAAAAAAAGCAGAAAAGTAAAAAAAGACAATTTTAGAAAGTAAAAAAAGTAACAAAAAAAAAGAAAAAGAATCAATAAATGTCAAAAAGGAAATAATAAAAAAAAAAAGAAAAAAATAAACTAACTAAAAAAAAACAGAATTAGCGGAAAAAAGTAGAAAAAAAGACGAAATTTAAGAAGGAAAAAGGAAATTTTAAACAAAAAAGAAAGACCCAAAAAAAGACAAAATGAAAAAAGGAAAGAATCTTTTTCCTTTCTTCGTTCTTGGCTAGAGCTCAATGTCACCAATGGTGGGTTTTCGTATGCGACTTTTTTTTTTTTTTTCCCGCCCTTAGGGTGTGCATTTAACTTTGGGGATGAAAAAAGGTTACAGAAAGATAAAAAAACACAATACCATAAAACAGGGAAAAAAAAAAAACAAGGGGAAGGAAAAAAAGAAGAAAGGAAAAAAAAAAGGGGAAAAAAAAAAAGAAACAAATAGTAGAAAGTGAACAGATGGCGAGATGATGGGGGGTTTTCTCTCTCTCCTTTTCCTCTCTCTCTCTTTTTCTTTGTGTTCCTTTTTCTCTGTACAAAGAAAAGAAATCATTAAAACATCCAGAGAATTGTTTTAGTTGAAAGGAAAGATCGTTCTTGACTTTTTTCTCTCGTAAGACCCCCCTTTTTGGAGACTTAAAAATTTCGCCTCCTTTTTATCCTGTAACTTGAAGGGCGCGTGGTATAGAAAAAAAACAAGTGTTTTTCTCTGTACATTCCATGCTGAAGTAGTACGATTTTGGTAATGGTGTTTGTTTAACAAAACGTTACACGAAAAAAAAAGAGGAGAGGGGGAGAAAAAATTGGGGGAAGAAAGAAAGAATAAAGACTAGCCAAAAAAAAAAAACAAAAAGCATTTGAACGTGGACAAAAAAGAATGTAAGAAAGAAAGAAAAAAAAGAATGATGAATTTTAAAGGAAGAAGGAAATTTGCAGAAGAAACAAAAGAAAGAAAAAAAACCAGATTTAAAAAAGAAAGGAAGTAAAACGAAACAAAGACAAAATAAAACAAAGAAAAAATTGAAAAAAAAAAAAAATAAAGAAGAAAGAAAGAAAGGGAAGGAAAAGGAAGGTAGGAAGAAGGAAGGAAGAAAGACAGAAAAAAAGAAATTTAAAAAAAAGAAAAAATTTGCGGGCGATTAAGAAAGAAAAGAAAACCCGATTTTAAGAAAAAAAATTAAATGGAGGGAAAAGTTCAAAAAGGAAGAAATTGACAATGAGGAAACAAGAAAAAAAATAAAGTTTAAAAGGGGAAAAAAGAATGAGCGGAAAAAAAGAGAGAAAAAAAAAAAAACGATTTAAAGAAAGAAAAGTAAGTATTAACGAAAACCAAATAAAAAAAATTAAAAAAAAAAGAAATAATTTTTCTTCCTTCAATGGCTAGAGCTCAATATTCACCCAAAGGGGGTTCTTCGTATGGGACCCTTTTTACCAACCCTTACGGGTATCTGCGATCCAACTTGGGCAAAAAAGAAAAGAGTTAAAAAGATAAAAAGGGAATCATTTAAAACAGGAAAGAAAGAAGGAAGGAGAGAAAAAAAAGAATTTAAAAAACCGTAAAGAAAAAAAGGAAGAAAAAAATGAGAGTGAATGTAAAGGGGGGTGATGCACGGTTTTCCAGTAAAACCCCCTTTTTTCTCTCTCTCTCTCTCTCTCTCTCTCTTCTTTTCTCTCTTCTCTCTTCCTCTCTCTCTTTTCTCTCTCTCTCTTCCCCCTTCTGTATCTGTATCTGTCTGTCTGTTGTTGTCTGTCTTGTTTTCTCTTTGTATCTGTCTGTCCGTTGTCTGTCTTGTCTGTTGTTGTCTCTGACTGTCTCCGTCTCGTGTCTCTCTGTCTCTCTTGTTTGCTGTCCCCGTCTGTTTGCCCTTTTTTTGTCTCTCTTTTTTCCCCCCTCTGTCGTCTGTTTTTATGTTGCTCTCGTCTGTCTTTGGGGCTGCCTGTCTCGTTTCTGTGTTGTATCTGTGTGTCTCTTCGTCTTGTTTCCTGTCTTTTCGTTTTTCTCTGTCTCTTGTTCTGTCTCTCGCTATCGTTTTTTTCTATCTTGTCTCTGTTCTTCTGGGGGGAATTGCAGGTGGTTGAGTGTTGCACATTGTACTCGCAAATTTAAACCAGATTCAAATCCGTTCAAAGGGGGTTTTTCCCTTGAGTTAATACATTGCCACTCCCCCCCCCTCATGTCCCTTTGGATGACGATTAAACCCTTTTCCCATGTACAGGCGCCCCAGAAAATCTGCCTACGGTAAACCCCCTTCCGCATTCGGAGATGGGCCAATGTGTTTTCGGCGGAAAGGGGTGTAACATTACAAAAAATGTGCATACGGGGATGGATGTAAAAAAGGTGCACGACGTTTCAATTAACCCCAAAAATTAATTTAATAAATAAAACACCCGTATATTTGTCTCCGTCTTTTGTCTGTCTTTTTTCAGCTTGTTCCTTCCTTTCTATCAAAAAATCTTTTTTTTTTTTAATCTAAGATTGCTCTTAATCCGGTGCTGTTTGGTCCCCCCCCCCACCCCCCCCCTGCCCGCCCTCATTTCCTTTTTTTTTTTGGTTTGGATCGGGCCTTTTAGCTTTCAAATTCTCCAATTTTCTGCGTTTTAATGTTTTTAAAGGAAATCGATTTTTAAATTTTTCCCATTTTTGTTCCTTCAGATTTTTTTGTGTCTTTTTTGTTCTTTGGGGGGGGGATGGGGGTTGGGGTTGGGTGAATAAGGTGGTTCTGATGCTTTTCGTACTGTCTTATTTTTGCCTTATCGTTTGTCGTACTACCAATGGATGTGGGGTGGTGGTTTGGCGATTTTTAAAAAAATTCCTTGCACTTCAATATATTGATTAGAATGAATAAATCTAAAAAAAAAGTGGATTGTTTGCAATGGCTGTTTTCACGTGTGCACTTAAGGGGTATTATGTTGTATGTATGTATGAATGCATGTATGTAGTTTGTATGTATGTATGTATGTTGAGTTGGTGTGTGCGTGTGCATGCCGTGTGGTTGCGCGCGCGGGGGGGTTTTTTTTGTGTGCATGTGCGTGTGTTTTTGGGAGGGGGACGAGAAAACAGGGGGGCGAGGTCGGACAAAGAGCGGGGCACCACCCCGGGACTTTTCGGAGGACATAACAAAGTGTTGTGTGGTGTGTGTGTGGTGTGTGTGGTGTGTGTGTGGTGTGTGAGTGTATGAAAAGTGGACAAAAGGTGACGAGGGAAGCAAAGGAAAAACAAGGTTGTTTAGCTAGGAAAGAAAAGTACTGAGGAAAAAAAGTGACCACTTAACGCAAATGAAGGGTAGGAAGGGGCCCGAGAAAACATGGCAAGTAGGAGGCGGGAGGACCAAAAAGAAAGGGGGGGGTAAGGGGTCTGATGCGGGTAGGCTAATGGAAAAAAGAATAAGGATTGAACAAGTAGCAACACCCAAAATTTTAAACCCCCCACACACAAAAAACTAAAATAGCAAACACGCGTGGCCGCGCGGCACATCACGTACAACCCTAGTGCGCCTCAACACGTCCAGACACACCCCGACCACCGCCCAAAAACCCCCCGTGCGCACGAACCCAAATACACACGCCGCCACAATCCCCTAAATTTTTTTTAGAAAGGACATAAAATGAAAACAAACACGATACACACAACCACACAAAAATAAAGCATGACAATACTATAGAATTTTTTGGGGTTTTAAAAAAAAATCTAGTGTCATTTTTTTTTAAAAATTGCTTTTATAAAGATTTTTCCCATACTTTCCCAAAAAAAACTCCCTCTCTTCTCTTCTCTCTCTCTCTTCTCCCCCTTTTTGGTCTTATTTTTCTTTTTTTAGACATGGTTAAAAAAAAATTTTTTCAATTCCAGAGGTAGTAGGGGTATCAGAATGTTTTTGGAACCAAATGAAATGCCATCTGCCTTTTCCTATGTGAGGGCAGTTAACAGCATCTTAAATTCTTTCCCTTTTTTTTTGTATTGGGGTGAACGACAAAGTGAAGCTTCCAAAGGTCAGGTTTTTTTTTTCCTTAGTTGTTTTCGCTGTGGATAGGTCGAAATGTACTTTTCTAAAATCACTGAGAGGACAGACGTTTAAAAATGAAGACCAACAACAAAAAACAACAAGTGTAAATAAGGAATGAAAAAGTTTTTTTTTTTGAACAATTAAATACAAAAATAGAACCCCCAAAATAAAAGAGAAAGAAAAAGAAATAAGGAATAAAAAAAGGAGAAAGAGAAAGAAAAAAAAATTTTTGAAGAATAAATAAAACATGAAAAAAAGAAAACAGAAAACTATAAAAATCCCCAAATTTAAAAAGAACGGAGATTTAAAGCAAAATTAATCTAGAAATAAAGAAGAAAAGAAGGATGGAAAGAACAAAAGGGAAAATTTAAAAAAGGGAAAAAAAAATAGGAAAGAAAGAAAAACAAACAAGAAAAAAGAAAGAAAAAAAGGAAAGGAAAAAAAATAAGAAAGAGAGAGAGCAAAAACATGTCTAATATGATCTTTTTGACTCTACATATCTGTACCCCCCCCCCCTCTCTTTTCTCTTCTATTTTTCTCTTCCCCTTTTTCCTTTTTTTAATTTTTTGGGAAATCCCTTTTCTTGCTTATCTGTGTTGTCTGTCTCTTTGTTTGTCTGTCTCTTTGTCTGTTGTTTCTCTTTTTTTGTCTTTTCTTTTGTTGTTGTTTTGCTTCTATGTCTCTTTCCCCTTTGGGTTTCCCCTCTTTTCTTTTTATTGTCCAAGAGATGTTTTAATCTCGATTTCCCTTATCATTGTGTGCTGTTTGGGATTTTTGTCCTTTTTTTTCGATTTTCTTTCTTTTAGTTGGTTTGAATGTGACTTTTTTCCTTTGAAACAACTCCCTTAAGTCTTTTTTTTGTTTCAACTTTAAAGGAAATCGATTTTTCCCTTTAATCCCATTCCCTGTTACTTTACATTTCTAAAGGTTTTTATTTGCAGAGGGGGGGGGGGGGGGGTTGGGGGTTTCAGGAGGGGGGGGTGGGGGTGGTGCAACTTTCAGAGTTTCTGTCGCTACTGCATTTGTTGGGCCCTTTTTTTTTGATATCTAATCGTGTGAACATGCTGGTGTCCAGTGTTTTAAAAACCTTCACACTCAAGTTGAGAAGAAGAATACCTCTAAAGGTGGGGTTTTCTTGCATAGGTGTTTCTGTTTGTGAGCACAGTTTGGTGTGTTTGTTGTGTGTATGTATGATGTTGATGTATTGTTTCTTCAATTTTCGTTTTTCCTTTGTGTATTAGTATGTGTATGTTAAGGGGGGGGGGGGGGTTTGGGGGGACGGAGGAGAGGGGAGGGGACAAAGAAAGGAAAGAAAGAAGAAAAGTATGAAGGAAGAAGGAAAAAAGGAGGAAAAGGGGAGAGAGAGAGGAGAAGAGGGGAGGAGGAAAAAGGAGAGGGTGGGGGGAAAGGAGAGAGGAGGAGAGGAGAGAGAGAGGATAGGAGGAGAGAGGTGAAAGAGAGTGTTTGCTTTTTTTTTACCGGGTAAAGGAATAGCCTCTGTGTTTTTTTCATCAGTCCCCATGTGTTTGCGGTTTGTAAATTTTTTCAACTGTTCCCACCCGGGACACAAAGGCCCACTCTTTGAAAGCGGAAAAGGTTTAAGTGTGCGAAGATGTTCTGTATGCTTCGCACACGGGGCCTGGTTTATGTCTATCCCAGGTTTGAAAATTTAGTTTGTTTTTTTTTCAAATGGGGGAAAGGGGGGGGGTGGGGGTCGAACCCCGAACCCACGGTTTTCTTTTTGGAGGCAAAAGTCTTAACCACCGCCCTTCTTTTGGGAACAGAGACAGCAAAAAAAAAAAACATCCGGGGAGAGGGAGGGAGAGGGGGGAGAGAGAGAGAGGGGGGGAGAAAAGGGGGGTACACAAAAAACCCGGGGACCGAAGCAAAAAAAAGGAAAAAAGTAAATTAGTTGTTGAATATGATGATGATTTTTGTGTATGGTTATGTATGTATGTGAGAGGTATTGTGGTGTGTGTATGTGTGTGAGGGGGGGGGTGACGAGAGGAGGGGGGAGGGAGACAAATAAAGGGAGGAGAGAAAGATTGAATGAAGAGAAAAAGGAGGAAAAGAGAGAGAGGAGAGGGGGAAGAGAGGAGAGAGAGAAAAAGGAGAGAGGGGGGGTGGGGGGGGGGGGGGGAGGAGAGAGAGAGGAGAGGGAGAGAGAGAGGGGAGGGGGAGAGAGGGGGGGAGAGGAGAGGTGAAAGATTTAGAAAAAGGCACGAAAAAAACAGCAGAGAAGGGGGAAAAAGTGAGGGGGAAAAAGAGAGAGAGAGACGACAGAAATGACGAGAAACGAGGACATAGTGAACAAAAGGGAGTGGAGAAAAAAGAAACGAAAAGAGAAATGCAAAGGGGGTTGATAGAAAAAAGGAAGAAGTTTTTAAGACAAAAGTGACCCCCTTAAAAAAATGACAGGGTTTTGGACAGGGCAGAGAAAACACTGGAAGAGAGAGAAGGGAGGTAAAAAAGAAGGAAGAAGAAAGAAAGGGGGGTTTATTGATGTTGGAATGCAGGCTAAATGGAAAAGACTTTGGAAAAAAGAAAAAGAAAGAAAAAGGGTACAACGCACAGACACGATTGCCCACACACAATGCACGCATGCATGCAGATGGATGCAGATGCAACATGAAGCAAACACGCATGTGGTGCTCTTTCTCTCCTCCCTTCTACCCCCCTTTTTCTCTCTCTTTTCCTTTCCCACACTCACATCACCACTCACTCTCCATCACCCACTCAATACAAACAGGCCGAAAAAAAACGAGGGGGAAAGGGGAGAGAAGGAGAGGGACAGAGAGGGGGAAAGAGGAGAGAGAGAGGAGACCCAGAAAGATAGGAGGAGACGACAGAGATAGAGACGAGAGAGAAAGGGAAAAGAGAAGGGAAGTAAGGTTTAGTAAGGGATGGTAAAAAGAAAAAGAAAGGAAAAAGAAGGTAGGTGATAGAAAAAAAAAAAAACCGTTTTTAAGAAAAAATGACCCCTTAAAACAAATGAAGGGTGGAAGGGCCCGGGAAAACAATGGCGAGGAGGAAGGGAGGACAGAAAAAAAGAAAAAAAGAAAAAAGAAAGAAAGAAAGAAAGAAAGAAAGAAAGGAAAAAAAAGGAGAAAGGGGTCATTGATGTTGGTGCGGCTAAATAGGAAAGACATTTGGAAAGAAAGAAAAGAAAAAGAAAAAAAGGGTATACACAAACCCCCGGGCAGGGCACACGAAATGCACAACCCCCTGCCGCTGCATGATGTGCACCAAAGCAAGCAAAAGCCCCCTGTGCATATTTCTCTTCACCCCCACTTCCCCCTTTTTTATCCCCCTTTTCTCTTTTCACTTGAACCCCACCCCCCACACCACAACACACACCACACACCACCACACCACACACACAAAAACACAACCCACCACACCCCAAAACACATACACACCCCACACTCATCATCATCACTCATCATCACCATCATCATACATCAAAAGATATGAAAAAATAAACAGAGGAGAGAGACACAGAGGAGACGAGAGAGGGAGAGAGAGTGGAGGAGAGAAAGAGAGAGGGATGAGGGAGAGAGATGGAGGAGAAAGGGCCCAGGGATTTAGGAGAGGGCAGAGATGGGCGGGAGGAGAGGAGAGTTAAAAAATTTGTTGGGAAAACAAATGGGAAAAATGAAAAGAAGAGAAAATGAGGATAGGTGATAAAAAAAGGGAAAACAGTTTTTAAGAAACAAGTACCATTAAAACAAAAGACAGGTAGGAAGATCCGAGGAAAAAACTGGCAAAAAGAGAGCAGGGGGAGGAGAAAGAAAGAAAGAAAGGGGTCATTTATGTTGGAATGCGGTACAAAAGGAAAAGCATTTGGAAAGAAAAATAAAAGAAAATGGGATACACAAACCGACAGACACGACAGGGCAAAAAGAAAGTGTCACCAACACAGAACAACACAAATACCATCACAAACCCCCGCGGCGGTTTCACGTACACATGCCGCACACGGCATGCAAGCAAACGACAAGGGGTCTTTTTCACTCTACCCAATTTTTTTTCCCCTTTCTTCTTGTTTTACCCCCCCACCACGCACACCCCCAGACAACACAAATGCAATACACACACATGTGAGAGGGGGACGAGGAGACAGGGAGACAGAGACGAAAAAAGAAACGAAACCGAGAAGAAAACAAAATACGGTGACAGGCCCAATATACAGCAGAAAGAGGCGGAATGCGTAAGAGAAGGGGGAAACGACTATGCAACAAACGAAGGGACCAAAAGAGAAGGAGAAGAAAAATAAGGGAGGAAGAAAAAAAAGAACAGTGACCAAAAAAAATAAAGAATGGTAGAGGAAAAAAGAAAAAAAAAAAATGAGGGCAGTTCGTAACAACGACACCACTTAAATTCAGGGGGGGAAGGGGTAGAGAAAAAACATGACAAGGAAGTAGAAAAAAAAAAATTGACTGTTGTGTGTGTGGTGTGTGTGTGTTGGGGGTGTTTGTTGGGGGTGTGTGTGTATGTGTGTGTGTGTGTGGGTGTGTGGGTGTGTTTGTGAAAGGTTACAAAAAAAAAGTGGGGAAAGAAGAGGATGGATTTTAGGAAGAATGAAAAAGAAAGGGGGAATTGCGGAAAAAAGAAAGGAAAATGGAAGAAAAAGGGAAAGGAATGCGAAAAGAAAAAAGCAAGAAAGCAAGGAAGAAGTGTGCAAAGAATGTAAGACAGAATGCAAAGAAGAGATTTTGAAATTGTAAAATTTGTGAAGATTTGTGAAAAAAGAAGGAAAGAAAAAGAAGAAGAAGAAAAAGAAGAAGAAAGAAGAAAAAGAAGAAAAAGAAGAAGAAGAAGAAAGAAAAAAGAAGAAGAAAAAGAAGAAAAGAAGAAGGGAAAAAGAAGAAGAAAAAAGAAGATTTGTGAAGAAAAAGTTTGGAAAAAAGGAAGAAGGGAAAGAAGAAAAAAGGGGCCCGTTCAGTAACAAAGGCCCCATTTAAATACAGGGTGGGGGGGGGGAGAAAACAGGGAAGGAGATAGAAGGGAAAAAAATGTTTTTGACTGTTGTGTGGAGGGTAAAAACGAAACGATAAAAGAGAAGGGGGACGAGGGGAAGGGAAAAAGGGTGAAAAAGAAGAATTCGAAAAAAAAAGAGTTGAAGACCCCAAAAATGCAAGAAAAGAAGAATGCGAAAAAAGAATGCAAGGCAAAGAGCGAAGGAAAAAACTTGCGAAGAAGAAAAAAAATGAAGAAGTGCGAAGAAGAAGAAGAAAGAAGAAGAAAAATGTGAAGGATGCAGGAAAAAAAGTGCAAGAAATTAGGCCCCCAAGCGAAAAAAGGAAATTTGTAAAAAAGTTTTGAAAAAGGAAAAAAAAAATGAACGATAAAAAGTCGAAAAAAAAAGAGGGAAAATTCGAACAAATAAAGGGGGGGGAAAAAAATTTTCGAAGGATTGGGAAAAAATGGAGAATGAAAAAGAAGGATTGCAAAGGAAAAAAATTCGAAGAATAAGAAATCAAAGACGAAAAGAATTCGAAGAAGAAGATTCGAAGAAAAGTAGCAAAAAATTTGAAGAAAAATTCGAAGAAGAATTCGAAGAAAAAGAAGAAGAAGAAGGAGGGAAAGCGAAGGGAAAAATGCAGGAAAAAGAATGCGAAGAAAAGAAAAGAAGAAAGCGAAAAATGCGAAGCGAAAAAGCGAAGAAAAAGAATGCGAAAAAGAAGAATGTGAAAAGAAGAATGCGGAAGAAGAAGAATGTGAGAAAATGCGAAGAAGGCGAAGAGAGGAGGAAGAAAAAAAGAAAAGAATGAAACGAAAAAAGGGAATTATATCAAATAGAAAACAAGCACCGAGACACGCAAACACCACAAACACAAATACACAACAACAAAAACACAAAAAACCCAACCACACACACAAACCCCACAAAACCCCCCCACACACACACACCACAACACACAACACACACCCACAAAACCCCCACACACAAAACCCCAAAGTCAGAGGCTAATTAATAAAGGATGAAATATTTTGGGGGTTTCATATGATAGAATAAATATGGGAAAAAATCAATCTCCTGAGGAGTGGGTGAGACAGGGGACAGAGAAGGAGAGAGAGAGAGGGAGGAGTGAGAGAGAGGAGAGGAGAGAGAGGGAGAGAGAAGGGGTGTACTAAGCACACACATTGGGAATTGAAAGTAGTGCCTCACCACTCTTGTGATTTCAGTATAAATGGCCTCCAATTATATCCATTAGTTTGTTATTTTATCAAAGCAATACGTTTGACATAAAATTTAAATAATTCAGGAGAATTCACACACAAACCAACCCCGTTTTAGAGAAAGAGAGAGAAGGGGAGGCGGAGGAGAGAAAGAGGAGAGAGAGAGAGAGAGGGAGAGAGAGGAGAGAGAGAGAGAGAGAGAGAGAAGAGAGAGAGAGAGAGAGAGAGAAAGAAAGAGAGAGACATACAGACAGACAGACAGATAGACAGGCAGAAAGACAGACAAAAACCCAAAGAGAAATGAAAAGGAAGACATAGATTTATTTTATTTTATTTATTTATTTATTCTTTTGTATCGAGGATAATGGAATAAGCACTCATGTGCTTTTTCACATCCAATCCCCGTGTGTTTGCGGTTTTGTAAATTTTTTCATCTTTTCCCACCGGCACACAATGGCCTACTCTTTCGAAAAGTGGAACAGGATTTAACATGTGCGCAAGATGTTCTGCATGCGTTCGCACACGGGACCTCGGTTTATAGTCTCATCCGAAGGACAAGATAGATAGATGTGTGCGTGCGTGTGTGTTTGTCAGTGTGTGTTTGTGTGTGTTTGTGTGTTGTGTGTGTGTGTGTGTGTGTGTGTGTGTGTGTTGTGTGTGTGTGTGTGTGTGTGTGTGTGTGTGTAAACGGTAAAAAAATGCTTTTTATTTCCTTTAAAACAAACTGACAGTCTCGAGGGGAACAAGCTCTTAGTCAATTTTGTTATCAGGAGCTGCAGACTGGTAAAAACAATGACGACGCCATTTTACAAAATTTTGAGAAAATCCCCTTTTTTGTGGTTGATCTTATGGTTTATCAAAAACAAAATATTTTCTTTCGAATTTGATTTTTGTGTGTGGAATAATTGACATGATCAAAGTCAAACTTCTTTTTCAATAAATCATTTGCTACGGACAACTTGATCACCACTTGAAAAAAATAGTGCTTTCATCGCAATGTTTGAATTGTATGTTGAAAAAAACTCTGTAGAGTTCTGACTTCAAGTGCAAGGGGGGTTTTGAAATGAAGTTTGCCTTTAGTTTTGCTGAAAGTCCTATTCAATCCAAGTAGCTTATAAATTCTATGTATTGGAACATATGTTTGGAATCAAACAAAACCCCAATTTTTTAGGGAACATTTGAAAAGTTGAACTTACTGTAATAATAATATAATATATGGAATTTATATAGCGCTAAATCTTGTAAAAAAAACAAACAAATCGAAGCGCTTGCACTCAATCATTTACAGGCATGCAACTCTCCTTAAACATAATGAACAACAGATTTCAAATCCATGCGCGCGCACGTATGCACGCACGCACGCACAGACACCCACGCACGCAATAATGTTTTAGTTTGATATTGTTTTTAGTTTGATAGTCCAGTTGATTATGGGCTTTTGTATTTTGTATCGTATAGGGGTTTCACTTGTTTGAATAATTGTTTTTTTGTTGTTATTATTTTTCTATTTGATTGAATGTGTTTTTCCCCTTCCCCCTTGATACTCCTCCCCCACCCCCCATCCTTTCCAATGCTTTTCTGTTATCATCGTTATGTTGTTGTCTCATGGTGATGGGGATTATTTGTTATATTGTTGTCTCATGGTGATGGGTGATTATTGTTATTCTTGTATCTCTATTATAATAATCATTATTATTGTCTTATTTGACTTATCTTGCTTGTTTCGTAGTTATTGTGTGAATATATTATTTTTTTAAGCGCTATTTTAGAGTATGAGCGCATAAAAGCATACGTTTGCTGGGTGGAGGAGGAGAGGAGGGAGGTCATTGAAGGCAATATTGTCAGTAATGACGCAACGAATGCCTACTATTTTCTAACGTTTTGTTCCTGTACCTTTTTTTATTATCTAAAGTATAAACGTGCAAGAATGGATGAAACAGTAGGTGAAGTAATTTGTTTGTCCTGACGTTTAATGATTTTCTTTTTTTAATTCTTAAAACATTCTTTATTTAAATGTATGTGTGGACGTGAACGCGCACGCGCGCAGGTGTGTATGAGTGTCAGTATGTGTATACTTGTATATTTATATGTGGTAATTTGTATTTTTCAATGTATTACCTTAATCGATTTTCCTCTTTACTGGTTTAATGTAATGGTTAAGGATGCAATATTGTAGTATTTCAATATAATCATTAAGAAATTTGT
>CM054135.1:47433482-47435982 GCA_028751875.1 Rapana venosa
CTCTCTCTCTCTCTCTCTCTCTCTCTCTCTCTCTCCCTCTTTCTCTCTCAACTTTCTTTTTTTTGGTTGGTTCTGTTTTTCTTTTTGTTGCTTTTTTCATATATATATTTATTGTTTTGATTTTTTACCCCGCTTCGTTTGTGTTGTGTTCTTATTTTTTTGTTTATAATAATAATAATAATAATAATAATAATAATAATGTATGGAATTTATATAGCGCTGAATCTTGTAAAGCAACAAATCAAAGCGCTCAGATGACATTTTTTATGCGTGTGTATGCGGTTTTGTAAATGTTGTCATCTGTTCCCACCGGCACACAATGGCCTACTCTTTCGAACAGCGGAACAGGATTTAACGTGTGCGCAAGATGTTCTGCATGCGTTTGCACACGGGGCCTCGGTTTATAGTCTCATCCGAAGGACTGTATGTTAGTTTGTTGTGTATATTATATGAGGATGGGAGTGGAAGGGGGTTCATTGTGGGTTTTATATAGTTTTCTTCTGTTATATAATATTGTGGCAGTTTCCTTTTCATTGTTGTCTTTTTGTCTTGGCTCTGGGTTTTGTTTTCTGTTTCTCTCTGTCTGTGTATCTGTTTTTGTCTGTGTATCACTGTTGAATATTCTTGCTTCTTTCTTCCCCTCTCTTTCTTTCTTGCCATCCTCCCCTCTCTACTTTCTTCCCTCTCTTCCCCCTCTCTGCATGAAAATCTTGCTTGTCTGTGTGTTTCTCTCCCTCACCCCTATCCTATCTCTTTTTATGTAGTTTCAAAATGATGGAGAAGCCCTAACTCGTTGCCTGAACTTGTTTTCCTGCACAACTATTTTTCTGAATAACACGTGCGCGCGTGCACACACACACACACACACACACACACACACACACACACACACACACACACACACACACACACACACACACACACACACACACACACACACACACACACACACACATACACACACACACACACACGCACGCACGCACGCACACACGCCCGCACGCATGCACGCACGCCCAATGTCCTTCGGAAGAGATTATAAACCGTACGCCAACGCGCGCAGAATATCTTGCGCACACGTTAAAACCCATTCCGCTTTTCGGAATAGTAGGCGATTGTGTGCCTGTGGGAACGGATGACAAGTTTACAAAACTGCAAATACACAGAGACCTGATGTAAAAAAGCACATGAGAGCTTATTCCATTATCCTCGAAATAAAGAATAAATAAATAAATACAAAAACGCACACACACACACGCGCGCGCGTGAGGGCGCGCACACAAACACACACACACATGCGCGTGCACGTGCGCATGCTGTGTTGTCTGCTTCCTGTCATGAATTATATTGTGTGATGCCTTGCTGGTTTTTGTTGGCAAGTGTTGTGTGATAAACCTTGATTATAGTGTGTGTGTATGTGTGTGTGTGTGTGTGTGTGTGTGTATGCGTGTGTATGTGTGGGTGGGTGGGTGGGGGGTGTTGGATGTGTGTGTGTGCGCGCGCGTGCGCGTGCGCATGAACACACGCACACACATGCGGTTTTTAAAAGTTCACACAATTATGTGACTATGACATTCCACCATGCACTCAAGAAGCATATAGATGCCCTCACTAAAAGAGCACGCACGATTAAGATCAATATTTATCTACGTAGTTTACTTTCTGTCTTACTTTATTTTACCTCTGTTTGTTATTTTCCTAATTCATTGTCTTCCACACTACACGGCGAAAGCTGGTCACAGATGCAGAGTGTTTTCTCAACCTTCATCATAGACATAGGGTTTGTCCTTTTCCAGGATTCCAGTTCAACACACTTCCTCTCTGAAATTGGCTGTGGAAATTCCTTTCTGTCCTTGTTTTTCACTGGAGGAGAAAAATGATAATAACCGCTAAACTGTCTATCTGTCTACAGCCATTGGTATTGTGCCACGTGCCTTCTCTCCTGAATTTGCTGGTGTAATTGGTGTTTTTGATGATTCTCTGGTGTGAGTTTATTTATTTATTTATTTATTTATTTATACCACTTTAAATCACGAGATTTTTCTGCGTGAAATTCGGGCTACTCTCCCCGGGGAGAGCGCGTCGCCACAAGAGCAGCGCCACCCTCTTTTTCTGCAACTGTATTTGTTTCCCTTTCAGAGTGACTTTTTTCTAAGAATTTTCCAGGGACAACTCTCTTGTTGCCGTGGGTTCTTTTACGTGCGCTGGATAATTTTGTGTTACACACGGGACCTCGGTTGATCGTCTCATCCGAAAGACTAGTGCCCAGACCACCACTCATGGTCTAATGGAGGGGAAAAAGTTTCGGGGCCCAAACGGAATTCAAACCACCGCACATTTCCGACCCGGACTTTTCGCTTTCTAGACAGGCGCGTTACCTCTAGACCACCGATGCCTTGTCTTGATATAAGTGATGCCTCATTAGTTATCTGGCGGGTGTTATCTGTCCATGTGGCTCCTGCTAGGGTGAATGATGCTTCTCTGAATTTGCCTGGTGTAA
>CM054135.1:47448482-47455982 GCA_028751875.1 Rapana venosa
CTTACTCCAGCTGCATAGGTGACTAATGAGATATTGCATTTGTGTAAAGCAGCTTCCAAAAATATGAGCGTTCACAGAGAGAGAGAGAGACAGAGAGAGAGAGAGAGAGAGAGAGAGACAGAGACAGAGAGACAGCGACAGAGAGACAGAGGGAGACAGAGACAGAGATAGAGAGGGAGACAGAGAGACAGAGAGAGAGAGAGACAGAGAGAGACATAGAGTTACAGAGACAGAGACAGACAGAGGCAGACAGACTAACAGACAGACAGAGAGAGAGAGAGAGAGAGAGAGAGAGAGAGAGAGAGAGAGAGAGAGAGAGAGAGAGAGAGAGAGAGAGCGAGAGAGAGAGAGAGAGAGAGAGAGAGAGAGAGAGAGAGAGAGAGTTATACACACACTTTACAATCCAACGCTATCGATCGAAGCGAGAAAGTACACACTGTTGAACTGCAAAAAATAAAATAAAAATCCAAAAGTTAATTCTCACACAAGAAAGAGCCATCTTCAACCAAAGATTTCCAGTAGAGGAAAGATAAACACCGACAGAGACAGAAAGACAGATGCATGCATGCACAGACATAAAGAGAGAGAGAGAGAGAGAGAGAGAGAGAGAGAGAGAGAGAGAGAGAGAGAGAGAGAGAGAGAGAGAGAGAGAGAGAGAGACAGCCTGGGACAGGGAGAAAGACAACCTCCCCCCCCCCCCCTCCTCTGCCCACAACCCCCACCCCACCCCACCCCCACTAAACTAAAGAGGCTGAACAAAACCCTACGGAAGCAAAGGTCTGGCATCGGGGCTCTAAAGAAGAGAAAGTAAAAGGCAAAACGGCCAGTATAGCGCAAACCCAGTCAGTCTCATTCTCCTCCCCTCCCTCCCTCCCCCCTCTCTCTCTCTCTCGGTCCCTCCTCTCCCACCCCACCCATCTCTCTCTCTCTCTCTTTCTGAGAACTTGCCTTTGGACAGTCACACACACACACACACACACACACACACACACACACACACAACACACACACACACACACACACACACACACGCAACGCACGCACGCACGCACACACACACACACACACACACACACACACACACACACTCTCTCTCTCTCTCTCTCTCTTTCAAACAAACTACCCACCCCACTCCTAGAAAGCGTTAGCTGCTGCCTCTCTCTCTCCTCTCTCTCTCCTCCCTCCCACCCTCACAACCCTCCCCTCTCTCTCTCTCTCTCTTCTCCCCCTTCACCCACTCTCTCTCTCTCTCTCTCTCTCTCTCTCTCTCTCTCTCTTCTCCCCCACCCCCACCCCCCCTCACCTCTCTCTCTCCCCCTCCCCCTCCCCCCCACCTAAACCTAACTTGTCTATCTTAAGCCTTACCCCCCCAAGCGTACGTACGTACGAACGCAATGTAGTAGTAGTAGCACCGGGGGTGCCAGCCAACCTTAGCAGAAGCCGACCGTCATTTTTCACAGTAGGGCTAGGCTAGGGCCTGAAAACCCATAGAGCGGTTTCGCTGCTTGCACAGCGCTAACTACAAGCCGCTTCTGGTAGGCTAGTAGCCTTAGTAGTCGTAGTAGTGGTAGTAGAAGGCAAAGCCTAGGCCTAGCCAAGCCTAGCCTAGCCTAGCCGGGCGTAGAAGCTAGCTAGCTAGCTAGCCTGGCCCTGACGCTGTTAGCCTACGACGACTCTTGTCGGTGGTGGTGGCGGCGGCAAACTCTTCCTTCCCTCCTTTCTCCTTTCTCTCCGATACGTTGTCGCCAGGCCTGGTAAAACGTGGCTTCGCTTTTCCCAGAGACTGGTCGGTCGGGTCGCAGGCACCCCCCCACCCCAACCCACAGCTCCACGCTTTCGACGCCATGATGGTGTGTGTGCGGTGGTGGTGACCACGACGACGAGGACGACGAAGAAGAGCATTGTGGGATTGTGGAGGAGGGGTACTGCTACCCTCACCCTCCTCTTTCTTCCTCCTCCTCCGCCACCTCCTCCTCCTCCTTCTCGTCATCATCATCTCTCTCTCTCCTCCAGTTCTCTCAGCGTGTGCCTCTTCTCGTCCATCTCCCTCCCTCCCTCTTCCCCATTCTGTGGCTTCCTTTTGGTGAGCTCCACCCCCACCTCCCACCTCGCCTCCCCCCCCCCCCCCCCCACCCACCCTCCCCCCTTCGCCCCCCCCACCTACACCCTCCAGGGGCCCCCCCTCCCCCCCCTCACCCCCCCCCCCTCACCACCTCACCCCTCAACTTACTACAGCCACCACTCTCGCTTGATTGGATTGTTTTGTTTTGCGTGCTTGTGGAGGATTGCTACCTTGTTGTACCTGTGACCGGCATAGGTCCCAAGCAACGTGGTGAGTGAGCTGTGAGGAGGACCCTGCAGGTGATCTCGTGGTGGTGGTGGTGGTGGTGGTTGTCGTCGCGGTCGTGGTCGTTCTCGCGGAGGTGGAGGTGGTTGTTGTTGTTGTTGGTGGTGGTGGTCCTCCTCGGAAGTTGGTGGTGTCGTCAGGGTGGTGGTGGTGGTGGGTGGTAGTGGTGGTGGTGGTGCGGTGGTGGTGCGGTGTCAAGGTCGTGGGAAGGTTGAGGAGGTAGGAGGAGGAGAGGGAGAGGAAGAGGAGGAGAAGAGGAGGAGGAGAAGGAGGAGAAGGAGGAAGGCAGTCTTGCGGGCAACTTGAGTGGGTTGCATGCATGCCTTCAGGGTGTTCCTTCTTTGAGAAGACTTCGTTCCTACCCTGGTTTTGTTGTCAACTTGGCTGTGTGTGGCTGCAAATTTGTGAAATCTGGTAAGTGGCCGTTCTTGTAGTGTTGTCGTGTGTTGTTGTTATGTTGTTATTGTTGTTGATGTTGTTGATGTAGTGCTGTTTTTGTCATTGTTGTTTGTTGTGGGGTTTTTTTGTCTTTGTCAGTATGGCTGTCTTTTCTTCTTCTTTACTGTTTTTTCTTCTGATCTCCTTCTTCTCCTTCTCCTTGAGGCCTTCTCCTCCTTCCTACCCTCTTCCTCCTCCTCCTTCCTTTCTTCTTCTGTCTTCCTCTTCTTCTAGCCTTTCTGCCCACGTCCTTCTTTTCTTCATTTCCTACTATATCTTTCTTTCTTGCTCTTGTTCTTGTTTTCTTTGTTTTGTTGTTTCGTTGTTGGTTTTTGGGTGGTGTTATTGTTCTTCTTCCTGTTGTTGTTGTTGTTTGTTTGTTGTTGTTTTTGGGTTGTTGTTGTTCTTTCTTCTTCTTTCTTTTTCTTCTTCTCTTCTTTGTTGTTGAGTTTCTGTTCCTACCCTCCTCCTCCTCTCCTCCTTCCTCCTCTTCCTCCTTCTGCCACTCCTCCTCCTTCCTCTTTTCCCTTCTTCTTCTTTTCTTCTTCTTCTTCTTCTTCTTCTTCTTCTTCTTCTTCTTCTTCTTCTTCTTCTTCATGGCGTTGTTGCTCATGGTGGTGGTTATAGAGATGGTTGTGATGATGAAGATGGGATCATTGGCAGTGATGAAACTGAAACTGTTCTTGTAATAGAATTTGTATTCCTTTAGATTGTTTTTACTGTTTGTTGTTGTTGTTGTTGCTGCTGCTGGTGTTATCATTGTTGTTGGTAAAAATCAAAATAAGGATGTGATGGTGCTGCTGATGCTGCTGTTGTTACTATTGTTTCTATTTCTGCTGTAATAAGCTGACAATGCTGAGTATCCAGATGATTCATACGCATCGTCATAATGAACAACAACACTATTAGGACAGTCATTATCATCTTCATTATCCACTTCCTCCATCCAGCTCGTACATTATCCCCCCCACCACCACCCTCTACCCCCACCCACCCTCATTATCATAACAAACCTCGTTATGAGCATTGTTGTGAACAGCAATGTTGCAGTTGTTGCTGTCATAGCTTTTGTCTTTGCCATCATAGTAGTTATCTGCCTTTATTACTATGGACGCCATAATGTTCAGAACGGTTCCACTTGCCTTATCCATCTAAAGGCACGTCTGCCTGCAGTGCAAATACGAATTAATCTTAAAAGACATGAGAGATCTCTCATACTGCAAACGTACCAGCAAATCCATATACGCGCCACGTGCGTCATATCAGCTGATCTCTCTGGCGGAAGGTACACTGGAAAGAGAGGAAGCAGACAGCAAACAGAGGGAAGGAACAGTTATAGAAGCTGAGGGGAAAAAGAGGCTCGGGTCTGTCAATGTCCAGCAGCTTTGTGAGGAACCTTCAAGAGGTCAGCTGCAAATAATGCATGAGGGTGTGTGTGTGTTTGAGTGTGTGTGTGTTTGAGTGTGTGTTTGTGTGTGTGTGTGTGTGTGTGTATGTTTGTGTGTGTGTGTGAGTGTTGTGTGTGTGTGTGTGTGTGTTTTGTGTGTGTGTGTGTGGGGGGGTGTGTGTTTGTGTGTGTGTGTGTGTGTTTTGTGTGTTTTGTGTGTGTGGTTTGTGGTGTGAGGTTTGTGTGTGTGTGTTTGTGTGTGTTTGTGTGTGTTGTGTGTGTTTGTGTGTTTGTGTGTTTGTGTGTTTGTGTGTGTGTTTGTTTTGTGTTGTGTGTGTTGTGTGTAGTTAAAGTCAAGTCAAAACACTTAAATGATCCCATGAAAGGCAATTGCAATGTGTGTGTTGTTTGTGTGTGTGTGTGTGTTGTGTGTGTTTGTGTGTTGTGTGTGGTTGTTGTGTGTGTTTGGTGTGTTTGTGTGTGTGTGTGTTGTGTGTGTGTTGTGTGTGTGTGTTTGTGTGTGTGTGTGTGTGTGTGTATGGTCAAAGTCAAGTCAAAAACACTTAAATGATCCCATGAAGGGCAATTGCAATGTGTGTGTGTTTGTGTGTGTGTGTGTTTGGTGTGTTGTGTGTGTGTCTGTGTGTGATGTGTCTTTGTGTGTGTGGTTTGTGTGTGTGTTGTTTGGTGTGTGTGTGTTTTGGTGTGTGTGTTTGTGTGTGTTGGTCAAAGTCAAGTCAAAAACACTTAAATCATCCCATGAGGGCAATTGATGTGTGTGTATGTGTGTGTATGTGTGTGTGTGTGTGTAGTGTCTTATGTCATGATGTTCTGTGTGTAGTGTGTTGTGTGTGTGTGTTATGTTGTGTTGTGTGTGTGTTTTGTTATGTGTTTGTTGTGTGTGTGTTTTGTGTGTGTGTAATGTCAAAGTCAAGTCATAAAACATTAAATCATCCCATGAATGGCATTCAATGTGTGTGTATGTGTGTGTATTGTTGTAATTGTGGTTGTTGTGGTAGTGTGTGTGTTGTGTGTGTTTAACCTTCAGTGGTAAATTACAGATTATGCATGCTATGTGTGTGTTTATGTGTGTGTGTGAAGTCAAAGTCAAAGTCAAGTAAAAAAAACCCACATGTAATTGCCCTTCATGGGATGATAAAGTGGTTTTTACTTTGACTTTTTCACAGATCTATCTATCTATCTATCTATCTATCTATCTATCTATCTATCTATCTATCTATCTATCTATCTATCTATCTATCTATTTATCTATTTATCTATCCATCTATCTATCTATCTATCTATCTATCTATCTATCTATCTATCTATCTATCTGTCTGTCTGTCTGTCTGTCTGTCTGTCTATCTATCTATCTATCTATATCTGCCTGTCTATCTATCTATCTATCTATCTACCTATCTATCTATTCTATCTATCTATCTATATCTATCTATCTATCTATTCTATCTATCGTCTATCTATCTATTTTCTATCTATCTATCTATCTACTTCTATCTATCTATCTATCTATCTTCTATCTATCTATACTATCTGTCTCTGTCTGTCTGTCTGTCTTCTTCTATCTATCTATCTATCTATCTATCTATCTATCTTCTGTCTGTCTGTCTGTCTGTCTATCTATACTATCTATCTATCTATCTATCTATCTATCTATCTATCTATCTATCTGTCTATCCTGTCTGTCTGTCTGTCTTCTATCTATCTATCTATCTATCTATCTATCTATCTATCTATCTATCTATCTATCTACTCTTCTATCTATCTTACTATCTATCTATCTATCTTATCTATCTATCTATCTATCTATCTATCTATCTATCTATCTGTCTGTCGTCTGCTATCTATCTATCTATCTATCTACATTTCTATATCTATCTATCTATCTATCTATCTATCTATCTACTATCTATCTATCTATCTATTGTCTGTCTATCTTCTATCTATCTATCTATCTATCTATCTATTATCTATCTTTATTATCTATCTATTATCGTTATCTATGTAAGTGTGTGTGTGTATGTGGCTGTGTGTGTGTGTGTGGCTGTGGCTGTGTGTGTGTGTGTGGCTGTTGTGTGGTGGCTGTGTGGGTGTGTGTGTTGTGTGTGTGTGTGGTGTGTGTGGTGTCTCTGTTTGCCCTGGCAGTCAATTGGGCAAGCGATTATTGATTGAATACCTGTTGCCTGTGTCTTCAGTGACCCAGGTTGTACCTGGGTCTGTCTGTGCTGGGCAGTGCAAGTCGCCTTGGTCATCAGCTGCTTTAAATAGAGCGAATGAAAGAGTGCACGTAGGGTTGTATTGTGCTGTGTTGTGTTGTGTTGTGTTGTGGTTGTAGTATAGTGGAGTGGAGTGGGAGTGGAGTGTTGTGGAGTGGAGTGTGTGTAGTGTAGCGTAGTGAAGGGTAGTGTAGGGGAGTGGAGTGGAGTGGAGTGGAGTGTAGGGTAGTGTAGTGTAGGGTAGTGGAGTGGGGTGGAGTAGAGTAGAGTGGGGTGGCGTGGAGTTTGAGTGTGGAGTGGGGAGTGGAGTGGAGTGTAGGGTAGGTGTGATGGAGTGGAGGGTAGGGTAGTGGGTAGGGTAGTGGGGTGGAGTGTAGGTGTGTAGTGTAGGTAGTGGAGTGAGTGGAGTAGAGTGGGTGGAGGGAGTGGAGTGGAGTGGGGTGGGTGGAGTGGAGTGTAGGGTATTGTAGTGTAGTATGGATGTAGTGGAGTGTAGGGTAGTGTAGTGTAGGTAGGTAGTGTAGTGGAGTGGAGTAGTAGTGGTGTAATGAGTGAGTGAGTAGTGTGTAGTATAGTGGAGTGTATGTATGTAGGGTTGTGTAGTGTAGGGTATGTGGGTGAGTAGTGTAGAGTAGTGATTGGTAGTGTAAGTGTAGTAGGTGGTGAAGTTTAGTGTATGTAGTGGGAGTATTTGTAAGTGTAGTATATGTATAGCAAGTGGGGTTTTAAAAGTTAGTTTAGTGTATTTCGTAGTGTAGGGTCATGTTAGTGGAGTGGAGTGTAGGGTATTGTAGTGTAGTGTAGTGCAGTGAAGTATAGTGTAGTGTAGTGCAGTTTTGTGAAGTGTAGTGTAGTGTAGTATAGTGTAATGTATACCATTTACAGTCACACCAGATTTCTCAGCGTAAATGTCAGGCTGCTCTCAAAGACAACCTTGTCCAGTAAAAGTACCATCCACTTTTTTTTTCGATGTTTCTTTGTATCTCTCTAAGAGTTACCTTCTTCTTTTAGAATTTGACCCCCAAGAACAACTCTCTTGCTACAGTTAGAACTTAAACATGCGTTGAGTTCCTTTTGCGCACGGGATTTCGATT
>CM054135.1:47460982-47465982 GCA_028751875.1 Rapana venosa
GTGTGTGTGTGTGTGTGTGTGTGTGTGTGTGTGTGTGTGTGTGTGTGTGTGTGTGTGTATGTGTGCGTGCGTACGTGCGTGTGTGTGTATATGTGTATGTGTGTGTGTTGTGGTTTGTTCGTCTCCTCTTTTCTTTCTTTCATGATTTCAAAATATCTTTTCTTTCTTTTCTTCTTAATTCTTTATTTCTGAAATTTACTCTCTTTGCTTCTTTCTTTCTTTGTTGCTTTGTTTGTATCACTCTTTCTTTCTTTTTCGTTCGTTCGTTCATTTATTCTTTCATTTGTTCTTTTTTAAAAACAAAATCGTTCTGTTTTCATTTATTTGATCCTCACTTCCTTCTTTACTTCCTTACTTTCTTTCTTCCTTCTTTCCTTCCTTCCTTACTTCCTTACTTTCTTTCTTTCTTTCCTTCTTGACTTCCGTCCTCCCTCCCTCCCTTTCTTCCTTCATTTTTCATTCTTTCTTTCCTTCTTCTCAGTTAATTTTCTTTCTTCCACATTGTGTTTCTTTCATATTTTGTTTCCCTCACATTATTTCATTCATTCTTTCTTTATATTTTCTTCTTTCTTTATTGCGATCTGTCTAGCTTTCTTTCTTTCTTTCTTTTATGTGTTTTTTCTTTCTCTAGCATTTTATTTCTTTTATATTTTCGTTTCTGTCATGGTTTCCTTCATAATTTCCTTTTCAAAATTTGTTTGTCACAATATTTTTTTTTTCTCCACATCTTTTCGTCTGGGTTTTTGTTTTTGTTTTTGTTTTCATTCATTCAGTCCGCCTGTTTTCTTTCCTTGCTGGCAGATTATCATTATTATTTTTTTCCCTTCTAAAATTGCTTTATCATGTTTATTAACTTCTTAGCCTCTGGTGCAATTAGTTCACTTGTGTTTTTGTTAAAACATAAATTGCAAAAGCAACTGAAAAGCAAATGGAAATCTCATTTAAAAAAATCACAAATAAAGCGGAAATATGTTGGTTTATTTCTTGTAGGGTATTGGTTGTGCTCATGTTGTTGTGCTGTTCATTCTTCGTTTGAGGAATTTTTCCCCCTTTTTTCCTGTTTTTTCTCAAGGCGTGCTTTCCTGTCTGTCTCTTTATGTGTGTGTATCCATCTATCTATCTATGTATCTATGTATCTATGTATCTATGTATGTATGTATGTATGTATGTATCTATCTATCTATCTATCTATCTATCTATCTATCTATCTATCTATCTATCTATCTATCTATCTACCTCTATCTCTATCTATCTATCTATGTATCCATCTATCTATCTATCTATCTATCTATCTATCTATCTATCATCTTTCTCTCTCTATCTATCTATCTCTCTGTCTGTCTATCTATCTATCTATCTATCTATCTATCTATCTATCTATCTATCTATCTATCTATCTATCTATCTATCTATCTATCTATCTATCTATCTATCTGTCTATCTACCTATCTATCTGTGTGCGTGTTCTTCTTGACTTGACAGACTTTTTGCGTTTGCTGTGAGTGTAGTATTCAATATTTGTAATAAATTATTGTATGTACAAATCTACTGCACTGCATTGCAGTGTATATCATTGCAGTGTACAAAACAAGACGAGACCACACTACAGTACACTACTTTAGACTACACTACTACACTATGCTGCACTACACTGAACTACAACGCGCCACACCATACCACACCCCACCCCAACCCACCAAACTACACCCCACACCCCACCCCACACCACACCACACCACACCACACAGCACCCCCCCCCACACTATACCACCCCCCACCCCCCACCACCCCCACCACACACCACACCCCACACAACACATCACCCACACCCCAGACCACACCACACAACACCACTGAACAAGAACAACAGCACAGAAAATTGCACGACAGAGCGCTATACCACTCACTAGGGTACAATAATGTTATGGCCCGTGACTTGACCAACACAGCCGTACTTAGCTTGACCAGTTCTGGTCACTCAAGTAAACCCCGTGGTCAAATTGACTAAGCAAACGTCCGTCGCCATTTAACTTGAGCCAAAGTTCGACACCTTTGTAACAAGACCCAGGGGGAAAAGAAATGTATTTGCATACCACGCCAAAAAGAAAAGTCTTAATAATAAAAAAAAGGTTCAATGACGAAACAGGGTGGGAAACAAGAGTGGAGAGCCAGAGAGAAAGAGAGGGAGAGAGAGAGAGAGGGAGGAGAGAAGAGAGAGGGGGGGGGGGGGGGGGGGGGGGGGGGGGGGGGGGGGGGGGGGGGGGGGGGGGGGGGGGGGGGGGGGGGGGGGGGGGAGGGGGGGGGGGGGGGGGGGGGGGGGGGGGGGGAGGGAGAGAGAAAAAGGGAGAAAGGTAGGGAGAGAGAGAAAGGGGAGAGAGAGAGATATAGAGAGTCAAGTCAAGTCAAATCAAGTCAAAAACACTTTAATCATCCCATGAAGGGCAATTACAATGCTGACAGGCACATTGATACCTATAATTATCTCACAAGACACAAGAAAAATATATTTCAAATTGTTATAAGCATTCCAAGATAGCTTAAAAAAATTATCATACACAAACACAAACCCAGGTGCGCGCACACACACGCACCGCGTACACAACACACACACACCACACACACACACACACACACACACCAATGTAGGAATACAATGTTGTAAAAACCATCGATTGGAAAAGATATAAACTTTTTTCTTTTACGCGTGCACACACGTGCGCATTCACACACACGCGCACACCCAAACACACACACACACCAATATATGAACACAGTTGAGAGAGAGAGAGAGAGAGAGAGAGAGAGAGAGAGAGAGAGAGAGAGAGAGAGAGAGGGAGAGAGAAAGAGAGAGAGAGAGAGAGAGAGGGGAGAGAAACAAAGGGAAAGAGAGAGAGGGGGAGAGGGAGGGAGGGAGAGAGAGATAGAGGGAGAGAAGGAGGAGAGAGAGAGAGAGAGAGAGAGAGAGAGAGAGAGAAAAGAGAGAGAGAGAGAGAAGAGAGACAGAGAGAGACAGAGAGCGAGCGAGCGAGAAAGAGAGAGTCTTTATTTTTCAATGGTTACAGATAATCATTCGCTTACTGTTTTCATCGTCAGGTAGAGGGAGAGAGGGAGAGAGAGAGAGAGAGAGAGAGAGAGAGAGAGAGAGAGAGAGAGAGAGAACTCTGAACTCTGAACTCTGAACTCTGATATGGTTTAATGTACATCGGCCTTTGGTCACAAATACACTTTGAGGGGCAAAAGCTTGAAGATGAAAAGTAGAGGAGAGAAGAGAGAGAGAGAGAGAGAGAGAGAGAGAGAGAGAGAGAGAGAGAGAGAGAGAGAGAGAGAGAGAGATCTGAACTCTGAACCCTGAACTCTGAAATGGTTTAATGTACATCGGCCTTTGGCCACAATACACTTTGAGGGGCAAAAACTTGAAGATGAAAAGTAGAAAAGAGAGAGAGAGAGAGAGAGAGAGAGAGAGAGAGAGAGAGAGAGAGAGAGAGTCTTTCTTTATTTTTCAATGGTTACAGATAATCATATCGCATACTGTTTGCACTGCCCACAGAGAGAGAGAGAGGGGGGGGGGGAGAGAGACAGCAGACAGAATAAACAGACGGAAGGGGGGAGAGAGGCAGAGAGACAAAGAGACAGAAGGGCGAGAGAGAGAGAGAGAGAGAGAGAGAGAGGAGAGAGAGAGAGAGAGAGAGAGAGAGAGGAGAGAGAGAGGAGAAGAGAGAGAGAGAGAAGAGAGAGAGAGAGAGAGAGAAAAGAGGGACAGAGACAAAAAGAGACAAAGACAAACGCAAAGAGACAGAGTAGAGACAAAGAGACAGACAGACAGAGACAGAGTCGGAGAGATCCTTCTAAGATTGTTAAAGAAAACAAAGTGTCAAAGGAACAAATTAAACCGATTTTTTTTCACGCTGAGACAATTAACCTGGGTCACGAGAGAGAGAGAGAGAGAGAGAGAGAGGAGAGAGAGAGAGAAGAGACAGAGAGAGAGAGAGAGAGAGAGAGAGAGAGAGAGAGAGAGAAGAGAGAGAGAGAGAGAGAGAGAGAGAGAGAGAGAGAGAGAGAAACTGATTAATCTTTGGAAAGAAAAAAAAAGTCGGAATCTCTTCTAACCTCTTGTGAAGATTTTTGAATGAATTTGGTTTCTTTACAGCCACAACAAATTAAATGATTTGTTCACGTTGAGATAATTAACTTGGGTCAACATGAGAGAGAGAGACAGAGAGACAGTGAGAGACAGAGAGAGAGACAGAGAGACAGAGAGAGAGAGACACACACACAGGCAGACAGAGAGAGAGACAGAGAGAGAGACAGAGAGACAGAGACAGAGAGAGATAGAAAGAGAAAGAGAGAACACGATAACGATAACGATAATGATAACGAACTTTTATTTTCTAAGGGTAACAGACTAAGCACAAGATTTTTTTTTTTTACATCGAGCTTCGAAGAGAGAGAGAGAGAGAGAGAGAGAGAGAGAGAGAGAGAGAGAGAGAGAGAGAGACGTGAGAGGAGGAGGGGAGAGAGAGAGAGAGAGAGAGATGCCTTTCACTCTTTGTAGTTTTTTGGTCCAAAAGTGAAATACAAATAAAATGCAGGGACGTCAGAGGAAAAGTTGTATGCATTTAGTATTAGCATTTGGCACGCACACGTAATATGAAATTCTCATGCCGGAGGAATATTCTTAGAATTTTGCTTCAGATTTCTTTCTTCCTTAGAAATGATTATATTGCACCGTTGGTCTATTAGCTTTTAGAGAAAAAAAGAAGACAATAACGAATGGAATATTAACAACGAGAACAACAACAAAAAAGTACGTTGAAGGATAATAATAATAATAATAATAATAATAATAATTATTCTGATGATGGTGATGATGATGAAAATGAAAAATAAAAATAAGAATAACAATAATGTCATTATGATGTGATGATGATGATCATTATTATTACTATTATTATCGTTATTAATAGTAAATATAATTTATATAGCGCTATAGCTTGTAAAAA
>CM054135.1:47475982-47485982 GCA_028751875.1 Rapana venosa
GAGAGAGAGAGAGAGAGAGAGAGAGAGAGAGAGAGAGAGAGAGAGAGAGAAAGAGAGAGAGAGAGAGAGAGAGAGAGAGAGAGAGAGAGAGAGAGAGAGAGAGAGAGAGAGAGAGCGAGATCGAGAGAGAGAGAGAGTGAGAGCCAGAGAGCCGGAGAGAGACAGAGACAGAGAGATAGAGGGACAGACAGACAGACAGACACCCAGTGAAAGACAGGGAGACGGACAGACATAGACAGACAGGCAGAGACGGTCAGAGAAAGGGAGAGATGGAGAGAGAGACAGAGAGAGACAAAGAGAGACAGAGAAGAAGAAGAAGAAGAAGAAGAAGAGAGAGAGAGAGAGAGAGAGAGAGAGAGAGAGAGAGAGAGACAGACAGACAGAGACAGACAGAGACAGAGTCAGACACAGAGACAGAGTCAGACACAGAGAGAATCAAACAGACAAACAAACAGACAGACAAAGACAAAAAGACAGGTACACAGAGACAAAGAGATAGGTGGGAGGCACGCAGAATCCCCCCCCTCCCTACCCCTCCCCCCCACCCCCCACTTTATTCTCGTTGTCCCCAGAGGATGGTAAAAACAAATGATCATGTAAACACTTCAAAAGCAGTCGGCAATTTTTCTCTTCCTCACGCGCACGTGATATGAATTTTTCATGGCAGGGAAATATGATGACCATTTTTTTTGGTCTGCAGAATTCCCAGAAGACTTTCTCAGATCTCTTTGTTGTCCTAACAGCACAGGAACAAACAGAGGAGAAGAAGAAGAAGAAGAAGAAGAAGAAGAAGAACCAGCCGCCATGGCGCAGTGGTTAGCGCCTTGGGTTACGGACTGGAAGGTCGCGGGTTCGATTCCCATAAGAGTCATAGGGATTTTTCGGACTCCGGCCGGCTCCTACCCAGAGTGAGTGTGCTGTGGGCTCAGTGGGAAGACTGGGACCACACAGTCGAGCTTCATCCACTTAACGGATGCGAGTTTGAGAGTGTTGCTCAAATTACCTGACCAGCACTGCAGGTGTCTGTATCTCTCGGGCCCGGTTGACGCCGGGATATATTATGATAGTAAGCGTAGAGTACAACCCTGTCAAGTAGTCTCAAAGCATATGCACTTCCACAGCAGCATCATTACGTCATCCTCATTGTCATTGATCGTCATGCATTAAAAAAAATTGCCTCTGATTCGGTGGTCCCGGTTTCTCTGGTCTCATGGTGACCTCAGATTCGGTTTGCCCATACACTTCTGTGCCTGTGGTGAGTTTGTGTCAAAGCCTTTGGGGTTGGAGGTTCGCGGGGGACGGTCGTTGGAGGGACGTTGTGGTTGGTTGCCACCTGGGGTGGGCAACTCACTCAGTCTGGCTCCGCGACTGAGCTAATACTGTCGTTAGTAGGGGGCTTAGTAGGTGGTGTCCTGCGTATGTTAGCTCAGAACAGGCACCACTGAACACCACCAAAGTGACCCAGCAGCAGTGCAGGGCCCCTCTGGCTGGTGGCCCCACGGCGGCCTGATAGTGATGGGCTCCCTGTGGACTTCCGGCCCTGAGGATGAGACACAGTGAATCTGGGTACGGCTGTGGCGGGGAGATGGAGATGAGCGGTGTGGGAGCAGTGGGACGGGGGTCGTCAGAAGATGAGGCAGCAAAAAAAAAAGAAAAAAAAAAAGAAAAAAAAAGAAAGAAGAAGAAGTAGAAAGAAGTACAAAATGAGGATCGCGTGCAAAAGAAAATATGATATTGTTTTACTTCTCTTGTTGTTGTTGTTGTTGTTGTTGTTGCTTTTTATTTGCGACGTAACACTGATCGATTAACCAAGATGTTTATTATATCTTATTTCCTTTTGTTGTTGTTGTTGTTTTCTTCTGTTTAATTTTTTTAACAAATTTCATTTTGTCTAGTCTGATCTTATTTCATTTTATTTTTATCTTATTTCCTTCTAGCTTGTCTTATCTTATCTCAAGACTTGTGTAGCTTCTGCACAAAATATTAGCCTGTCGAATTATTTTGTCTCAGTTTCTGGCATTTTTAAAAGTTATAGATGTGAGTAAGTGAACCTGAGTCATTTTTATAATCATCGTCATCGTCGTTGCTGTCGTCATCATCCTCATCATCGTTGCCATCATTGTTGTCGTCGTCGTCATCATTGCCAACATCATCATCATCGTCATCGTCGTTGTCATCGCCGTCGTCGTCGTCGTCGTCATCATCATCATCATCAGCAGCAGCAGCAGCATCGTCATCATCATCAGCAGCATCATCATCATCGTCATCGTCGTCGTCGTCGTCATCATCATCATCATCATCGTCGTCGTCGTCGTCATTGTCGTCGTCGTCATTGTCGTCGTCATCATCATTATCATGCTCGTCATTACCATCATAATCATTGTGTTCATTATCATCTTCACCATTGCTGTCATCGTCATCGTCATCGATACCGTCGTCGTCGTCGTCGTCGTCATCATCATCATCACCATCATCATCATCATCATCATCATCATCATCATAATCATCATCGTCGTCGTCGTCGTCGTCGTAATCGACATCGTCATCGTCGTCTCATCTTAGCCGTCGTTGTCGTAGTTATCGTCATAGTCCTCGTATCTTCCTTTTTTGTCAATCCGTTGTTCTTGTTGACTTTTTAAAAATATATTTCTGATAAAAAGAAAATGAACAAATAAACGAACAAACAAAATTACATGTACCTTAGAAACACACAATGTGAATGGTTGAGAGAGAGAGAGAGAGAGAGGAGAGAGAGAGAGAGAGAGAGAGAGAGAGAGAGAGAGAGAGAGAGAGAGAGAGAGAGAGAGAGAGAGAGAGAGAGAGAGAGAGTTTTGTCTGAAAGCTAAGATGAAAATAATCAATGACGTAAACACTTATAAATCCTCAGAATCTGCTCCCAACAAAGCACACATCCTATGCATTTTTCATGCATGAAAATATTGTTTAGCTTTCCCTGAATAGAATTTTCCAGAATATCTGATGTCCTTTTCAGCTGTCCTAAAGGAATTAGAAGGAGAACGACCGAGTCTGTGTGTCTGGATAATTGATTTCTTTTATTTCTTCTTTTATTGTTGTTGTTGTTGAGAAAATATGAGACTGATCAATTGGAGAATATATTTCTTTAAAGAAACCATGTAGCTAGTAATATAGTGACTCAAAGTTTTGCTGTTCTGAAAGTATATTGATTGATTAATGCACCAAACATAACAACCCAGAATACCACACGTGTATTACACATCTTATTGATTTATTGAAAGCAGTTGTAATATGCTTAGCTTTCTGTAATAGATATTTCCAAAATATATCTGATGCCTTTTCAGTCTAAAGGATTAAGAGAAGACGAGTCGGTAGTGGGTAATGTTTTATTTTATGTTATTGATTGTTGTTGCTGTGAGAAATATGAGATGTCATTAAGTTTTATTCTTAAGCAGAAACCATGTAGCTAGTAATAAGTGATAAAGTTTGCTGTAGTATAACGGTTTATTGTATGTTAATGACAACAACAATACACATACAGCAGTGTATTAAATCTTATTAGATTTTAAAAGTACGTTGTATGTTTGTAGAGTGTGTAAAATATTCACATGATTCAAGCGCAGTAAATGATAAGAACACTAAGTAAATTAGAGATGAGTGTGGGTGTGGCAGCACGTAGTATAGTAGCATAGCAGCAGCGCTAGTCATATATAGTCAATAGTAGTCATAGTACAACACAACACAACCAGCAGTAGGGTAGAAGTAGGTGAGAGTAGTAGAATGGTTGTAGAGTTGAGATAGAGATTCACAAAATGCTTGTGCAATGAAAGGAACACATAAGACAGACACAACTGAGAGTAGATGCCCCGAACAACAAAGAGCCAAACACACAGCAGAGAGAGGAGACAGAAGAGAAAAGATAGAGAGAGAGAGAGAGGGGACAGAGCGAGAGGAGAGGGAGGGAGAGAGAGCAAGAGAGAGCGAAAAGAGAGAGCAGAGAGGGGCGAGGGCAAACAGCAGAGAGAAGACAGGCAGACAGGGAAAGAGCCAGAGAGAGCAGAGAGAGGAAGGAGACAGGCAAAGGTAAAGCCCGAAAAAAAAGCCAAAGACAGTCACTGAGAGAGAGGGAGATAGACAGACAAACAAAGAGAAAGAGAGAGACAGAGAGACAGAGACAGAGACAGACAGACAGACAAAAAGACAGACAGACAGAGAGACAGAGAGAGACAGAGAGCTACAGGGACAGAGAAAGAGGAATTATCACTCTTTTTGGTAAAATGAAAACAAAGTGTGCGAGCGTTCTAAAACAGCATTTGGCATTGGACAAGCACGTAGCTTATACTGTAAATAATTCTCCCTGCTGCAACAACATTGGCAGAGTTCTCTTTGTGTGGACCCTGTTAGAGTTTCTTCTATCTTTTTCACTGTTGGGTTGAGTAAGTAAAAACAAAATACACATAGCTTCTATACACGAAAGGAAACATTCCCGTGCAAAAGCATTGAGGTTTTGGGTTAAAAAGATAAATTCACTGCATCATTCCCAATTAGCATAATTTCACAATTGAATAAATTCACCACACCGCAACTACCGCGTAAATTCACCACAGCTTAAATTATTCCACACAGCATGACGTCACACACCACTGCATCAATTCACCACATCGTAACTACCGCATAACTTCACCACAGCGTAATGTACACACTGCATAACTTCACCATAGCATACATTTACAGCAGCTTTAAACAACGTAAATTAATCACATCATACATTAATAATGATAATGATAACAATATATGGAATTAATATAGCGCTGAATAGTGTAAAAAACAAACAAATCGAAGCACATCACCACTGCATAAATTTACCACAGGCACATAATCAGAAGAGGAACTGAGACTATGGTCACCATAAAACCAGTTTAAAGTGGAGAGGAGGGGGAAGGGCGGAGGGTGCACTGAATCAGTTACTCTCTCTCTCTCTTTCTCTATCCGGCTGGATCTCTTTCTCTGTCTCTGTCTCTCTCTGTCTCTGTCTCTCTCTGTCTCTCTCTCTCTCCCTCTCTCTCTCTGTCTCTCTCTGTCTCTCTCTCTGTGTCTCTGGCTCTCTCTCTCTCTCTGTCTCTCTCCCTCTCTCTCTCTCTGCCTCTCTCTCTCTCCCCTCTCTCTCTGTCTCTCTCTCTCTCTGTGTCTCTCTCTCTCTGTCTCTCTCTCTGTGTCTCTCTGTCTCTCTGTCTCTGTCTCTCCATGTCTTTGTCTCTCTCCCTCTTGCCTCTCTCTGTCTCTCTCTGTGTCTCTGTCTCTCTCTGTGTCTCTGTCTCTCTCTGTCTCTCTCTCTCTGTCTCTCTCCCTCTCTCTCTCTCTCTCTCTCTCTCTCCCTTTCTCCCTCTCCCTCTCTCTGTCATCCAACTAGGCCCAAGAGATACAGACTACTACAAAGTGGGTGCGGTAATCTGAACAGCCATCTTTACGTTGTTATGCTCTGTGAAGGGGATGATACCCCCTCTGGGTTATTCCGCTTTTCTCACTACGCTTACAAGACAATGTAAATCGGAGAATACAAAATACCTGAACACCTTCTTTTCATTAGTAACATTCTTCTAAGATTCTGAACAAGGCCTTAATAGCTTTGTCAGTTATTGATGTAAGGTACTCAGTAAGTGACAAGGCAGTGTTAAAATACTGTTAAGCTTTAAAATGGTATGCCGAGTCTATTTTCAACTTTTCCCCCATCCACTAGGCCGTTAGTGGTGGTCTGGGTGCTAGTCTTTTGGATGAGACGATAAACCGAGGTCCCGTGAGCAACGCGCATTTATCTGCACGTAAAAGAACCCACAGAAAGAAGAAAATTTTCCCTGGCGAAATTTTGTAGCAAAAAAGCTACTCTGATAGGGAAAGAAATACACAAGCAGACAGGAACAGAAAAAAATGGGTGGCGCTGTTCTTGTGGCGACACGCTATCTCCGAATTTCACGCAGAGAAAATCTGCCGTGACTTAAAGTAGTATACAGATACAACCTTTACTTTCTCCTATCCCGTAGATTGTGAAGGCAGCATTTAAGATATTGCAACCAGCTTCTTCCACTCCACTAGATGAAAACCAACACAAAAATAATACAAACACGTACAGATACAAATAAAACAACCTGTACGCTTTCAAGTAGAATAAAAGTTGTCTGAACACGGAGTACGGCTGTTTATGACCCTGCACTTCAAAGCAGTCACACTCCCAGACTTCTAATCCAGTGTGTACTTAACTAGGATCACAGTGATGTCCAGGTGGGATGAATGAGACAGAGTGCATACAGTATTCTGGGTAATATCTAGGGTGTTAAGCTGCAGAATAGACTACACCACCACCACCACCACCACCACCACCACCACCACCACCACCACCACCACCAAATCAAAAACACACAGAACCGAAAGCAACAACAATCAACAACAACAACACAACAACAACAACAAAACAACAACAAAACAACACAACAACAGCAACAACAGCATCACACACACAACTCTCACCATCTCATCGTCGTCATCGTCATCATCATCATCATCAGCATCAGCAGCAGCGCAGCAGCAGCAGCAGCAGCAGCAGCAGCAGCACACACACCACACACCACCACCACCACCACCACCACCACCACAACAACACACACAGCAACAGCCAAACAACAACCAACACAACACACAACAACAACAACATAGCACACCACACACCCACACACAAAGCAACAACAACAACACAACACACAGACAGCCACGCAGCAGCAGCAGCAGCAGCCAGCACCACCACCACCACCACCACCACCACCACCACCACCACCACCACCACCACCACACACCACCACCACCAACTAACACACCACACACCAGCACACCAACACCACACCACCACCACCACCACCACACCACCACACACCCAACCCCCCACCCCACCACCCCACCCCACCACCACCACCACCACTAAACAACAACTCACAACAACAAACAACAACAAACAACAAAAACAGATTCGAACCCCACGACCTTTTAACCAGAAGCTCGCGCGCACCGCGCTTAATCCCCACCGACTCTAGGCAGGATCAGGACGGTTGGCCCGAGGAGAGCCTTTTGTCTTTTAATCTCTTTGTCCCGGAGGTAACATGAAAGCAACCGACCGGAGGACAGCAGCGACTCCAGAACAGTCAGCACAGTTTTTCCTGACACACGCTCACAGAATGTGCGATTTTTGTTTTTTCTTTAAACATCTTTCTTGTCACAGAAACATTGTCGCTTTCTTTTTTTTTGGTTTTTTGTTTTTTCTTTCTGGATATCGTTTTCGTTAGGGGTGTTTTTTTCGTGTGTGTGTTTCGTTCTTTTTTTTTTAACTGTCTTAGCTCGGGGAAAAAGAAAACGGGGCAAGACAGACAGGAACACAAAAAACAAAACAAAAAAATAAAACAAAAGGTTGAAAAAAACCCCAACATAACTACGATGTCGGAGAAACATAATAGCAGGAAATGTAGCATTATGTTGTCTGTACTATAATAGGACACAGGACGAAAATAAAAAGGCTGAAAACCAACTCTACAGATCGACAAAGAAGCAGACAAGCAAATATACATATTTTTTTAAACAAAGCAAAAACAAACACAAATAAACTGAAAACCAAGTGTACAAAGACACAAAGAAACAAATAAGCAAGTATACATATTTTCCGCAAATTTTTTTTTTTAAAAGCCAAAAACGAAAACGGAACAAAAAAACCCCACAAAGTGACCGCACACCAGTGTCGTGTTTACACATCATTCCCGAAGTCGTAATGTGGCTACCTTAATGGTGGTTTTGAAAAAAACAACACCGGTCTCATTCGCAAAATCTCAATTTCACCATTAGTGAATCTCTGAGCTCTAGCCGAGAAATGAAAGAAAACCTGAAACAAACAAATTAACAAATAATTACACCCCCAAAAAGGAAACAAGCAAATACAAACTGTCATACAAATAATGAACAAAACCAAGCAGACATAAAACAAAAGCAAACAAGCAAATGCAAACTTTTCGTACAAATAATCAACCAAAACCAAACAGAAATAAAACCCCGGAGTAAACAAGCAAACGAAGCAATAAACAAAGAAGGAAACAACTAAACAATAGCTCTGTTAAAAAAGGACGCATTCTTGGAATACTTTTCGTCTTTGGGGGAGGGGGGAGAGGGGTCATATTTGTAATAAAGACTGCGAATAAAGAAAGCAAAAAATAAAAATAGCCAGACGTTTTTATTGCAATATCTCATCCTCAGGAGGGAAGGAGAGAGAGAGAGAGAGAGAGAGAGAGAGAGAGAGAGAGAGAGAGAGAGAGAGAAGAGAGAAGACAGACAGAGACAGAGACAGAGAGAAATAGAGAAAGAGAGACAGAGAGAGAAATAGAAGAGACAGATACAGGGGGAATGAGAGAGACAGAGAACGACAGACAGAAAGCGACCAAAGTCCTTCAGATGAGACTATAAACTGAGGCCCCGTGTGTGAACGCACGCAGAACACATCTTGCGCACACGTTAAAACCCGTTACGCTTTTCGGAAGAGTAGGCCATTGTGTGGTGGTGGGAACGCATGACAAAATTGACAAAACTGCGTAAACACGGGGGAGTAGATGTAAAAAAAGAAAAGAAAGGCACATGAGTGCTTAATCCATTATCCTCGAAATAAAAGAATAGAAAATAAAAATAATAAACACAGAGACAGAGATAGAGAGAGAGAGAGAGAGAGAGAGAGAGAGAGAGAGAGAGAGAGAGAGAGAGAGTGGACAGGATGGTCAGAGGGAGTGACAGGGCGGATGGAGCACAGTATGCAGAAGGTAAGGAAGGGGGGATGGATGTCTGCTTAGATTGGCCCAGGAAGGAGCCCTGGTCTGTCTTGCATATTTCATCTCCCTGTGTGTTGTTGTCTGCCCCTGTCCATCAGCACGACACTGCCCAGCCCCCAACCTCTGCCATGTACACTGTGTATGGGTCTGTCTGTCTGTCTATCTATCTGTTCATGTGTCTGTATGTCTGTCTATCTGTTTATCTGATAGTCTGCTGGTCTCTATCTTTGTTTTACTTGTTTATTCTGTGCTTCTCTCTCTCTCTCTCTTTCTTTCTCTCTCTCTCTCTCTCTCAATCTCTCTCTCTCTCTCTCTCTCTCTCTCTCTCTCTCTCTCTCTCTCTCTCTCTCTCTCTCTCTCTTGCTCTCTCTCTCTCTCTCTTTCTCTCTCTCTCCCCATTTCTCTTTTCTTTCGTGAGTGTTTTTTCTCTTTATTTGCTAATGGTATTATAATTATGTAGTTTTAGAGTGAGGAAAAGAGAGAAACAAAGAAAAATAATGAAGGGAGCAAGAGAGAGAGAGAGACAGACAGACAGACAGACAGACAGACAGACAGAAACAAAGAGACAAAGAGACATTTTATGTTTATTTATTGTATTCTTTTATATTGAGGATAATGGAATAAGCACTTATTGCTTTTTTACATCCAGTCCCCCGTGTGTATGCGGTTTTGTAAATTCTGTCATCTGTTCCCACTTGCACACAACTTAAGAAAAAGCAGGACAGGATCTAACGTGTGCTCAGAGAGACAGAGAGAGACAGACAGACTAAGAGATGCAAAGACAAACACAGGGATTTAAGATAAAGCAAAAGATAAAAGTAAGAAAACTGGAGATAAGGACAGAGATAGAGAAAGACATATCGAATTATAGACAAAAACAAGTTGAAAAAAAAGACAGTTACACAAGTAAAGAGACATACAGAAACAAAGAGAGACAAAAAGAAAAAAAGAGAGAGACCAATGACTTAGAAAGCCAGACAGACAGACAGAAAAAGGAACTGGTATACAACAGGAGAAGTAACAGAAACAGGAAAAGTGCAGAAAAGAAGAGGGATGGTGGTAACGAGTAGTGAAGGATATCTTTTTGGATTGCAAAATGAAGAATAACTTGTCTTCCTAGAGAAAGAGAGAGAGATAGAAAGAGAGATAGAGAGAGAGAGAGAGAGAGAGAGAGAGAG
>CM054135.1:47495982-47518482 GCA_028751875.1 Rapana venosa
GTGTGTATGCATGCATGCACGTGTGGACACGCTCTCACTCTTACAAACATAGACGCCTAGGCACACACATGTATACAGCTTACTTTACACCCACAAGAGAGCGAGCGAGCGCGCGCGTTTGCGAGAGAGAGAGAGAGAGAAAGAGAGAGAGGCAGACAGAGACAAAGAGAAAGAGACAGAGAGACAGACAGCCAGACAGACAGCGGGACAAACAGACATACAGAAAGATTTGCAACCAACAGACAGACAGACACAGAGAGGCACAGAGGCACAGAGAGAGAGAGAGAGAGAGAGAGAGAGAGAGAGAGAGAGAGAGAGAGAGAGAGAGAGAGAGAGAGAGAGAGAGAGGAGAGAGAGAGAGAGAGAGAGAGATGTAAACAAAGACTGAAAGAGCAAAGCAGAAATTCAGCAATACAAAAACAGACACAATGTAGTGAACAAGACAGAAAGGAAGAAACAAAGAAACTGAAGAAATGAATACAAGAGTACAAGCTGATATAGAAAGAGTAGATTTGCAGCAATAAAAAATGGAAACAGAGGAAAAGGAAGTAAAGAAAGTGAGAGAGAGAGAGAAAAGGGACAAAAGAAGAACAAAGATTGGTAAGGGGGATGAGACAGAGGGTTGGAAAGTGGGAGGGTGAGTAGGGGGACAGGAAGAGCATGACTTTTTAAATTGTTCTGTCGACACAGTTGTGTGCATGGAAAGTGGTTTAAAATGTCCAGAGGCCCAGACAAGAAGAGAGCCATCTACTATAGAACATTTGTGTCTTGGATAATAGTCCTTCCCTTTTCTCACCACTGGCTGTGATTTGTTCATGTGTGTATCCATGCATGCACAGGTAAACACGCACTAACACTTACAACCCTATTGCAAATACCCTAAAGCATGTACATGTGCACAGCAAGCTTGAACAATGAGAGAGAGAGAGAGAGAGAGAGAGAGAGAGAGAGAGAGAGAGAGAGAGAGAGAGAGAGAGAGAGAGAGAGAGAGGAGAGAGAGAGAGAGAAGAAATAAAAGACTGAAAGATGAAACAAATTCAGAAATACAGAAATAGACACAATGTAATGAACAAGAAAGAAGGAAAGAAACCAAGAATAATGGAAATGATCACAAGACTGCAAGCTGATATAGAAAGAGTAGATTTGCAGCAATAAAAAATGGAAACAGAGGAAAAGGAAGTAAAGAAAGTGAAAGAGAGAGAAAAGAGACAAAAGAAGAACAAAGATTGGTAAGGGGGATGAGACGGAGGGTTGGAAAGTGGGAGGGTGAGTAGGGAGCCAGGAAGAGCATGACTTTTAAAATTGTTCTGTCTACACAGTTGTGTGCATGGAAAGGGGTTTAAAATGTCCAGAGGCCCAGAAAAGAAGAGAGCCATCTACTATAGAACATTTGTGTCTTGGATAATAGTTGTTCCCTTTCCTCACCACTGGCTTTGAAGTGTTCATGTGTGTATCCATGCATGCACAGGTAAACACGCACTAACACTTACAACCCTATTGCAAAGACCCTAAAGCATGTACATGTACACAGCATGATTGCACAATGAGAGAGAGAAGAAATAAAGGAGTGAAAGAAGGAAACAAATATCAGAAAAACAGAAATAGACACAATGTAATGAAAAAGAAGGAAGGAAAGAAACAAAGAAAGAAAGAAATACATGAGTGCAGGCTGATAAAGAAAGAGTAGATTTGCAACAATAAAATGGAAACAGAGGGAAAGGAAGCAAAACAAAATGAAAGAGAGAGAGAGAGAGAGAGAGAGAGAGAGAGAGAGAGAGAGAGAGAGAGAGAGAGAGAGAGAGAGAGAGTGAGAGAGAAAGAGAGAGAGAGAGGGGAGAGAGAGAGAGAGAGAGAGGAAAGAGAGAGAGAGAGAGAGAGAGAGAGAGAGAGGGGAGAGAGAGAGAGAGAGAGAGAGAGAGAGAGAGAGAGCAGAGAAATAAAAAGAAACATAGGAACAGTTGGTTAGGGGGAAAAAGGGGGAAAAAGGGGCGTAAAATGGGTGGATGAGTAGGTGCTAGGAAGAGCAATAATTTTAATTTAAAAACAGAAAGAAAGAAAGAAAGAAACAAAGGAATACAAGAATTCAAGCTGATACAGAAAGATTAGATTTACAGCAATACAAAAAAAAGGAAACAGAGGGAAAAGAAATAAACAAAATGATAGAGAAAGAAGAGAAAAAGAAGAGAAATAGTGATAAGGGTTAGTGACAGAGAAGGGTTGGAATGCAGGTGGGTGAGTTGGGGCGAGGAAGAGCATGAATTTTCAAATCCTTCTGTCGACACAGTTGGGTGCAAGGAACAGTTAAAACATATTTCAGAGGCCCGGAAAAAAGAGAGCCATCTGCTAAAGTGCATTTTTGTCTTCGATAATAGTCGTTCTTTTCCCCCCTCTACTGGCTTTGTATTGTTAATGTGTGTATGTATGCCTGAAACGAAATTGAATGTAGTTAAAAGGAACGAGAAAACTGAAATGAAAAAAAATCAGTTAAACCGCACCATTGATGAATGTTGGACCTCTAACCAAGGAAAACAAATCAAATTTATTTTGAGCGCTTTGATTTGTTGCTTTACAAGATTCAGCGCTATATATATTCCATACATTATTATTATTATTATTATTACTTTTGTTTCTGCTTCTTTTCCTTCATCTGCTGTTTCCTTTCTTTTCAGCTAGATCTTATTTTTGATCTGATTATCAATCTCTCTCTTATTGATCCATTTCCTTTCTGTCTATAGGTCTTTTTTCTTATCATTTCATCAGTTTATTTGTCCATGTCTGTTTTCAGGTCTGCTGAGAGCGTGTCAGTGTAATCTGGTACAGAAATCTCAATAGGGCTGCTCTGGCTTTTTGTGTGCTTGTTTGTGTCTGCGTTTGTGAGGATGTGGGCTTGTGTATATCAGGGATATGAGTGGAGATATACGTTTGTGTGTGTGTGTGTGTGTGTGTGTGTGTGTGTGCGCGCGTACATGCATGCGTGTGTGTGTGTGTGAAAATGCATATATACAGGCATTGTATCTGTGTACCTGCAGCATGCATTTGCACATGTTACAGCCTGCTTGCATTCTGACTATTGCAGTTTATGCTCAAATGGACTACATCAAAAACTAATATTTCTCTTGTTGCTACAAAGTTATTATTTATCCCACATCACTCTTTCTACCATGTAACTCTTTGTACTTTTCCCTTGTAGTATTCCTACCAAACTCACAAATTCACACTCATCCTCCAGAATCCCATTACCCCTTATCTTCAATTGTCCTCTATTACACGCCTAGAAGAAAGCATTTGAAATGACTTGACCTTTACAGTGGTAAGATAACACAGCATCATGGTGCACTGACAAAGGCTAACAATTCAGCCTGTTAAACAGAGGTGAGAAGGAAGCCAGTTTTCGTGGATTGTACAAACTTGAGGAGAAGCAAAAGTAAAGGAAGAAACGAGAACAAAAGAAAGAAATACATGAAAGGAAGTGAGTAAGCACGTTCTTTTTAAAAGGACAAAGAAAACAGCACAGGAAGAAAACAGACTAAAGAAGCAGGGAGAGGAGAAAAGAACAAAACAAAAAAGAAGAAAGAAGAAATGGGAAGAAAAACAAAAGAATAACAAGAAAGAAAGAAAAAGAACATTGCATGTAAGAAAATTAACAAACAAGAAAGAAAAAAACACACTAAAAGAAGGGAAGAAAACGAAGTAATGAAAAACAAGTGAAGAGAAAGGAAGTGAAGAAAGACAAAAAAGAAAGAAAAAAAGGGAAATAAAGAAAGAAAACATTAAATAAAATAAAAAAAAGAAAGAAAAGAAAATCAACCTGCCAGCAAGGTCCAGAAGCAGATGAAAAAAACTAACTACAAAAGTAGAGCACTGAGAGAGAGAGAGAGAGAGAGAGAGAGAGAGAGAGAGAGAGAGAGAGAGAGAGAGAGAGAGAGAGCGAGAGAGAGACAGAGACAGAGAGACAGAGAGACAGAGAGAGAGACAGAGAGAGAGAGACAGAAGAGAGAAAGACTGAAAGAACAAAACAGAAATTCATAAATACAGAAATAGATATAATGTACTGAAAACATGGACGAAATAAAGGAGTACAGAAGTGCAAGTTGATATAGAAAAACTAGATTTACAACAATAAATATGGAAAAAAGAGTAAAATAAAATGAAAAAACAAAGGAGAACAAAATAGTGAGGATGGAGGTGGGGGACAAGAGAAGGGTTGGAATGTGGGTGGGTGAATTGGGATGAGGAAGAGCATGACTTTTAAAATCGTCCCCTCTGCACAGTTGGGTACATGGAAAGAGTTTTAAAATTATCTACTGTTTTCTCTCTTTTCAGCCAGCTCTAATTATTTTGTGATCTGATTATCAATCTCTCTCTTATTTATGCATTTCCTTTCTGTCTATAGGTCTGTTTACTTACCATTTATCAGTTTATTTGTCCATGTCTGTTTTCACGTCTGCTTAGAGCGTGTCAGTGTAATCTGGTACAGAAATCTCTGTAGGGCTGCTCTGGCTGTTCCTGTGCTTGTTTGTGTCTGTGTTTGTGAGGATGTGGGCAGGGATATGAGTGGAGATATACCACGTGTGTGTGAGTGTGTGTGTGTGTGTGTGTGTGTGTGTGTTTGAGTGAGTGTGTGTGTGTGTGCATGGATATGTACAAGCATAATTATGTGCCTGCATACCTGGAGGCATGCATTCTCACGTGTTTCAGCCTGCTTTCATTCTGGCTGTCACTGATTATGCTCTAATGAGCTGACTTTAAAACTTATTGTCCTATTTTGTACTACGATGATATCATTAATCCAGCCCCACTCTTTCTTCCATGTACTCTTTGTACTGTTCACATAATATTCTCCCTACCAACCTCTTTCTTCATACTCTCTTCAGATGAAACTATACAACAAGATCCAATGTTTGAACACATTGAGAATATCTTGCACACATATTAAAACCTCTTTCACCTTTGGAAGAGTAGGCCATTTTGTGCTGGTAGGAAAGGATGACAACATTTACAAAATCCCACGCACACAGGAACTGGATGTAAAAGAGCGCATGAGTGTGTAATCCTTGATCCTAGAAAAAGAAAATAAGAATATAACAAAAAATCCTTTAAATCCTTAATTTCCCTCTCATACCCAGGACAAAGCATGTGAATTAACTTGACCTTTACAGTTAAAGATGAAACAGCATCATGTTGCACTGACAAATGCTGCCAATTCAGCACATTTAACAGAGTTGAGCATGAAGGCAGTTTCCATGGATTGTACAAACTTGAAGAGCAGCAACAGTTAAGGAGGAAATGAAAACAAAAGAAAGAAATGCGTGAAAGGAAGTAAAACAGCAACCTTTCTGTAAGGGACAAAAGAAAAAAAATGAAAGAAACAAAAAAAGGGGTAGTAGAATAAAGAGGTGGGAAGAAAATAAAAGAAAAAAAGAGAAAAAAGAAAGAAAAAACAGAAGGAAAATAACAAAGACAAACAGAAGACTGCACGTAACAAAATTGATGCACACCCCTCCCCCCCCCAAAAAAAAAAAGCTAAAAAAAAGGAAGGAAAAGAAAGTAATGAAAACGATTGAAAGGAACAGAAATGAAGACATAAAAGAATGAAGAAAACAAAATAGAAGAAATGAAAGAAAGAAAACATTGAACAAATTTTTTTTTTTAAAATAGAAAAGAAAAGAAAACCAACTTGACACCAAAGTCCAGAAGCAGATGGACAAAAAAACACCAAGGACACTAGTACATCACTAAGAGTAAGAGAGAGAGAGAGAGGGGGGGGGGGAGAGAGAGTGAGAGAGAGAGAGAGAGAGAGAGAGAGAGAGAGAGAGAGAGAGAGAGAGAGAGAGAGAGGAGAGAGAGACTGAAAGAACAAAACAGAAATTCAGAAATACAGAAATAGATACAATGTACTGAAAAACAAGGAAGAAAGAAAGAAAGGACTACAAAAGTGGAAGCTGATATAGAAAGATCAGATTTACAACAATACAAATGGACAAAAGGAGGAAACAAAAGAAAGAGAAAGGAGAACAATGGGGATGAAGGTGAGCGACAAGAAAAAGGTTAAAATGTGTGCGGGGTGAATTGGGGGTGAGGAAGAGCATGAATTTTTAAACCCTTATGTCTACACAGCTGGGTGCATGAACTGAGTTTTAAAATTTCCAGGGGCCAGAAAAAAGACAGCCATCTACTAAAGTGCATTTTTGTCTTCGATAATAGTCGTTCTCTTTCCCTTCCACTGGTTTTGTGCTGTTCATGTGTGTATGCATGCATGCATGCACATTTGAACATGCACTCATGCTTACAACTCTACTGCATAGACCCTTAGGCAGCAGGGCGCTTATCATACTTGCTTACAAACATACATGTACACATGTGTATCTGCGTCCGTGAGTGCATACGTGAATGCATCAATGCGTAAGTGCGTGTGTGTGTGTGTGTGTGTGTGTGTGTGTGTGTGTTTGACAAGTGATGGGGAAAAGGGCTGGTAACAGAAAGAAAAGAAAACGATATGGAAAAAGAGTCACGTGATAGTTTGCTATTAAACCATAAAAGTGCAGCTAGGGAAAATGATCTCAAGGAACTTTAAACAAGTGCAAAAACTGAGATATGTGCAATAAACTTAGAAACAGCAAAACTAATATGTTTATCCAACAGAGCTACATAGACATTTTCTTAAGGTAATCTGTGGTTTGGTACAAGAACAAAAGTGAAGCTTTTAAAAAATATTCAAAAGGTTTTGAGTAAAAACACACGATTCTTCTAACAACAAATATAGTGCAAATAACCAAATGGCCCTATCATAAGTCACTTTAATCAACAAAATTATCAAAATTCTTTTGTGTGTGAAAAATGTGTTTGCTGTAATAGGTATGGACAATTTTATGCACTCTGTAGATCACATTCATTCCTTCAATCAAGGGCACAGCTTGCAAAAACTCATTACTATATGCATAGGTAGTTCTTATTTTGTTACAATGGAGAGGGGCATTTGATCTTGTTTATACAAACTGCAGCAGTACTTGATGATTCCTCAAAGACTAGGCTTGCCTTCATTGACTGAAGAGAAACAAAGCAAAATACTAACACAGCCACGGAAACAAAGAAACAGACTCACAGAAACAGATCCACTGACAGACACATAAACAGAACACACAAACAAGAAAATCCCACCAACCAAATGCAAAATGGACAGCTCAGAGGAAGTTTAACATTCACAGAGAAATGCAAAACTAAAACACAAAAAGAGGAGGCATTTTTAGGGGCAGGGGCGGGAAAAGGAAGAATGGCTGTATGGGCGATTTGGAAGCAAGGCGGCACAATTGCCACAAAGACAAAGCCCCCCACACATTTACCCAAAAATAGAAAGCAGGGAAGAAAACAGAGAAGGGGGGGGGGGGGGGGGGGTGAGGAGGGGGGGGCTATAAAAAGGCAGGCCATTTCAGCTGCACCTTCTTTCCTCTGTGAATTAAAGAACAAAAAAAGAAGAAAACCCTTCCTCTTGAGATTGTCTGGCTGTTGAAGCCTAGAACACTCCAACATCGATCCCTTTTTCTGTTTCCTTCAGCCTGAAAGGTCAGTGGTCTTGTCAGTTTGTCTGCTGCTTTAGGTACATACAGCCCATTGCAATGATTGGTTACAACGAGCATACGTGTACAATAAGTACGCAAGCGCACGCATATATCCATTCATGCATTTATGCATGCACGAATACACGCACGCTCGCAAGCCACACGAGTGGTTATGCCCATAAGTGCTCAGTCACGCACTCGTTCAAGGACACTCGAGATGGGATAGCCTGGTGGTTAGAGTGATGCGCATCGCGTTCATGATCTGCTGATCCAGGTTCGAATCTCATTCAAGAGGATTTTTTCTCTGGAGTTAATATCAGTGCCGATTCCACTCTGCCCAAAATGTCCTTAGTATGAGACTATAAACTGAGGACGAGTGTGCAAACGCACGAAGAACATCTTGTGCATACGTTAAAACCCCTTCCGCTTTTTGGAAGAGTAGGTCATTGTGTGCTGGTGGGAACAGATGACAAAAATTATAAAACTGCATACACACGGGGACTGGATTAACAAAAACACACGAGTGCTTATTCCATTATCCTCGAAATATTTTTTTAAATTTTAAATGCTTGCTGGCAGGGTCTTACATATCCACACCTCTCACTTTCACTAACTACTTCTTTACACAGATGCATGCATGCACACATTCACATGTCTAATACATGAATCTCTCTGTCTCTCACTGTCTCTCTGTTTGTACAATTTGTATGCAGGTGTGCATTGTCAACCGACATGGCAATAATCCAACTGTACAAGTTGCCTGTATCTCTCCAAATTAAATAGAACTGCTGACTGACACTTTCAACCAAAGAAAAATAAGCAATAAAACACTTTTTTTTAATGGTCCAAACTTTTTTATGCATAAAAAACTAATTTAAAAAATGCTTACCTTGTCTGCTCATATCTCTCTATCTCTCAACCCTTCCTTCTAGTTCTCTCTCTCTCTCTCTCTCTCTCTCTGGCTGAGTGAGTGACAAGGGGCTCATTGCCTTTAGAAGTCCACTGTCCCTAAATTGGATTACTCTGCTGGGACTACAATACGATCTACAAACACACCTCTCTCTCTCAGTTTCAGACTGATTCATTGTTGGGTTATTTAGTTAACATCAGCTATCTAACTGGAAACAAATATTGTGACTGCAGAAAATAATGTGCATAAGGTGTTACATAAAATCAAACATTTGTATGCACTTAATTTTCTTATTGTTTTGAAGCATTATTGGTTAGTTTTGTGTGTTATTTTGTTCGAGGCTACTGCTTTTATTGTGAGTAGGTTTTTTGACTTTGTATGATCATTCCCTCAATACCAAACACAAGCAGAAACATTCCTCTATCTTTTATATCTTTCATTCATTCATTCATTCAGTCAGTCAGTCAGTCAGTCAGTCAGTCATGCGTTCGTTCATTCATTCATTCATTCATTCATTCATTCATTCATTCATGCATTCATTCAATCAATAATTGATTATATCAGAGTAACAAAAATTAGCAAAGAAAATTTTCTCAGTTTATGATTTTAAAAAAAGTTGAGCACATTGTAAAACGTCCTTAAATGGTCAATAAAATTTAGATGCCAAACAAGCGAAATACATTGCAAAACCTTTTCATAAACAACAATGCTCAACAAGTTCCTTTCATCACAAAATGCACAAAAAGAAAACAAAATGCTGGATAAATTTGACCAGGGTTACAAAGCTGACTGGGGAAGGTGTCAGTATGTTCGCATTAAGTCCAGAGATGGCCAGACATGGATGATGGCCCCAGGTGGTGTCAGGCAATTCCCAACATGTGTTAACGGGACAAATAACAAAGGGCAAAGGGGATGAATATTTTATCATAGTCATTCAGTCTGCCCAGGAAGGGAAAACTTGGCTCAGGTCCCTTGGACAATGATGTGGAGAAGTGTTCTGTTTAGGTATCAGTAATAAGCAAACATAGAACTTCCATAAATTTAAGTATCTACATTTGTTGAGTTGTATATGTTGTTGCTGTTTGTGATGGTGTTGTTGGCTTTGTTTGTTTGTTTTCTTCCTTTTGTCTTTTTTCTTTGATTTCATCCACTTCTTAAAACAGTACAAGCAACTGTTAAATGACAAAAAAGTCAAAAGCATCTTCAACCTCATCTTCATATTTATTAACAGTATTCCCTTCTCTTTTTGTCTGTCAAATTGTCAAGAAAAGCTTTTTGATAATTATGTCAATTTCTGTGATATTTTTAAGGACCTGTTAACATTATAATTCAAAAGTTTTATAGAATAAATTTCAAAATGAATGAGAAAGATAGTACCAAAAATAGCTTCGACAACAATTCAAAGCAGCTGCATATTACAGTAAAAAAAAAACAACCTTAAAAATTTGCACCAAAAAATTGAAAAATAATGACCAGGTATAAAACCTGGCTGAGGAAAGTGTTAGTGTGTTCATATCAACATCCAAAGATGGCCACACATTGATGATGGCCTCACATGGTGTCAGGCAATTCTCAACATGTGTTAATACAACAAATAACAAAAGGGAAAAGGGGGATAAATATTTTGTCATAGTCATTCAGCCCGCCAAGGAAGGGAAACTTGACTCAGACTTTGATGATAGTTCCTTCTGAACAGCAGTGTGTTAAAATTGCAGTAATATTAGGTGTGCGCTTGTGCAAGTACCTATGATGTTACTAATGCTATGGTCATTACATCTGTGCAGTTATATTTATTCCGTGCTGTTTGTTGTTACTGTTCATTGTTTTGTTGCTGCAACCATTACTTGTTTTTACAACTATGTGTGTGTATGTGTGTGTAGTGTGTGTGTGTTTAAAACATGTTTAAAAGAGGAAGACAGGTTTCTTGTAAACATTTGGGGAAAAAAGACAAACATATCCTACTAATAGTTTTCATCAACTTTGTTTCCTTTCTTGATTGTCTTTCTGTTTACAACAACAACGTAAATATATATATATGTACATACATATGTATATATATATAATATATATTTATGTTGTTGTTGCAGCTGTAATTTATCTTGTTGTGTTTAGGAGGTTTGGGTGGTCTGTTTTGAACGCTTTGTGCAATGATTGTAGGATTTAGTTTGATATTAGTTTTGCTTTATGTATTGAGAAAATAACAATGAGGTGTCCATCCCTTTAGTTGCCAATCTGTCAGATTACTACTGATTATTTTCTTCCTGGTACATTGCACATACAGGTCTCAGGCTGGATTTCAAATCTGCTAATCATACAGAGCATGACAATAAACAACAATAATAACAGATTTTTTTTAAAACCGTGAAAGTGTAAAGTGGCCATAATAAGATATATATATATATATATATATATATATATATATATATATATAGAGAGAGAGAGAGAGAGAGAGAGAGAGAGAGAGAGAGAGAGAGAAAGAGAGAGAGAGAGAGAGAGAGAGAGAGAGAGAGAGAGAGAGAGAGAGAGAGAGAGAGAGAGAATATGTGACCGTTTTTACCCACCACCAAGGAAACCACAATAGGACATCGGATTGGTGTCTAAACCCAACACTTCTGAGGATGCGTTTTTAAAACAAAAATGTCCTCAGCTCTTGCTAGCATGATATGACCTACCAGTCTGTCAGCATACTGATCTTTGATGTAGGTGCAAGACACTCTGCATATATTTATTTTCACATGGGACCTTGGTTCATAACCTCATCCAAAGGACTTTTCGGGGAGTGGAGTCAGTACTGACGCTAAGTCCCGGGTAAGATCCCCTAAAATAGGTGCATCTGTGGTGGCTCAATCTTAAACAATCAGATCATGAACCTTGAGTAGACTATGTAAAAGATACAATGTAGTGTACCTATGACTTACCAGAAAATTAGGGTAGAATTCAACTACAAAATTACTCAAATCACAAAAAACTGTTATGCAAGAAACACACATTAAAAGACAGTTACAATTGAATAGATAAATACAACTCCTTATCATATAAAAGAAGCCCAAACCCTTTTTTCTCCAGGGGTAGGAAATTAGGTAGGGAGAGACACATCAGCGATTCTACACCAAGGTCCAAACTTGGAAGATGGCCTCACATGGTGTCAGGCAATTTCCAGCACGTGTTAACATGAGAAACAACAAAGGGCAAAAAGTGGATGAATAATTGACCACGGTCATTCTGCATGCTAAAGAGAGAAAGCTTGACCTGGGCCACAATTACACGGACATGGACACAGGGGAGTGTTGCATTATTTTGGTATAAAGGAGATGGGCATCTGCAGTTACAGTGGTGGTGTGAGACGACTGAATGAATACATATAGATCGTGCTGTCAGAAAAAACCCAAATGTATGCATTAGCTAGTGGGAGCTGTGTAACCATAAACATGCAGGTGTGAATTTATGCGGGCACACAGTACATGTATGCATGCAGACACAGAGACAGACATAGACATACACACACACACACACACACACATACAGATACACACACACACACACACACACACAGATACTCACACGCACACTCACAGATAGATAGAGAGCAAGAGACAGACAGACAGACAGACCTAGCAACATAATAATGTGACTTGTTACAAGTGCAACGATATATCAGCATACAATACCACAGAGAACACAATACGATACCATACATCACTACACAAAACACTGCTACACATACAGTGCGATACAATTAAACAGAACAACACATTAAAAATACAATGCTACTCAACCCAATGAAAACAAACAAACAAAAAACCCCACAACAGTGTGAATCCACAAACCACACAACCCATCCAAACCCACCACGGTATAACACAATGCAATGAAACACAACCACCACTCATTAATCACCCCCCTCCCCTCCCCTACCTCCCAAAAACAAAATGAAGATAGAACTAAGCCATCCTTGTGCTGCACATAATTCCCAGACGACCAACACTACAGCAGCAGTCATCAAAGGAAGGTACGGCATGATGACGGCTATGGGATGAGGGAATCGTTCTGCAACCAGACTTGTCTTGGCGCTTGATGAACCAGCAGGATCGGGCAGGACCAAATGCCGGAGCTAAACGGGACCCTTGAGGGAAGGATCCAGAAACAGGTCGTTCAATTCGTTGGCAGCAATTAACGTCCACGTGCTTGTTGTTGCCTTTCTTTCACATGCATTGTTGTAAGGTTTTGTGCTTTGGGGGGGGGGGGGGGGGGCTAGGTTTCCTATTTCTCCAGAGAGGAGGAGGAGGAGGAGGGGGGGGGGGGGGGGGGGGGGGGGTCTAGTGGTTATAACGTATGTGAGTTCAGCTATTTATTTTTGTATGTGTTTTATTATTCATGCTTTTGTTGTTGTAGAACTAACGTGTTGGCACTTAGTTTTATGAGTATGTAACTGTCAGCGGTAGATTCAGCAGGAGGAGGAGAAGAGTTAAAGGGACTTGTGTTTTTTGTGTTTTAAAGATTTTTTTTCAGAGATGTTAGTAGAATTTGTCAGGTGCATTATATCTATGTATCTATGTATCTATGTATCTATGTATCTATGTATGTATGTATCTATCTATCTATCTATCTATCTATCTACCTATCTATCTATCTATAATGATGCAGTCATTTGTAGTCAAAATCTGCCTGGTGATGTCTTTTGGGAAAATTTGTAAAACAAATTGAAAAAGTCATGTTATAAAGAGATTATGTTTACACATACAAACACATGCGCACGCGCGCGCGCACGCACGCACACACAAACACAAACACAGCGTGCATGCATAAGTCGCATTCAGCCGTCACCGCCATCACAACAGCCACAGCAAAATATAACACAAACCAATCCAGCAACCAGCCACTTACTTAATGAACCAACCAACCAACCAACCAACCAACCAGCCAAGGCAATATAAGGCGCCATTAACAAAATTAGAAGAAAAATGTCTAAGGCACAGTAATCAGTGGTGCTAGAATTTTTCTACGAACACCACCAGTGCACTGTGCTCCCTTTTGTACAAAACGTCTGCAAAGTCGCTGGATGTATATAGACAAATAGATAGATAGATAGATAGACAGACAGACATAGAGAGAGAGTGCAAGAGAGAGAGAGAGAGAGAGAGAGAGAGAGAGAGAGAGAGAGAGACAGACAGACAGACAGACAGACAGACAGACAGACAGACAGAGGGTGGGGGAAGCAGGAAGATACGTGTTCTCTGAACATCTGTCTTGTGACTTTTCTCTTGTATCTTTCTGATCTCCTTTCTACGTCACATTGTCTGACCTTCTTGTCTGCTCCTTCCTTTAACCCCTTCCCACCCCCACCCCCCTTAAACTCCCGCCCCACCCCAACCCATACCCACCCGGCCCCCTTCCCCCTCCACCCCACCATACACACACTCGTATCTACCTTTCCCTCTGGGTCAGACACGGAGCAAAACTCTTTGAGTCACTTTGGAAAAGCCAGGCAAGGTAAGGTATTGATGTTACTTGGCTTACAAACTGTGCCATGTGAAAGCTATTGTCTGGTGAGTTTGCTGATGATTCAAGATGCTGATTGCAATCATCAAAGTCTGGAGAGGTCGAAAGTTGAGGCAGCCATAGTTGTACATTTCTATAACATGTTCACCTGGAGCAACAACGCCAACAAAAATGTTGCAGCGTACATATTTATTGGTATAGTTTAAAAACCTACATAAACGGTAAGTAGCACGATGAAAATTTTGGCAGAACGAAGGGATGTGTGTGCCTGCGGACGTACGTACGTGCCTGCGTTGGTGTGTTTGTGTGTGTATTTGTGTGTGTGTGTGTCTGTGTCTGTGTCTGTGTGTGTGTGTGTGTGCGCGCTTGCTTGCTTGCTAGAAATACTGTTTCATTTAAACACATGTGATAACACATTCCATATTATTTTACATCGGTGTGACTTTTAATTTCAATGTGACACTCACAAATTGTCAGTACCTGAGGCAATGAAATTTTATTCGATTTTAAACATTTCTACAAATAGGTCAATAGATGTGGACCTAGTTTCTTAACTAATTTCAGCATTCAAATCCACGGAATAAGTCATGTTCATTCCTTCTAAATAGTTTTAACAAACAAATCCACAAAATCAGTCATGGCCAATCCTTCTAAATAATTTAAAACAAACAAATCCACAGAATCAGTCATGGCCAATCCTTCAAAAGAATTTAAACAAACAAATCCACAAAATCAGTCATGGCCAATCCCTCTAAAGAATTTAAAACAAACAAATCCACAAAATCAGCCATGACCAATCCTTCTAAAGAATTTAAAACAAACAAATCCACAAAATCAGTCATGGCCAATCCTTCTACATAATTTAAAACAAACAAATCCACAAAATCAGTCATGGCGAATCATTCTACATAATTTAAAACAAACAAATCCACAAAATCACTCATAGCCAATCATTCTACATAATTTAAAACTAACAAATCCACAATCAGTCATGGCCAATCCTTCTAACGAATGTAAACCAAACAAATCCACAAAATCAGTCATGGCCAATCCTTCTAAGTAATTTAAACCAAACAAATCCACAAAATCAGTCATGGCCAATCCTTCTAAATAATTTAAAACAAACAAATCCAAAGGAGCTGCGATGGCAAGTCATTAAAGATAATTTCTACAATTAACGCAGCAGAAGAGGTCAAGGGATGTCCTTGTCAATAATTTATACGCGGAAAATCCTGCAGAAGAAGTCATAGGAATTCCTTGTCAGGTGACATTGCCAGATGACATATCCACAGTGCTCGTTTTTCCGTCCCCATTCAAAGAAGAATGCTAAGTTCATGGCCAGGTCTAAGTTCAACAACTAGGGTTATGAAGCCAGTTAGACAATGTAGAATGGGAAGCTTTTAACGCCAGAGATCTTTGGCTTGTTTTTGGATTTTAGTTTTTGTTCCTTGGCTAGAGCTCGGAGATTTGCCAATGGTGAGATTGTTGGTGTGCGCCTGTTTTTGCACACCTTTGGCTGCTATCCAACAACGGGGATGGGTTTCTGGGTGTTTTTTAGAATACTAAAGCACAGGTTTGAAAATATCTTTCCTTGATAATAAACAAGTCAAGGATGTTTCTAAACAGTTCAAAACTGTCTTGAATGTGGAAATAAGCTTTGGCATAAAAAATAGGGTTGTTTTTTGCTTGAATGGTTACTAGAAACTGCATTTTCTGAGAGAAAATGAGCTGAAGAGAAAATCATACCTTAGTTTTATGTCGCCAGAAATATCTAACTTATATATATATATATATATATATATAATATATATATATATATATATATATATATATATATATATATATATATATATATATATTTATATTATCTCTCCAGACTATATATACATATAAGGATGTAAAGTCATGGTGATGATAATGATGGCGAAGGTTTGTGTGCGAGGTACCGTGTGTGTGTGTGTGTGTGTGTGTTTGTGTGTTTGTGTGTGTGTTTGTGTGTGTGTGGGTGTTGTGTGTTTGTGTGTGTGTTTGTGTGTGTGTGTGTGTGTTTGTGTGTGTGTGTTAGAGTGTGTGTGTTTATTTATTATTTTTTGTAAAATTCATCTATTTATTTATTTACTCTTTTATTTCGAGGATAATGGACACACGTGCGCGCGCGCGCACACACACACACACACTCGCGTGCGCGCACGTGCGCGCACACGCACACATATATACACACACACACACACACACACACACACACACACACACACACACACACACACACACACCGTAACACATACTCATGAAACTTTTAAAACCGCCTTTCCCCACAAGTCTAAAAACAAATGACGTGATGTGCAACAATAGCTAAAGGTCACGTTGAAAATGACCCATGGAGAGAGAGAGAGAGAGAGAGAGAGAGAGAGAGAGAGAGAGAGAGAGAGAGAGAGAGAGAGAGAGAGAGAGAGAGAGAGAGAGAGAGAGAGAGAGAGAGACAGAGAGGGAGAGAGAGAGAGAGAGAGGGACAGGAAGGGGGGGGGAGAGCTGGCTGGTATCTGTAGCCATCCCTTTCTACTCCTCTTCCTGCTGCTCTGTACATGTGGGGTTCCATGGAAGAAGGTAATTTAGGAACTGTCTCCTTTTAGCGAGGCCTCTTCTATGGCGCCCGTGTTTGGCTCTGTGGACATTCATTCTCTCGTCTCTGTCTCTGCTTTACTGATGAGTGTCTTAGAGAAACGGAGGCTGGTTTGGGGGAGATGTGTGTATAATGATTATAGACATGGGTTGTGGATGGTACAGCAGCTAAGGCACTCGCTCTCCTCCCCAAGAAAAACCAACCAACCAACCAAACAAACAACCCCCCCCCCCCCCCCCCCCCCACTCCCTAAGAAAAATTACTCCAAGAACCAAAACGGGAGTGAAGTTTGATGTAGATGTTATGTGGATAGGTGGTAATTGTACTGCCTTGTCTAAATCTGAAAGTTTTGGTGTGTGTGTGTTGTGTGTGTGTGTGTGTGTGTGTGTGTGTGTGTGTGTGTGTGTGTGTGTGTATGAGGATGGGGGTGGATATGAGGTTGAAATGATTTGTTTCGTGAAGATTTTAATCTTTAAGTCTTCTTATTTATTTTATATTTTATTCTTTTATATCGAGGATAATGAAATAAACACTTATGTGGTTTTTTTAACATCCAGTACCAGTGTGTATGCAGTTTTGTCAATTCTGTCATCTGTTCCCACCGGCACACAATGGCCTACTCTTACGAAAAGCGGAACAGGATTTTAACGTGTGCGCAAGATGTTCTGCGTGCGTTGGCACACGGGACCTCGGTTTATAGTCTCATCCGAAGGACTTTTGGAGAGAGTAGAGTCTGCACTGATGTTAACTCCAGGGGAAAATATCCCCTTGAACGGGAATCGAACCCGGGTAGTCACATTGCAAGCGCAATGTTCTAACCACTAGGCTATCCCGTCCCCCTTCAGTCTTCAGTACTGCCTGCCAGTTTTACCGGCTGTCAGTGGATATGTAGGCTTGTCAATACTGGAGAAAGATACGGCAGTAAGGGAAAGAAGATGAGTACTTAAAAGTACTGGTTTTGGAAAAAGACTGAGATGTTTACCACTTTGTATTCTCAAAAGCTAGCAAGTGTTGGTCTATTTTTCGTCAGTTCTGGAACAAAAGCGCTAAAGATTATGTTGTTGAGAGATATATGGCCTATGCTTCACCAACCTGTATCATTATTTTATTTTTTATTGGCTTCAGCCGCATGTAAATCATGGAGGGCCATCTTTTCTTTTTCCCTATTCCTTTTATTCCCTTCTTTTAGATGCTTCACGTATCTCTCTGCGCAGTGGTGTTTTTAAAAAAAAGTATTAATATAATAATAATAATAATGTATGGAATTTATATAGCGCTGAATCTTGTAAAGCAACAAATCAAAGCGCTCAGATTTTATTTCATACCACTTTAAGTCACGGCAGATTTCTCTCCGTGAAATTCGGGCTGCTCTCCCCGGGGAGAGCGGGAGAACGCGTCGCCACTTAGCGCTGCGCCACCCTTTCACCCTTTTTTTTTTTTCTGCAGCTGTATTTGTTTCCCTATCAGAGTGGCTTTTTTCTAAGAATTTTGCCAGGGACGACTCTCTTGTTGCCGTGGGTTTTTTTACGTGCGCTAAATAATTACGTGTAACACACGGGACCTCGGTTTATCGTCTCATCCGAAAGACTAGCGCCCAGACCACCACTCATGGTCTAATGGATGGGGGAAAAATTTCCGGTCCAAACGGGGTACGAACCGCCGCACACTTCAGACCCGGACTTTTCGCTTTCTAGACAGGCGCGTTACCTCTAGACCACCGATCCACCAATATGTATTATCAATTCTGCTGCAAGATAAGGAGGAGACAATACGTGCATTAATTTTTATTGAGATTATGCAGATAGGGCATAAACTGATTTTAGAATTGCGTAATCTTGGAACAAATGCTAGAGTGTTCTTCTTCTTTAAACGCTCAGACAGTAACTTTTTTCTGTCATATGAGCAAAAATGCGGTGCGCTGCCGTCAAGCTAGATTATTATTCTCTTTAAACTTGGTGAATGATTTACTGACAATTGGTTAAACAATGTTGTGATGAGGAAACAATCAGGAGGTATAATAATACCACGCTAGATATTCAGTCCACCAAAGAATAATAAAGGGAGAAAATCGCTGGGGAAAAAGGGGACAAAACTTGCGAGTGGACAATACTGATCGCCTTGCCCTTGTTTCCCCCTTCGGTGTGAGAATCTGCATTTTATCATCTGATATTATTGTGATGCTAATGCGTTTCTCAAGACTTTCTTTTCACGCGCCGCCATGCTGTTATGCTTTTTTGTCTTTTTGTTGTTGTTGTTGTTGTTGTCAAGACACTCTAAGTTTAGTTTTGTGTGAAATTGTGTTTATATTTTTATTTCGATTATAATGGAATAAGCACTCATGCGGTTTTTTTTACATTCAGTCCCTGTGTTAATGCAATTTTTTTACATTTTTTCATCCGCTCCCACTGGCACACAATGGCCTTCTCTTCCGAAAAGGGGAACGGGTTTGAATATGTGCGCAAGATGTTCTGAGTGCGTTCGCACACTGGACCTTGGTTTAGAGTCTCATCAGAAGGACTTTTTAGAGGTAGTGAAGTCGGCACTGATGTAAAATCCAGAGGAAAAATCCTCTTAATCGAGATTCGAACAAGATTCTGTTTGTTTCACAGAGTATATATTTACTGCTATAGTTCATTCAAGTACAATTTTAAAAAAAATCCAACCTTTCTCTCAATATTTTTAAACTGCGTTTTATTCATGTATTTTGCTGGTTGTTCTAATCGTGTCACCTTGAGGAGGACGTCATCGATCTGTTTTGAGCATTTTTGTTGTTGTAATTACAGTTTGACAGATGAATGACTTTTCATCTGATTGTTGCATGACATCTTGCGCACATCGATCCTTCTTAAACAACAGTGCAAGCAGGCTCTGGCAGTTGGCAATGACTGCACCGACATACCCAGCATGCGCTTTGCCACCTCGACAAAGTTGAGCTTTGCCAGGTCAGTTTTACCTGCCCCCGAATTATTGCCTTATGGTGTATGTGCTGTGACTGCTAATGGTGTTAAGAGAGAAGTTAAGTTTAGTGGAGATTATTTATTGGTAAATTTGTGCATTTTGAAACCGTTTTCAGGAATGGGTTATCCTGCACAGAATCTGATGGTATCTGGTCAAGTAAATCTTTAAAAGTAAGCTTAAGCAAGCGGGCGCGTGTGTGTGTATGTGTGTGTTGTTGTTGTTGTTGTTGTTATTGCTTCGATATTACGTCTGTTCATTCAAAGTGATATTAGGATAAACGTGTGTGTGTGTGTGTGTGTGTATGTGTGTGTTGTGTGCGTGGGTATGTGTGAAACTGTGAGCGTGGATGCGCTCATATGTGCGTGCCTGCTTTCTTACGCATTCATGCACACTGAATCGCTCACAAGCAAACACACACACAAACACACACACACACACACACACACACACACACACACACACACACACACACACACACACACACACACACACACACACACACAATATATATATATATCTCCTCTCTCTCTATAAATATATATATATATATATTATATATATATATACACCAAAGTACTAAACAATTCAAGAACTTGCAAACAAAATAAAAAACAACAACAACAAACAACAACAACAACAACCACCACCACCACAACAACACCAACCACCACCCGCCACCCCATCCTTTTCAGGCGAAGAAGCAATAGAAGCGGCATTCACGACTGATCCTCCCTTTGCATACAAGATGCGCAAACAATGGTGGCGGATGACAGTCACCTCCCAGGCCAACCTCCTGAATAAGACAACACCTGTCAGGGAAAAGACAAGGCGTCAAGCCTCCCCGGCTGTGTGCTAACTAGGATATTAGACGCTGTACCGATAGGGACAACTCTGCCATCTTTGACAAAGACCAGGAAAGAAAGAAAGGACAGAAAGAGAAAAAAAACACCAAAAAAAAGAAAAAAAAGAAAAAGAACAGGAAAGGAAAGAAAAGTAAGAGACAGACAGAAAGAAAGCAAAACAAAAGAACAGATAAGGAAAGAGAAAGAGAGAGAGAGAGAGAGAGAGAGAGAGAGAGAGAGAGAGAGAGAGAGAGAGAGAGAGAGAGGGCCAGGGGGGGGGAGATAGAGAGAGAGAGAGGGAAAGAGAGAGAGGGAGAGAGAGGGGGGAAAGAGAGAGAAGGAGAGAGAGAGAGAGAGAGAGAGAGAGAGAGAGAGGAGAGAGAGAGAGAGAGAGAACGAATAAAAGAAGAGAAAGAAAGTAAAGTAAGAAAGAAAAGCAGCTAAGATGGATTGTCACACTAACAGATAAAAAAAAGTCTATGAAATAGATAGAAAATGGAGAGCAAACAAGCAGACAGACAGACTGACAGACAGACAGACTGACAGACAGACAGACTGACAGACAGACAGACAGACTGACAGACAGACAAAGACAGACAGACAGATAGAGACAGAGACCATGACCCTCATGACCATGATAAGCATTTTCAAATGCAACAAATACAAATCGACATACTTTCTCCAACTCGGCCTTTGCCCTAATTATATGAAACCACAATGGATACAACAACTTCACACATATTATACGTGCTTTAAGAGCTAAAAGAACACACAGAGAGAAATGGACAGAGCCAATGGAAGACGCTCCAGTGTCCTCAACAAAAAGGCTACCGAAGAGAAAACGAAGCAAGCAAACAACCCACAACGAAGGTTCGGAATCCCCCGAAATGTTGGCTTTAGCGTGCATGAGTAAGCAGTTCTGACAGACGACGAGGGTTCTAGAAAACGTCCTGTTTCGAGACAAGAGGTGATTGACCTTTCCTTCAGCGCTGATCGTTCCTTTGAATATTTCATGTGCAAAGGAAACGGTTAAAGATTAGAGACACCGCTATGAGAGTCACTGAATACCCCCTTCTTGGGGGGAAGAAGTCAGTGGGGCGCGCACACCCACAATCTTCTTTCTGTCGGAAGAAAACAATTCTTTTGGAATTGTTCAGGAAGGAATGTAGTGCTTTTATAAGTATCCCGATGTAACAAAGAAGTAAGACAGGGAAAGAATCGAAGAAAAAGAAAGGACAAACTAGGACATAATTATGGAAGCAAAGAAATACACAGAAAATAGAAAAAGAAACATAAAGAAAACGAAAGAATGAAAGCTAGATAGAAAAGAGAGAAAAACACAAGACAAGGGAAGAAAGAAAGACAGATAGACACGGAAGAACAGATAAATGCATGACAAAACAATTACAAACAAAAGCAAAGGACTTTTTAAAAATAAAAAACAACAAAGGAACAAAATGAAAAACAAACATTTTTACACTGGTAGTTGTTTTTAACATGATTAAACACAATTATTCAGGTGGATGACTATTTTTCTCCTGGCTTGAACACATGCTAGCTAGACAGCTAATTAACTGTAATGGTTGTAGAACATCTGTTAACACTGATGTCATATTTGGCTACAGATGGCTTAACACAAACTTCAAAACACGAACAACATATGTTTGAAACAAAAAAAAGCTACAGTGTAAACCCAAACACACACACATGCACGCACGCACGCACGCACGCACACACACAGACACATATACACACACACACACAATCACACACACACACACACGCACGCACACCACACACACACACACACACACACACACACACATTCTTCTAAACACGGGTAAAGAATTTTGTTGCAGATACTTACAGATCCCAGAGTTTGCAGAAAATGGTCTGTTTGAAGTCAAGAGGCGACTGAACTTTTCTTCAACAGGGATTGTCCCTTTAAATATTTGATGTGTAGACAATGGTTAAAGATGGGAGACAGTACTAAGAAAACCGCTGAATAAGGGAAAACACCTTTCGGAGACAATGGAATTCGGCATCTTTTGTTGGATAAGAAAGGACTTTGGATGGTGTTTGTACTATGTTTTTAAAGACAAAAAGTAAAACCTC
>CM054135.1:47523482-47528482 GCA_028751875.1 Rapana venosa
GGATGAGAGTGGCTGATACTGTGGTCTGTCTGCTAGTTGGGATAGTAAGTGCTAAGCGAAAACTCTCCGGCAAACCCAGACAACGTACTTTAGTACAAATATACTCTTCCATTAATGATTGGAGTTCAACATGACTGTTCTACCAGAGGAATTTTGAAGGAACTTAAATCAGTAATATGCGAAAATTGGTTATTAGTGAAGCATGATTGTTTTATTTTTCCATCATTCCTATTTCCTGACTTCCTTTCATCATGTTTTCCTTTCTTTCTTTCTTTCTTTCTTTCTTTCTTTCTTTCTTTCTTTCTTTCTTTTCTACTTTCTTGAAGAACAGTATCTAAACAACAAGCTAACAGGAAAACAATGCACCCTTATATATACAAAACTGTACACATCCTCATATCTTTAAATATTTGTACAGTTTTTGGTGCTTGGAAAACATGCGAGGATGAGCGTATAATACAGTGTATCGTCTGTATGCATGAACGCATGCATGCTCTTCATGCATGCATGCGCCGTCGCCTTGTTGCTGAACTCAACATTTTTAAAGAACGCTTAGCGATTCGAGAGGAGGACAGAAAATGCAGGGTTTAAGCTTAGACACAAGGTAATTGAGGTTCCACCCCTGACTGCCTCTGCCTTGAATAGTTGATAGTTAAAGATTGATCGGCGATGAGAAACTGTCTTCAGAGAAGGATGGATGGAAGAAGAAAGCTCCCCAAAGTCGGCATGCAGCTACCTCCATGGTGGGCAAAAACGGTCGCATACGCAAAAATCTCACCATTGGTGCATCTCGAAACGCTAGCCAGGGAACGAAAGACTTGAAGAAAAGAAAGCACTTCTAGGAGAGGATTCTTTCAGAATTAAATATTTAAAAAATCTTAGACTTTGTGTACATAATCATATGAACAATAACTGAGAAAGACAAAAAAAAGAAATACAATACAGCAGAAAAGTAAATGAGTAAGAAAACAGCAACTAGAAAAGAGAGAGAGAGAGAGAAGAACGAGAATGAGGAGGGAGAAAGACAGACAGACAGAGACGACAGAGACAGAGAGACAGAGAGACAGACAGAGACAGAGAGGACAGAGACAGACAGACAGAAGAGACATACAGATACAGAGAGACAGACAGACAGAGATAGATACACAGAGACAGAAAGAAACACACGCACAGATAGAGAAAGAGAAAATAATACAAAATGAAACATATACACACAGACAGACATCGACAGACAGACAGACAGACAGACAGAGAGAGACAGAGAGAGACAGAGAGAGACAGAGAGAGGAGAGAGACAGACAGACAGACATACATACATACAGACAGACAGACAGACAGAAACTAGACAGAGAGGGAACACAAACAAGACACACCAACAGAAAATAAAATGCTATGTTGTGTCACGACACAACACAGCTTCTTGGGCGCGTTGCTAAAATAATCAAGGGAGAGTGAGTAAGTGACTACTTCCCCATCTGCTGTTCTGCACACCAGGGGGAGAGAGGAGGGGGGAGGGAGGGAGGCTGTAGAGTGAGGGGGGGGGGGGGTGCAGCTCATTAGCTCATGTTTGGATATCACGTTCACACAACAATGTTGCATTTTACAACAACAGGCTTACTACTGGAACGGATTTTGCGAGTTTTTTTCGAACAGTAGGTATAGTGTTTGATCTGACGAAATGTCTGGCACACTTTAAAAAAAAATGTAGATACAACAAGCCTTTGAATAAATAAGATAAGATATACATGAACGTATTTATTTGGGAATTAAGAATAAATACCAAAATAGAAAAAAGAAACACCCACTGCTGGTAATGAATTTAAGAAACAAAAAGTCTTCCCTGAAAAGACTGTTATTTATTTATTTATTTATATCACTTTCAGTCACGAGATTTCTCTGCGTGAAATTTGGGCTGCTCTCTTCAGGGAGGGCGCGTCGCCACAAGAGCAGCGCCACCCTTTTTTCATTTTTTTGTTTTGTCTGCAACTGTATTTGTTTCCCTATCAAAGTGGCTTATTTCTAAGAATTTTGCCAGGGACAACTCTCTTGTTGCCGTGGGTTCTTTTACGTGCGCTGAATAATTATGTGTAACATACGGGACATCGGTTTATCGTCTCATCCGAAAGACTAGCGCCCAGACCACCACTCATGGTCTAATGGATGGGGGAAAAGTTTCGGGGCCAAACGGGATCACTGTGTCACAACATAAAGATTCATGAAGGAAGCAGAGTACAAAGGGGATTTATAACTGTAAAGGAGTCTTCTTGATTTTTGTATAGCTTTTGTGCATGGTCATATTTTAGACTCTTCCAAAAAGACTTTACTGTATACGCAACATCAGTATCGACTCAACTCCTTCAAAAGTCCTTCAAATAAGTCTGTAGACCGAAGTCCTGTGCGCGAAACAGGCAGAACATCTTGCGCACACATCAAGAAACACTTTTACGGAAGAGTAGGCCATTGCGATCCGATAGGAACGTATGACAAAATTAAAAAAACAGCTGCACACTGCTGTCATGTTTAGACGGGGGAAAGGGGGGGGGGGGGTGGACGGGATAGTCTAGTGGTCAGAACATTGCACTCGCAATCTGACGACCCGGGTTCGATTCCCGTTCAAGGGGATGTTTTCCCCTGGAGTTAACATCAGTGCAGACTCCACCCTCCCCACAAGTCCTTCGGATGAGACTATAAACCGAGGCCCCGTGTGCGAAGGCACGCAGAACATCTTACGCACACGTTAAATCCTGTTCCGCTTTTCGTAAGAGTAGGCCATTGTGTGCCGGTGGGAACAGATGACAGAATTCACAAAACCGCATGCACGCGGGGACTGGATGTAAAAAAGCGCATAAGTGCTTATTCCATTATCCTCGATATAAAATAATAAAAAGAAAAAAGACAAGGTCCGAAGTCTGAATGCCAGCTGTTTCAATGGTGGGAGAAAACAGTCGCCTGCGACAAAATCGCACCATTAGTTAACCTCAGAGCTAAACGGGGAAAAAATAATCATCAGATTACCACTTTGTCGTCGTGTTTCTTCAAAATGTCATCTTGAAGCGTATTTTGCAATGAAGGAAATGACGAATAAAAAAAATAGAGGGAAAATATAATCAAGCTTGGCATTTCACAAATTCTAGACAGCAGCGAAAATTAAAAAAAAAGAGAATGGCTACTCATAACTTATGACCTTTCAACAACAACGTTAAAGATGGGCTGATTAAGTATATTGCAGTTTTGAATTGGTTTTGATTGACAAAAACTACTTATTATGACCTTTCAAAATAAGAAATGACCGGATCCATCCCAGCCTTAAAAGAAACGAAGACTGCATTCATTTTTTTTTTTACTAGATACATCCAAAATAAGATGATTTGATAACAATTGTAGTTACATCTATTTTACTTTGATGCAGAAAATTGGATGTCGCCGAAACTCAGAAAAAAGAAAGCTATGAACTATGAATAAAATATTTATATATACAATAGAAAAAGATCACGCACATACACACACATACGCGCGCGCACATACACACACACAGACACACACACACATACACACAAAAATTAATGAGAGAATACTGGTATCACTTAAAGTGGAAAGACGTTAAAACTAACGAAGAAGGAGAAGACACACAATTGAAGGAAGAAAAAACAACAGTAACACAACTTTGATGCAGAATAACGAATGGAAACTAAAAACAACGAATAGATAAGTCAATAAATAATAAACGACTAAGTAAAGAAAAAAAACCCACTACTAACAAAACTCATAACCAAAACACATCAAAATCATAACCCAAAAACCTTATTAACACCACCGCATTAAAACAACAACAAAAAATAAAAACTGATAACCCACCCTCTCCCCCCAAGAAACAAAAAATTCAGTGACGCACACTGTATAAACGAGCATCAGAGGCTAGAATAATGTTTCCTGGCACCCCAGTAACAGTTGACACTAGTCTTGGCACTGAATCATCGCCCCTTAGGGAGACACTAGCTGTCTGCCCAATGCAGGATGACTTTGGGTGTCCGGACAATAATGCTCTGATCGATTAGAAGTAGGGCTGACTTGGTCAACTCTGCACTTATTTATTTATTTATTTATTTATTCTTTTATACCGAGGATAATGGAATAAACACTCATGTGCTTTTTTTTTTTTTTACATCCAATCCCCGTGTGTATGCGGTTTTGTAAATTTTGTCATCTGTTCCTAACGGCACACAATGGCCTACTCTTTCGAAAAGCTATCTAGGCTATTCCAGAGTGACACACGAGTAAAAAAAAAAAAAAAGGATATTGATGGACGTACACACATGTGGTCTTGTACTTTGACTTTGTAGATGCAAAGATACACATGCACGCGTGCGTACATACACATATACATGCACAAAGGACGCACGCACGCACGCACACGCACGCGCGCACATACACATACACATGCACACACACAGGGTGCACGCAAAACACCCCGTACTTATTGTTTTTATTTCTTTTCCTTTCTTTTAAAGAATGGATGTATATATGTCTAAATTACCACCAAAATAAGAGGAAGATGCTGCTGCTGTTGATAAAGAAGAAGAAGAATGCAAAGAAGGAGAAGAAGAAGAAGAAAGAGAAGAAGAAGAAGAAGTAAGAGAAGAAGAGAGTAAGAGAAGAAAGAAGAAGAAGGAGAAGAGAAGAAGACGTAAGAGAAGAAGAAGAAGAAGAAGAAGAAGAAGAAGAAGAAGAAGAAGAAGACGAATGCAAAGAAGAATACAAAGAAAGAGAATGCGAAGAACTAGAACGAGAACAAGAACAAACACAAGTACAATAAGCCGTCTAGAAGAGGAAAAGAAAAAACAAGAAAAAAAGGTCAAACCCATGCGATACTAGTTCTTAGACTATCTCCTCAACACCCATCGTGCGATACTAGATCTTGAACTCTCTCATCAACGCCCAATTCCCATATTCTGACAAAGCAGATAGGGATAACCAAAGATCCCATTAACCACTCTGGATAA
>CM054135.1:47530982-47535982 GCA_028751875.1 Rapana venosa
AGAGAGAGAGAGAGAGAGAGAGAGAGAGAGAGAAGAGAGAGAGAGAGAGAGAGAGAGAGAGAGAGGAGAGAGAGAGAAGGAGAGAGAGAGAGAGATGAGAGAGAGAGTTTTTTTAAATCTTGGGTCGGATTTTTTAAATTGTTTTTCTTTCCCGGTACAGAGAGAGAGAGAGAACAATTTTTTGAACAATTTTTATTTTTCAGAGGGTAATAGATTAAGCATGACATTGCTTTTTTACATCCAGCCCTCGGGGAAAAAAGAAGAAATAAATAATAAGGAAAAAAATGTGCATAATGTCAGAATTGCATAGAAAACAATACACACACATACTTGTGCGCGCATGCGCGCACACCACACCACACACACACACACACACACACACACACACACACTGAAAAGCAAGCAAGATATAGATAATCAGAGAGAGAGAGAGAGGAGAGAGAAGAGAGAGAGAGAGAGGGAGAGAGAGAGAGGAGAGAGAGGAGAAGAGAGGAAGGAGGGGAGAGAGAGAGAGGAGGAGAGGAGAGGAGAGAAGAGAGGAAGAAGCGTTAAGATAATTTAGAAATGATGGAAAACAACAAAATAATATAAGCATAATAACAAAATTAACTTACCATCCGGGGAGAAACTTTGTGATGAAAATATAGCGGTTCGATCAAAACATTTGTTTTGAAAAACAGTGTGACATTTTTATGAGTAAATCAGAACCATAAGAACAGATTTAAATCTGAAAAATTTGTTCATTTTTAGAAAGGTGGGAGCCTATTCCAAAACCAGCTCCCGCATAAATAGACTTGATTTGAATGAGTAATAGCTGGTAAAGGGAGATTAATTTTATGTGATGTTCGAAAGTTGTTTTTGTTCTGCTAAACATGCTGCTCAAGGAAGATTGGGGCACTACCATGAAGAATTTTAGCATTATACACCTTTATTAAATAGCAATCTTGTTTTGAAGGAAGGATGTTGACATTTTTTGGGGAATCGGAAAATGTTAATGAAGATGATTATCTTTTTACTATTTTGACAGCTCGTTTGTTTTATATGATTAATGGTTTTGAATAGTTTTTACTGGCTAAATCCCAAAATGTTGATGATAATTTCCACAATAGACTGAAAAAATGAATAAAAAAAATTTTTTTCCCTTTCGCATGCAGATTCAGAAAGTGTTTGATCTTATTTAACTGGTAGGTTTTGGAGGCAATTTTCTTTGTTAGATTACGTTATGTACAAACCCAAGACAAATTATTATCAAATGGTTATCCCAAAATTTTGTGACTAAAACTTCTTCAATTTTTAACACTGTTGACAAAATAGAAGGTAAGTTTATTGTTAAGATTTTGAGTTTTTTTGTCTTTTTTGATAACAGCATGAATTTTGTTTTACCTGGATGAAGGGCCATGGGGTTTCATTTGTGTCCAGTTTGAAAACTATGTTGATATTCTCTTGTAAACTTTGACATACTTGGAGAGGGTTTTTGTGGCTAGTATCAAGAGTTGTATCATCTGCAAATAGTTCATTTTGTACATTTATACTCAATGGCAGGTCATTTATATACAGAAGAAACAGCAAGGGACAAGCACTGATCCTTGTGGAACACCAAAGCAAATTAAAAAGAAAACTTGAAGAAGTGTTGTTTAGATATACCTTTTGAAGTCTGTCAGAAAGGAATGATGAGATAAGTGTGATGGTACTAGGGATAGTTTGTAGATGCAAGCTTCCGTATTAAAAGTCTGTGGTTATAATATCAAAGGCTTTTAGAAAAATCAATAAGAGTATACCTGTAAATTTCCTTTTTATTCATATTATGAAACCATCTGTCGGTCATTTTTACAAGGGTAGTGTGGCAGGAAGTTTGCTCTAAATCCAGAGGGTTTTAGGGTGTAGAGATTATATTTGTTTAAGGGTGGGCTAGTAAACATTTATAAATGTGTTGCTCTAATGGTTTTGAAAGAGTGGACAATATTGAAATTGGTCTGTAGTTTGATGGTTCTGAGGTATTTCTGATTTATGAAAAAGGTATTAATTTTGCCTGTTTTAAGATTTCTAGGAAATGTGTTTTTACTTATGCAAAGATTATAAATATATGTAAGTTTTCAGCTATAACTGATGCAGATAGTTTAAGAATTTTCCCATCATTCCATCAAGCCCGAGTTGATGATTGCTTCAGCGATTTTAAGCAGTGAAAACTCGTTAACTGTAAGAAATGTTAACTCAATTTTAGATTCAATTTTTTTTTACTATCGCAAAAGCTTTCAAATTTTTTAAGTCATTGTTTCTGATTTGTCTTCAGGATTAATGGTCTGCAAGGTTGAGAAATGAAGATTTAATGCATAGCAGTAAATCACGCCAACGTTTGAGCTTTATGAAAATTTTTGTTGGTGAGCTGGTTAATAGTTTTCCAAATACATTTACTCTCCGTGTTGTTTTTAAAAGCTCTCCAAAATATTTTTTTTTCTCAGTTCGTAAAGTGAAGTTACTAATTTCTTTGTTTTCTTATTTTTCTTTCGGGACCTTTCTTTAATAGGTAACCCTAGGGATGTATTTTTTCTGTATTCGTTGAAAGCCTGGTGGTTTTGTTTTTGTATTTTAATCTTTTAATTTGTAGTGGAGTGTTTATTAAAAATTATAAAAGTTTGAATACCATATTCAGTGGCTATATTAGGATCAGTAATTTGGATAAACATCACTCAACGTGAATTCAGAAGGTCCTGTAGAAAAACGTTGCTGTTAAAGTGAAAAAATTCCTAAAGTTATAGTTTTATGGCTAGCTTTAGGAATTTTTACTCCTTTTTTGGACCTTTTTATACATTAGGGGAAGTGATCACTGCAACCGGAAAGTGGAACATTTATTCTCATTTAAGTGTTTTTATTTGTAACTATATTAGATCTATTAAAGTTTTTGAAATTATTTTTTAATACGAGTTGGTATAGTTATCAATTGTTTCAAGTTAAAAAGATTCAGTTGTGTGTATCCAATGATTATTAGGTTTTAATAAAATCAATATTGAAGTCACCTAATAAACAATATAAATTCTTATCTTTATCTATGTATCCATCATTAAAATATAGTGATCAATCCACTCTGCTTTTTTTTTGGGGGATTTCTGTAAAGAAACATAAAAAAATTTTGGTCGGGAAATTTCCTTATTTTTAATTTCAATCCAAATCGTTTAATATATGAAGTTGTTCTAAACTTTTAACTCTTTTGAACTGAACTGAGTGATGAATATAAAAACTATACCAGTTTCTTTAGGAATAAGGAATCTTGCGAATGGTATTGTAGCCTGGTACTGAGATGTCATTGTCTGAAAAAATGGGAGGATAAATGGGTTTTGTAAACCAAATACATGGAAATTTGTTCCTGAATTTGACAATATAGAAGATTTTCTGTCATTTTGTGTACTTTCATGGTTGATATTAAGATGACCAAAATTGGGAGGCCATCTTTAGATAACCAAAGATTGTTTGATGATCCATAGTCAAATGAATTGCTTGAATTACACATCTAATCACTAATTCTACAGTTATTCACGCAAGATCAGAGTACCGTCATCAAAATAACACTCACATATAATGGAATAAAAATACAACTATAGGAAAGAAAAAGATCAAGTAAGCTATATAATGAAAAATCCAAGGCACAAAAATATTTACACAGGGAAGTATGACCCCCCTTTCGATGAAGTGTTACTTTTCCAAAGTATACAAAGTTTAGTGTAATTATACCAACAAAACAAAACAACAAAACACAAACCCTGCAAAAAACCTATAAGAAAAAGGATCCAAAATGCAGAAGGAAAAACCTCAAAAATGCAAAACCTTGTTTCCGTTACCCAAACTTCGAACAAATGTTTTTCTCTCAGGTTTTTTCACACAAGCATTTGGGGCATCTGAATACAAATTCAAACACCATCACACTCCCCTATTCATTTAAAAATTCTAGCAAAAAAATAAAAAAACATGCAAAATACACATTCCCATTTCTATCTGTGCATGGGGTAAGGGGTTTACCCTGATTTGCCATTATTTGAGGGCCATGGAGAGCAAGTCTAAAGCATTGGATGGAATGTCCTCTAAAAGGGGGTGGATGCTAGGGAATGATCAGATGTTACAGAAGCATCTTGTTCTGGAGGAAGGTGGAGGTTGTGTGCTTCATGGGATGACAGAGGAGATGGAAAGGGATAGGAGAAACTTCTTCCAAGATTTGTGTAGTTTGAAAGCAAAGAGGGGTGTTTTAACAGAAGATATGGGAAGGGAGCATTAGATATGTTTTCACGTGGCCTTGATCTGAGAGGTGGGTAGTGAAAAAGTGAGGAGGGAGGAGGACATGCTGCATTGCCCTTGTATGGGGCGTGGTGATCCTGTGGTTGGCATGAGACCTAGACAGAGTTTCTGTAGAATTAGAAGTGTGAGAAGGGGAGAAACCTTGCTGAGGATTTTATTCCTAGGGCCTCTACTTGTCCTACTTTGTTGTGGTTATAGCTGCTGAACAATGTTGATGATATCTGTAATCTGTTGATGAACTACTTGGGAGTGAGGTGGAAACATCTCGCCCTATTCGTCTGTTGCGGTAAGCAGGGTGGTTGATATCCCTGCTCCCTGAAGAATAACTGTCCTGAAATTTGCCTTGTTTGGGGATCATTTCTGTCATTAAGATATGAGGACGGCCATCAGTTTCATGCATGTTATTTGCTATTTTTTATCAGAATTGCGGTGCTCAGTGTTATTCCCGGCAAGCCAGAGATTGTTTGCAATTTGGAAGTGCCTCTTTCACTGGGTGAGTAAGATTGAAATAAAGAGCTAAACGAGGGATCCCGAACAGTAGTGAAAGTTTTGTGTGATCAATGAATGTGGTGCTTGACTGATGACAGACTGTTTGAGGTTTCGTTGGAAGGAATAATGAAAATGTTAAGGTGATGTCGACCTCTAGCTGGGATTATGGAACTCATACTGACTGCAGACTGGGGGAAGGAGGAGGGAAGCATTGTTTGACAAGATCA
>CM054135.1:47540982-47545982 GCA_028751875.1 Rapana venosa
GATTCCCGTTCGAGGGGATATTTTCCTATGGAGTTAACATCAGTGCAGACTTCACTGTCCCCAAAAGTCTTTTTTGGATGAGACTATCAACCGAGATCCCGTGTGCGAAAGAACGCAAAACATCTTGCGCACACGTTAAATCCTCTTCCGCTGTTCGTAAGAGTAGGTCATTGTGTGCCGGTGGGAACGGATGACAAAATGGACAAAACCGCCTTCACACAGGTACTGGATGTAAAAAAGCACATATGAGCTTAATCCATTTTCCTCGATATACAAGAATAAATAACAAAAAAAATCTAGACACAATGAACAGTTCTAAATCAGTGTTTAAAGTCATATCTTTAAGTTCTCCAATTGTGATGAACTGGCTAACACGTTTCATAATAGGACGAATACCATATCAGTTGCTAATTAGGAATTCAGTAATTTTATGAAGCGTTAAAAAAAAAAATCTCCAAACCTCCTTTTAAAGGCATGTTTTAAATTAAGTCGTAGCCTGCAAATGAAATATAATCGCTTTGAAAGATTTGTTGGCTAAGATTATAGAAATTATGTGTTTTGTTAATTCGTGCAACACAGGCACTAAGAGGCTAGAAAAGAAACATGCGCGCGGGCGTGTGTGTATGTGGTTGTGCGTGTGTGTACGTGCGGACACACGTGCACGTATGTGTGTGTGTGTGTGTGTGTGTGTGTGTGTGAGAGAGAGAGAGAGAGAGAGAGAGAGAGAGAGAGAGAGAGAGAGAGAGAGAGAGAGAGAGAGAGAGATCATATCCTGACCCTTTATCTTCCTTGTTTTAATCTCTCAGAAAAAAAACATCCAACGACAAACTGAGCTCTAATCCATTCAAAGAAGATTGACTCCATGAACAGTTTCCACAGCAGCTGTCTGTTATTTCATCGCTGGATTAACATGAAGTATGCAAAGACAGCAGGAATGTTCAGGGATAGTTTGAAATGACTGTAACCTGTAAATTCCTCAACCCCTGCATTATTCAAGCGAACCCCTGCACGTGTGTGTGTGTGTGTGTGTGTGTGTGTGTGGCATGGGCAAGTAGCCTACACAAGTGTGCACACACATAGGTATGCATACAGATTAATATCTACCCAAGACAGTATCACAGAACGATACAAATATTAATCATTTCCTAATTGCTGAATTTTTCGTTGTTGAATAGGTCAATGTATTTTGCAAGTGCCAATCCTTCTTTTTAGTATGAAATGTACTTGATAAAATATATTGTCCGCCTGTGTTCTGTCCACAAATATAAACTAAAAACAATAAAACAGATAAATCTCTCTTGTCCACTTTGAGACACTGCCGTTTCAATTCATGGCAAAATCAGAGAAAGGCCGAGTACACTTTGAAGTTAATGAAATTATCCCCCTTTTATAAAATTTCACAAAGGGGAAACAAGTCGCAGATACAATTCTGAATCAAAGTGTCTTCATCCATAAAATCTTCTTCCTTGTTTGGCGTTAATTAAAATCTTCTGTATCACGTGCATCTCGATCACTGTCCTTGTATTAAAACCCCCAAAGGATGAAGAAATTAAACTGCCTTTTTTCGAATCAAAGGGAACAGAAGTTAGATGCTTATGTTCATTCCTTCATTTGAAGAGGAAAAAATCAGATAAAATGTATACCTTTTTGCTAATTAGAAGTTCAATAGACGCTCAGAGTTTTCTTGTTGATTTATTAATGTTATTGTTTGTCCTTTTCCATGCTGTTATAGTTTCCGTTCATTTCTTAAATCTTACTCTGCTTTGTTTTTGTTTTGTTGTGTTTAGGATTCATCTATCACTGGGCAGTAATTGTCGAGATCTCTTGACTGAAATGAATAAAAAATTGTATGTTAGAGGTAAGGAACACAAGAAATTTTGTTGAAACTATTAAAATTTTGCATGTTAATGATATAATAATAATAACAATGTATGGAATTTATTTAGCGCTGAATCTTGTAAAGCAACAAATCAAAGCTTGTCCTTTATTGTCAGTTAAGTGTGTGTGTGCGTGCGTGCGTGCGTGCGTGCGTGTGTGTGTGTGTGTGTGTGTGTGTGTGCGTGCGTGCCTGGCAGTATCTTCTTAATCACAAACACTGCTGAGTCACTATAGCAATAACACGTGGATACAAAATGCAACGATGTACAATGTACCTGGTAATGTTTACAGCTATGTGCGCACTATACGTGGGCTTGCGTGTCAACGCAGCGAAATGTTCGCGGCTGTGGGTCCTTGTTAATCAGTGATGCGACAGCGCGTCAGTGACGTCATGACCCATTAGATACAAAATGCAACATGTGGCCAATGCATTGGTCATCTGTACGTGTGAGTGAACGGCTGCATGACTTGACGACAGTCAACGAAAAGGGACGGTGAAATATTCACACAATTAATTATGTTGCTGCTTCTTTGTTGGGTGCTTTTGGGTTTTGTCTGACTTGTGATGGATGTTGGGGAAACAATGCAATTAAGGGGTTTACTGCGTTTGTAGGATTGGGGAGAGAGAGAGAGAGAGAGAGAGAGAGAGAGAGAGAGAGAGAGAGAGAGAGAGAGAGAGACAGACAGACAGACAGACAGACAGGGAGAGACAGAGAGACATACATACAGAAACAGGGAGAGACACAGACAGAGACATACAAACAGATATAGAAAGAGAGGCAGACAGGCTTACATACTTTCAGACAGACAGACACCCTTACAGACTTACAGACAGACACACAGACAAATGCAATACAGAATGCCATATCATTTCTAGATCCTTATTTGGATCTCTTTTTTAAAAGTTGATATTTTGAATTGTGTTTTCTTTTTTGTAAATATTTACAAGTAGCACACTAAGCTGTGATCTATTCTTGTTTGTTTTCAAAGAAGATGTAAATACCCTCCTCCACTTTTTGTTTTTAACCTCGCTTGTTTTGTTTCTGATGGTGGATTTGCCTAAAGCCTTCAAAGACACGATCTGCTTTTATTATTTTATTTTTGTTTTAGGAAAGTTAAGTCCAAACACCTATTAGTCGTAAACTCCACAACCCCATAACTGTTGAAAAGCGAATCTGTTTATACGTGCGAGGATGCACACCCGAATACACAGAACCCAAACGCCCGCAAACGCACATAACCATAATGTCTATATAGCTAGTTTTATGCAGGCAATGTCTTTGAGGATCTAGAAAAAAAGAGCTGAGGGCAATTTGGATTGTGATAACATCTTCCCTTTAAAAAAAATCAAATACAAAAATAAGGGGACACAATCTCACACACAATTCTCCTCAATCATCATCGTAATCTTTTTTCAATAGCTTGCATCGATCACGTTATCATTGCTTATCATGTCTTTCGGATGAGACTATAAATCGAGGTACTGTGTGCGAACGCACGCAGAACAAATTGCGCACACGTTAAACCTTGTTCCACTTTTTGGAAGAGTAGGCCAATGTGTGTCGGTGGGAAAGGATGACAACACAAAGTTGCATACACATGGGAGACTGGATGTAAAAAAAGAAACATGAGCGCGTATTCCATTATCCTCAAAAGAAAATAATATATATTAAACACAAAGTGGATGGAGGAAATTGCGTTACAAAATCAAAAGAAGGAAACTAGATGCTCGTGATTATTTTCCTCATTAATTTTGATGTATATGAACTTTTCTGATGTGAGTAACTGCTGCTGCTGATTAGTATATCAACAGTTGAAAGAAATTGTTCATTACTCCGTATTACGTGTAATTGTTTTCAAGTACTTTTTGTTTAGCTATCAGTTGTTACTGAGAATTGATCTGGGTTCAGATCTTCTGACTAAAAATGAAGAAAGTTACAGCCGTCAATTTAATGCAGCGATCGGGTTTATCTGTGTATCAAAGTCAAAGTCAAGTTTAAGTCAAAGTCAAACTTTTATTTTCAGATGGTACATTGAATAAGCATTGCATTTGCTTTTTTTCATCAAGCCATCTATCTAAAGAAACAAAAGAGAGAAAAAAAAATATATGCAGACAGAGAATAAAAAATCCTAATCAATGATAAACCATACAAATCAAACAAGAAAAGACAAAACATATGCATACATGGAATCAAATACAAAACAAAAAACCCTGAACAATATTAAACCATACCATTCAAATAATTTTAAAATCTTGAATATATATCCATCATAATACAAACAAACAAGTAGAACGGAACAGATTCATCACTGAAGTTACATCAGTGTGTAATCATACGTCAGTTTTGTGTATATGTGTGTGTGAGGGGGGGGGGGGAGCAGTTGGTGTGTCTTTTTAAAAAATTTGTTTTGTTTCTTTGTTGTGTGTTGGTTTTGGTTTCTTTGTGTGTGTGTTGTGTGTGTTGTGTGTGTGTGTGTTCTTCAATTTAACTCTTAACACTTAAGTATTTAGACGAATGTGTGTGTGTGTGTGTGTGTGTGTGTGTGTGTGTGTGGTGTGTTGTGTGTGTTCTTCAATTTAACGTCTTTACATCTAAGCAATATTAGACGAATGTGTGTGTGGTTGTGTGTGTGTGTGTGTGTGTGTGTGTGTGTGTGTGTGTGTGTGTGTGTGTGTTCTTCAATTTAACGTCTTTACACTTAAGTAATATTAGACGAATGTGTGTGTGTGTGTGTGTGTGTGTGTGTGTGTGTGTGTGTTGTGTGTGTGTGTGTGTGTGTTGTGTTCTTCAATTTAACGTCTTTCCACTTAAGTGATATTAGACGAATGTGTGTGTGTGTGTGTGTGTGTGTGTGTGTGTGTGTGTGTGTGTGTGTGGTGTGTTTGTGTTCTTCACTTTAACGTCTTTCTACTTAAGTGATATTAGACAAATATGTATGTGTGTGTGTGGTGTGTGTGTGTGTGTGTGTGTGTGTGTGTGTGTGTTGTGTGTGTGTGTGTGTCTGCATGTGCACTTGTGTGTGTGAATATGTGTGTGTGTGAGCGCGCATTATAAACATTTACATCGCAGTTTTCTATAAAAAACAACAACTCCGTCTCTACTCAGAAACAAACGTTATTA
>CM054135.1:47550982-47578482 GCA_028751875.1 Rapana venosa
CCTCCTTGTGCTTTTCTGCTCCCTGCCAGAGAAACTGACTGACCTTTCTTCAGGGCATTTCCATGGTCTCCTGTGCCACTGATTCTGGACAGATAGATGACATATTAAATTTAATGAATGGTCTCTTTAGGGATGGTAGAAAAGAGCATGCTTTAAAAACGATACCTCTGTTATCTTGTGAGCTGTCTCTGCTACGGCTTGTTTAAAGGCTTAGTCTTTACAACTTATGCTGCTGTGCTCCTTGGCTTTATTTTTAAAACAAAGAACTATGTGAGTACATGGGGAAGAGAGGTTTGAAATATACAACACCCATTCACTGAAAATCGAAAGTAATTACATGAGAAAAGTTCCCAAGATAGTTAAAGGTTGACTACTAAATATTCCTTTAAAAACAAACAAAATGCCAAAGACTGACCAGTCAGTGATGTGAAAGGACAGATCCTGAAAATGGATAAAAGCTTCACATCTAAAATCAGCATGCCTCCTTGCGTAAGTACAGATTCTGAATAAGCACTCCCTTCTTTTTCTTCTTTCTATTTTCAGCGGCCTGGAGTCTGTTGCGATTTCAGTTCTCAAGGAATTGACAGACTGCTTTTAGATTGGTTTAAAGAAAGGGTTCCTTGTCAGCAGGACAGGACAGACAGGGGACTGTCTAGGAGTGATACTTAAAAGCAATCGCCAGTGTCCTGATTTAGCTGGGTTTTTTGTTTTCTCAGTAGTCAACGTCACAATTATTGGGATTTACAGGTTTTTTTAAATCCCTTTGTTGAAATTAAGAAAGAATGTTGTGTAACATACTAAATGGAGTGTGTTTAAGTGTATGCATGCGTGCGTGAGCACGTGAGTGCGTGAGTGTGCGTGTGTGCGTGCGTGTGTGCGTGCGTGCGTGTGTGTGTGTGTGCGTGCGTCTGTCTGTCTGACGTACGTACATACGTACTTATGTTTGTATGTATGTATGTATGTATGTATGTATGTATGTATGTATGTATGCATGTATGTATGTATGTATGTATGTACGTATGTATCATATATGTATGTATTATTAGTTCAGACCTGATCAGGAGACGTTACCTTTCATAACGAAATAAAACAAATCAGACTGACCAAGTAATAGCCACGTCCAATTTTTTTTTTTAAATCACATTTTTCAAAGTTGGACGAATGCTCTTAATTACTTTCTGACGGCACCATGTCATCGTGCGTCCATCATTTCTTTTTCTTTTTACCTAGAAAGGCTGCTGATGAAACAATCTTCGTCTGGGGAACGGTCTTTAAACCGACTGCTTGCTATTAAATTGGTTTAATAGAAAGTCCTCTATGAACTGACACAGAGGGGAAAAAAATGTCTGGAAACGGTACCCATGGCATCCTATACTGTGTCCTCATCTAGCTGTCTGGCTTCTCATTGGTAAATCTTTTATTCTACCGTTATTTTTGGTTCTTGTAGTGGTTGTTTGATTCTGAGACGTCTGGATATTTTGGTGTCGGCAGATGAGAAGCTTTGTCACATTGCGTTATACTGGTTTTTATTGTCTGTTTTTCTTTTTGTCCGTTTTATTAAACATCTTGACATTGTTTATATACTATCTGTGTTTTTTTCTGTTTACTTCCATATCTGTCTCTGTCTCTCCTCATGTCTGTTTCTTTGATTCTGTTTGCTTCCATTTCTTTCTATATCTCTCTTCATGTCTGTCTGCGTTTCTGTTTGCTTTCATTTCAGTCTCTGTCTCTCTTCATGTCTGTCTGTGTTTCTGTTTGCTTCCATTTCAGTCTCTGTATATCTTGGTTAGAAACAATGCATTAACAGACAAAGAAACAAACAAAAACAAAAATATGAATTAATGAATAGATAATTCAATAAATGAATGAACGAACGAATGGATAACAAACCAACTAATTAACAAAGTAGCTAACTAATACTTACCTAAACATTATATGATTAAATATACAATCAGTAGCTAATGAAAATACAAACCAGGTATGACCATCGACACATAATTGTATAAGAAAAGAAATCCGGAAACATCGTTAGTATAGTTTAAAATTAGATTTTCCTCAGCAGACGTTATCTCCTGAAGAAATTACAAATTGTAAAACGAGTCAGCAGTGTACAGAGTTACAACCCTGAAAATCTGAATAAGATGATCAGTCAGCTGATAACAGCACGTCTTCCTTTGTCTGTCTATTTTCCCCTGTAAAAGCTGATTAAGCAATCGTTGGATGTTCTGCCTGCTGTGGCCCTGGGTCCAGAAGAATTGTCCGTTGTGGGGGAAGTGACAGACTGCTGAAAGATTGGTTTAATAAAGAGTCTGCTCTGAGGTGACAGAGGGACACTTGTCTGGGAGTGGTACTTTCAGCATCCCCTGTGCTGTGATCGCCTAGCCTTCTGGCTTTGTTGTCTCAGTCTGTGATGATGGAAACAGATGACAGAATGTACAAAAACGCATACACACGGGGACTGGATGTAAAAAAAAGCACATGAGTACTTATTCCATTATCCTCGATATAAAAGAATGAAAAAAAAAAATCAAATGATTAAAGAAGTAAGATTGTTGTACTAGTTTCTATTGTTGCCTTTTTTTTTTTTAAAGGTCAACCTTTTGTGGTCTTGTGGTTCAGGGACCGTTTTAGTGGTATTTTGAGTGACTGTCTTTTATCATCTAGCTTTCATCATGTTTATTAAAAGTTTCGGTTTTTTTTCTTGGTTTTCCCTCTGCCTTTGCTTTTCTCTATTTTGTGTTTCTGTCTCTGCCCCACTCCCCCTCCCTCGAGCCCCCCCCCCCCCCCCTCCCCGCCCGTCTGTTTCTGATTATCTGTCCCTTTCTTCTTTCCCTATGTTCTTGTTTGTTTATCTGTCTGGCTGTCTCTCTGTTTCTTTATATACTCTTCACCTCTCATTTGTTTTTCTAATTTAAGCAAGAAGAACAAGATGAAGAAGACAAGTAATGCAAAATATGAGGATATTGTTATAGAAGAGCTTTAGACCAAAATATAAGACGATGAAGAAGACAACTAATGCAAAATTATTAGGATATCTTTCTAGCAGAACTACAGGCCAAACTATAATACTAATGTCTAAAAAGGAGATTTTAATTAAAAACATCATTAGACCTACAATACTGTACTAGAAATGATCAGCAGCATACAAAATGCATACAGAAATCCTGATGAATTAATCAGCTCAGACTCAACTCAGCAGACACTGTTTTGAAGGGGAAAAACGTACCAAACGTTGCCAAAACAACAACACGTAAAAGCAAAACTTTAGATAAATGGATAAATGGCTGATATATCTCTTAGCCTGCTGGTCTTCCTGTGGTTGTCAGTGTCCAGCCCACCCCCCAAAACCTGATTAGATTCTCCTATTTTTCTTTTGGTAACGTTTTTTTTTTTGCGGAAATGAGTCTTGGAGGTTCCTGCTTTCTAAGAGAGTTGACAGACCACAGATGGATTAGTTTAATCATGGTTCTGCTGTGCTGTGGAGAGGACTGATTCGAAACTGTCTGGGAGTGGTGGTGCCATAGGATATGTGCTATGTCTTCTCTAGCTAGCTGACATTTATTTTGTCAGTGTTCAATGCCGCTCAAAAGTTTCTTTTGGCTGCAAAACTTTGTGTAAGTTTAAAAGAAAAGGGAGGCAGGCAGGGGAGGTAGATGAGGGGTGTGTGTGTGTGTGTGGGGGGGGGGGGTTGTTGTGAAAGGGCAGTGGGGGAAGGATGGAGGGTAGTAAAAGGGTCATTGACAAACATTCTTATTTTGCAAGCTCTCTGTCTGTCTATCTGTCTGTTTTTCATCTCTGTTTGTTTGTTGTTGTTTGTTTGTTTGTCTGTCTGTCTGTGTGTCTGTCTGTCTGTGTGTCTGTCTGTCTGTGTGTCTGGTGTGTGTGTGTGTGTGTGGTGTGTGTGTCTGTCTGTATCTCTCTCTCTCTCTCTCTCTCTCTCTCTCTCTCTCCTCTCTCTCTCTCTCTCTCTCTCTCTCTCTCTCTCTCTCTCTCTCTCTCTCTCTCTCTCCTGTGTTTGTGTGTCTGTGGTTAACTCGCTGTCTCACTGTCTCTCTCAATGTGTGTCTCCAGATCTGTCTTTGTATTCTGGCCTCTATCTATCTCTTGATTTGTCTGTGCATCTGTTGCCGTCTCTTTATCTATCTTTCTACCCATCTATGTGGTGTGTGTGTGTGTGTGTGCATGTGTGTGCGTGCGTGTGTGTATGGCCAATGTAATTGTTTTATAGATTTTCTCGTGTTTGCATTGACAAAGATCAAAACCATTTGTATTCATTAAATTGTCTTATTCAGTTTCAGTGGGGCAAAAGTCAATGCTCGTCAAAGAAATAGCTTTATTTGAACAAAAAAGGTCAATACATTGAAATACACATATAAATATCTAAATATGAATTATGTAACTTCCTTCTGGCAATAACATACTCAACCACGGGATTTAAAAATAGAGCCTTTGAACGCTTACTCCCAAATAAATGCACCACAGGAAATGATTTCCCAAATGCTGTTAGTTCATTTTTTAAACAGTAAATGTTACCTCCTAAATAAAATAGCCGGCATAGGCCTATCAACAATAGACAACCTTGGAATCTGGATAAAACGATTAGTGTCCTAATGCCAGCACGCCTTCCTGTGTCTGCCTGTGTTTCCCCTGTAAAAGCTGATCAAGCAATCATGGAATGTTCTGCCTGCTGTGGCCCTGAGCCCAGAAGAATTGCCCTTTGTGGGGGAAGTGACAGCCTGCTGAAAGATTGGTTTAATAAAAGAGTCTGCTGTGAGGTGACAAAGGGAAAAATTGTCTGGAGGTGGTACTTTAAGCGTCCCCTGTGCTATGACCTAGATATCTGGCATTTGTTTTTCAGGATAAGATGAAAGAAATCAGGTAATGGTTTTTATATGTGGTTTTTTTTCCTTTATTTTCTTTGAGGTCAACCTTCTGTGTCTTGGTGGTTTAAAGGGTTGTATTGTGATGCATGTGAGTGATTGTCTCTATTATCTGTCTGTCTTTTTTTTGTACTGGGATTTTCACTTTTCTTCTGTAGGATGCCTCTGTCTGTCTGTCTGTTGTCTGTCTGTCTTTCTGTCTGTCTGTTTCTCGCTCTCTCTCTATCTATCTATCTATCTATCTATCTATCTATCTATCTATCTATCTATCTATCTATCTATCTATCTATCTATCTATCTTCTTTCTATCTATCTATCTATCTATCTATTTATCTATCTATCTATCTACTTATCTATCTACATATCTATCTATCTGTCTGTTTTAGTATCACATAGGCTAACATTACTAAGCACAATAACTGATGTTGAAACGTGTGTCAACAAAAAACATCAATCAATCAGACAATAAATCAAGCAATCAGCCAGAAGTGACTTTGTCTGTCTATCTATCTGTTATATAAATAATATATATATATATATATATATATATATATATTATATATATATATATATATATATATATATATATATAATATATATATCTATATCTGTGTGTACGTATGTTTTGTATGCGTGTGTGTGTGGGGTGTGTGTGTGTGTGTGTGTGTGTGTGTTTTGCCTTTGTGTTTGTGTCTGTGACTGCGTCTGTGTGCAAAGAAAAGGACGGGATATACAAGTCTGCTTCGTATACATACCAATACATAAGTAAAACAATGTGTATCCTGTAGATTAGTTGTACTTTTTGGTATAAAACAGTTTTAAGTACAGCTGAAGACTGAGTGAGTGTCTGTTAGTTTTGTCTTGACACACCCTGGGGCACTGTAATATAGAGTACTTGTAGTGAATATACGCAGGCATACATACACATATATTTACATATATATGTATATATATTCTAGAAGAAGAAGATGAAGAAGAAGAAAAAAGTAACACATTCAAAACATATCAAAATATGTATGCTTTGATTCCAGGTTGAGATATGAAACCTTTTTTTCCCCACGAGGAAAATTATATTCACATTAAGGGTTAGTAGTTGATGATATAGTACCTAGAAATGATCAGCTCCATATGATTTGAGAAATCCTGAAAAGGCAGTGAACATTCGCATTTAACTCGGCAGACATTGCTTTGAAGAGAAAATGCCAAAAGCTGATCAATCAAAAACAGAGACAAGTAAAAGTTAAGAAAGGATAAATGGCTGATATGACCTTAAGCCTGTTAGTCTTCCTGTGGCTGTCTGTTTTCAGGGAAAATGTTGATTAAGTTTTCATCTTTTTCTTGTTCCTTTTCTGAAATTGAGTCCAGCAAGATTCCTTTCCTAAGAAAATTGACAGACTGCTGATCGATTGGTTTTGTCATGGTCTGCTGTGGGGAAGGACTGAGACAAAACTGTCTGGGAGAAGGAAAGCAGGATATCAGGTATGTCTGCACCCAGCTTGCTGATATTTATTTGGTCAGTATTTGATGCCACCTCTTACTCTTTTTTTGGGGGGAGGGGGGGGGGGGGATTGCAAACTTTGTTAGTTGAAAAGAAAAGGGGCATGTATGTTCATGGATGACGGGATGTGAATTGGGGAGAGGTGAGGGGAGGATGGGGAGCAGAAAGAGTGGCTTTTTTTGAGCTACTTACCTTTTACCATCTCCTTAGTACTCATTCATTCTGACTCCTATATTAGAAAAATGCATTGCACTGCCATTAAGCACCTGACAAATCAGGCCCGGCTCATCTGACTTCAGTGTGTTTTTACATTAGAGTGATCTTTCTTCTAGTCTGGCTGCTTTTCCCTGAACTGCAGAGTCCAATTAACCCTCAAGGCCATCCTCCTCGGTCTTCACAGCCATGGGAGATAGGTTCTCCTCCTCTGCCTGTTCCACCATTGGAGTGTCCTTTTGGTATTTGACCCGTACCTGGGGGCTGGTTTGTGGGTACCAGGGTGTATCCACTCACTGGGTGGCCTGCACACTGCACTTTTGGGGGCCAAGTCTCCCTCAATGGTTTTATACCAGACATTTCCATGTCTAGGAATTTTTAAAAAAATCAAAATTAGACTCACATGATCACCAAGTTCCACATTGGTGATTCTGTGACATGCCCCTGCAGCACTTCTCCCATGACAGTGAAACACTTCCTCCAGACCTGTCCATCCAACACACCAAAACCTGAGGGCCGATATTTGGCCTACTGACCTGCCGATGAGGGACAAGCTCTTTGGACCCCTGGAGGGCCTCCAGCATACCACAGCATCTGTCAGGGCTTCTGGAGTTGCTGTCTGATCATTCAAAAATGAAGAACTACCACTCTCTCCTTCTGTTCTCTCTCTGTCTCTCTGTCTTATCTATCGTTTTTCTTTGGGGGAAAGGGAATAGGTGGGTGGGGTTGAGGGCATGGTATAAATAAGCTGTAAGCTTATCCATTTACCCTGAATAAAAAAAATGTTCGCATTTGTATTCTTTCTGTCTCTCTGTCTCTGTCTCTCTCTCTCTCTCCTTAAATTTACTTTGTTTTATAGCTAATTCATATGTAATTTACCTCCTGAGAAAATATATTAAGAATGGTCTTATCAGAGGTCTGGAGAAAACAACCTTGGAATTTGGCTAAAACAATTAGTGTCGCAATGACAGCATGTCTTCCTGTGTCTGTCTGTATTCCCCTATAAAAGCTGATTAAGCAATCATGGAATGTTTTGCCTGATATGGCCCTGGGATCAGAAGAATTGCCTTTGTGAGAGAAGTGACAGACTGCCGAAAGATTGGTTTAATAAGGAGTCTGCTGTGAGGTGACAGGGGGAAACTTGTCTGGGAGTGGTACTTTAAACATCCCTTGTGCTGTTACCTGGTTGTCAGGTATTTTTTGTGTTTCCTAGTGTGAGATGATGGGAGTAATATTGTTGTAGTTCTTCATTCTATTTTTGAAGTAGATTTTATAGGTGGCTGGTAAATGAAGCATCCTAGTGTGATGTGTTTGAATGTCTTTCGTATGTCATTTGTCTGGTGCTTTTTATTATGATAAATGTTCTCTCTCTCTCTCTCTCTCTCTCTCTCTCTTCTCTCTCCTATCTCTCTCTCTCTTTTAGTGAGTAGGCTATGTCTCTTTATCTCTCTCTTACTTTGTTAAATCTGTCTTCCAGTATCTCTCCTTGGCTTTATTTCTAGAATAAATTTTTGAAGGAGGGGTAACATTACTCAAAGCATTCTGTTTGTCAAATGCTTTGTCTTTTACCCATTTCTTATGTTTAAAAAAAAAGGAAATAGCAAGTTAGCTTAACAGAAGGATGCTCAACTTACTTTTATACTGAAAGTCTGGAAATACAAAAGGTTTAACTTACACAGCAGATGCTTCTTCTTCTTCTTCTTCTTCTTCTTCTTCTTCTTCTTCTTCTTCTTCTTCTTCTTCTTCTTCTTCTTCTTCTTTTTCTTCTTCTCCTTCTTTTTCTTCTTCTTTTTCTTCAAACACTCAGACAGCAGCCACTGTTTTGTCATATGAGCTAAAATTCGTTGGGCTGCCCTTAAGCACCTGACAAGTCACGCATCATACTTCGGCATGGGAGAGAACTGTTATCTTTTAAGTCTTTGTGGTAAAAAAGGCAGGAGAATGGACCAAGAAGGCAGAAAATAGACAAGAAGGCAACAGAAATAAAAGGAACAAGGCAGAAACAAAGAGAGAGATATAAAATAGGACATTTCTAGCACATAATTTCCGGAAGGTGGGGGGATACTATTGATTTTTTTTTTACTGTTAGTCCCCCAGCTTTCCCATGGAGGGGTAGGGGGGGGGGGGAATCAGCAAATGCTACCAGCAAGACGAACTTCCAGAAGCTGACTGACCATCAGTATGGAAGAAATGGAATTTTGGAAATTGTAAGGGTAGCTGGCATTTTGCAAAAACCACAACGTCTTCCTATGTCTGTTTCCGAAAGAGAAAAAGAAAACTGATTTAGCTAGCTCTCCATTTTGTTACTCTTCTCTCTTCTCCAAGACAGACTCTGGGAGCATTCTTTTTCAAGAAGAATTGACAGACCGCCGACTGATTGGTTTAAAAATGGTCTGTCTGTGGGCACGGCTGAGACAAAGGCATTTGAGAGGGGTACTTAGGGTATCTGATGCATCCTTATCTTGCTAGTGGACAGTTGTGGGGTCAATGCTACCGCTAACTTTTTTTGCTCCAAAACTTTGTTTGATCAAGAAAAGAAATGTGGATGTGATGTAGGCAGAGTGAGAGGGGGAGGGATGGAATAGTGTGCTGCTTTTTGTGTCTTTTCCCAGTTTCGCTTGCTCAATTGATTGTACTTTCCTTCTTGTTGACTTCTTTCAGGCTTTCCGTTTCCAGCCCCCTTTCTAGTTCTCCGTGTCTTCCTGTTTCTGTCTCTGTCTATCTTTTCTGTCTATTTCTCTATTTGTTCATCTGCTTGCCTGTCTGTATGTCTGTCTGTCTGTTTCTTTTCTTGCTTTCTCTTGGTTTGCTACTTTTTTGTATTCATTTGCATTGTTTTACATGTTAGTACTGTGTTGAACTGCATTGCTTTGGAGTTTTTAAATTCAATTTTGCATTTTGAAGATGATGGCATTAGCATAAGAGTGAAGGTTTCTTTACACCTAGCCCCCGTGTGCATGGAGTTTTACGTGCGTGCGCGATAGTCTTTTATGATTTGTTCATATCTGCTTTTTATGAATGTCCAGGGGTTTTGAATTCTATGTTGTTTATTTAAGAAACATTACAAAATCACCACAGCCATCTACAACCACCATTACTACAACCACCACCACCACCACCACCACAACCATCACCACCATCACCACCATCACATGGTGAATAATAGGTTTGTGTTTTCTGAAACTTTTCTTCTTTTCTGATTATGGCATTGCGAAATTTACATAAACTATTTTACTTTTTTTCCTGTAAAAAATGTAGCAATCATAAATGAAAAAAGAACTAGCTTTTAGAGCAAAGATTGCATTAGAGAATGACCAATTGCCGAGCAAACTTTCTAAACTTCATGATCATAATAATTATGACCAAAACATTGTCTTTTAAGGTACAAAAAACAAGAACTCTATTAAAGAATGATCCCGACCTTCATGTTTGACTTGCAAGGAAATGTTACTGTGTTTGGCTTAATCTATAGTTAGAGCACCCTGTCTGTTGCCAAGAGTTGCCCCCCCAAAAAAACAACAACTGCCTAACAACCACATGATCACATAATTATACCCCCCCCCCCCTTCCCTGCACGTGGGAGTGTGCAGGATAAAGAGTGTTCAAATGTCTGGCTGTGGTGCAATCATGTCCCATTGCGTGTGAAGGGAAGAACCAACAATCGCCCAAGGCTGATAAATATTTGACTAGTGTTCGGTCTGTGCGCTTCGTGATAAAATTAATTGGCCTGGGCATCAAATGACAAGGCGCACCCCTGTTGTACACTTGAAAGCAGTTCATGGGGCTGTGTAATTGGTGGGATAAATAGGACACGCCTGATCTCCGACAGTCACGTGAAAGGTCAATATCCAATCGGGAGGAAGCTTGCTGACTGGCAAGGAAGCGTGTCCCGTGTCTGCTATTTTATACATTGATGCTCGTGTATGTGCACGCACGAACATATACATGCGCCTGTGCTCATTATTTCTTTAGGTATTTAGCATGAAGTAATAATAATTATAATAATAATAATAATAATAAATGGAATTTATATAGCACTGAATCTTGTAAAAAACATACAAATCGAAGCGCAAGTCGTACTTGCTTTTTTTTTATTTTCTCTTAAAACGTTGTATTACATGTGCTTATATTTTTTTTTACAATTGGTATTAATGGTGTTTTCTCTTCTTGAAATTTAGCTGCTCCCCCCCTACCCCCCCCCCCCCCCCCACACACACCCACACATCCCTGGAAAGAACGAGTAGCTTTTGTACCAGGCTATTTCTTTCTGTTTATGTACATATTAGTACACTGATGACCTTAGGGGTTTCTTCTGCAGAATATATTTTAGTCAGAAGCAATTATTTGAGCTGTGGGCTCTTTAACACGTGGTAAATATATGTTACATAAACAAGACATAGTTTACGGACCCATTCTTAAGATCAGTGTCAAGATCGCTTTTCAAGAGCTGGCAATATATATCAATCTATCTATCTATCTATCTATCTATCTATCTATCTATCTATCTATCTATCTAAAGCCGGGTTTTAATGGGATTGAACCACGGACATCTAACATTTTATATGTGAACACTAACTTCTTAGCCATTCAGCCACAGATTATTACGGGCACCACAGAATTACACATGTCAGCGAAGTAGATAATACTTTGTTTCGTCCTCGCCAAGAAAACACTCCCTCACGTCAGGCCAATGCTCTTGAGGAGTTCACGACTGACACTCGGGGTGTAGGACCATTGACCACATCAGCCGCTGGACCTGCCCGCTTTTATTAGACAGGGGAATTGTCCAGACCCCAGAGTCCTCCGCCACCTTGGCTGAAGGCCAGGCCTCATGGAGTAGCAGCTGCCAGAGGAAATTGCTCCGCCGTTGTCTGGAAGAAACCTGTCCTGTTCCATTAACTGCCAGAGTCTATTGTCACCGTAGTTGGTGCTGGTTGTCATGGCGTGTTAGCTGTGATGTTATGTTCTTTCTTGTTTAGTTTATGATCGGTGTTACTGTGCGTTTTTCTTACTGGCTGAGGTTCATTTTGGGTTTGGTTGGTTTTTTTGGTTGGAAGGGACTAACAATGGAAATAATACACCAAAGATATAATTATTGGTATGAATGGAAGAGGCATATTGGGTATAATTATGTTGTGGACACTAAGTGTGTGCAGCCAGTGCCGTGTGATGAGTCAGACAGTGCATATTCTAGGTTACTCTCCATATGTTAAGCTGATGAGTATCCATCAACAAGGTAGCTGAGGCACAAAGTTCCCATCACCGATAGCATTGAAAACCACCAACATAATAATGTACCATTAAGCGCTGACATGACTAGCATTAAAAAATTGACGTGTACAGAAGTTTAACTTGACTTTTTTACATTTATTTTCCACATATCATCAGGCATTCAACAAAATAGACAAAACCTTGCAGGCAGCTACGATTAAGCTGTGTTAGAAGAGTGTTACACAGAATAACTAGTTATAAACATGTCAGAGTAGCTTCTGTAAACATACTAATAACGTCATTTTTGTACAATGTTCTAAACAACACACTGTAGCCAAGTGAAGATAATGAAGGAAATATTGTCTCCTTAAATTAAGCTACCGCCTAATTTACTCTTTTCCTAAGTTCAGCACTGTCCTTTTCCCACCTGCTTCTTCTACAATCGTGCACACACAAGATCCAGACGGTGTGGCAGCACTGAAGCAGATGAGACAGTCTGTCTCTACCAGACAAAAACACACCTTTCTCTGTTATGTTAGACAACTGGTGTAGTGCCGTCTGTACTCCACAGTCGGTTTCTCTCATTGACGAAGTGGTGCTGTTCTGTTCTGTATTGAAGTGTGTTTTGTGGTAGATAAGTAAATAGTTTGTATCGAACAGTATCATGCTGCATCTAAATTGTTGTGTTTGAAAAGTGTTGTTGCATGCAGAACAGGAAAAAGCATCCAGTAAGACAAATGACAACAGTTAACTCAAAGAAAAACTCATGTAACACTTTGCAGGCTTGAAATGGTTGCTGGAACTGGGGAAATGTGGATAAGTGTTGTATGAAAAAGGAAATGATCAGTTTCACCAAGAACATAATTTATTCAAGCTTTAAATTTAATCAGCTAACAGTGAAAATGGCGCGCTTCTCCTCCCTCCCCCCCCCTTCCCACACACAAGCATTATAAAACACAAACTGTTTAACAAAAACTCAGCAGTAAAAATCATGCGCATCTCCTCCCTCCCATCTCTCACCCCCACCCCCCCACCCCACACACACGCACACACACACACTCACAAACACACACACACACACACACATAAACAGTATAAAAATCCCCAATCTATTTAAAAACTCAGCAGACTTTGCTCCCCACCAGACAAAAGAGCACACAAGTATAAGCGGGCAGCACTACAGAAAACAAGGGGGAGGAGGGAGGGCCTCTGGCAATGGGAGCAATGACTGACATCTTCTGAAGCCAGCACGCCTTCCTGTTGCCTGCTGCTTGCTGAACAGCTGGCTAACACCTCCATGTCTTTTCTTTCCCCTTTCTTTGGGTGGTGCACTGAGTCTGAGGACGAAGAAGACGAATCCCTTTGTGAAAGGACCTGACAGACTACTGATGGATTGGTTTAATTATCTGCTGTTGTTTTTGTTTTTGTCTGCAAGGGTGAACCAGAAGCAATGTGGGTGTTTGCTTTATTTTGTATACGACAAGTTTTGTGTGTTGGTCTTTGTGTTAGTGTTGTATCTTTGAGTCTGTTTGTTCACTTGTTTGCTTGTTTGTTTTAATAAATTTGTAAATAGTGAATAGGAGACTAGTGTTTGTTGTTACTTGCTTGTTTGCTGGGGTTTTAGAATGTGGTTTTGTTGTTGTTGTGCTGCTTCTTCTTTTTGTATGGTTGTTTGCTGCTTTTGTTTATTTACTTGGCTGTCCATTTCTGTTTGTGTGTGTGTGTGTATTTCTGTGTTTATTTATCTCTCTCTATATGCACCTATGTCTTTAAATGTACACACACACACACGCACGTTCACACCCCCCCCCCCCACACACACACACACAAACACACACACACACAACACACACACGCACACACACACACACTCACAAACACACACACACAACACACACACAAGCAGTATAAAAAAAACAACCCAAATATTTAAAAACTCAGCAGACTTTGCTCCCCACCAGACAAAAGAGCACACAAGTCTAACCAGGCAGCACTACAGAAAACAAGGGGGAGGAGGGAGGGCCTCTGGCAATGGGAGGAATGACTGACATCTTCTGAAGCCAGCACGCCTTCCTGTTGCCTGCTGCTTGGTGAACACGGTGGCTAACACCTCCATGTCTTTTCTTTCCCCTTTCTTTGGGTGGTGGCACTGAGTCTGAGGACGAAGAAGACGATTCCCTTTGTGAAAGGACCTGACAGACTACTGATAGATTGGTTTCATAAAGGGAATTTTTTGTCTGTGAGGTTGGACCAGAAGAAATGGATGGTGGATGGTTGCTTTATTTTATATAACAAGTTTTTGTGTTATGGTCTTTGTGTCTATGTCCATATCTTTGAGTTGGTCGGGTTTTTATGTTTTGTTTTTTTCCATTTTGCGAATGGGGAGTAAGACAATGGTGTTTGTCGTCACCTGCTTGTTTGCAAAGATAGTAGAGTTAGTTACTTTTGTTGTTGTGCTGCTTCTTCTTTTTAGTATGGTTCTGTTGTTTTTCTGTTTACTTTCTTGGCTGTTCATTTCTGTTTGTGTCTGTGAGTATTTCTGTGTTTATGTATATCTCTCTTTATGTGTATTGTGTCTTTAAATGTAAACACACACATGCACACATGAACGTGCACACACACACACACACACGCACACCCACAAACACACACACACAACATACACACACACACACACACACACACACACACACACACACACACACACACACACCACACACACAACACATAAACAGTATAAAAATCCCCAATCTATTTAAAAACTCAGCAGACTTTGCTCCCCACCAGACAAAAGAGCACACAAGTCTAACCCGGGCAGCACTACAGAAAACAAGGGGGAGGAGGGAGGGCCTCTGGCAATGGGAGGAATGACTGACATCTTCTGAAGCCAGCACGCCTTCCTGTTGCCTGCTGCTTGGTGAACAGTTGGCTAACACCTCCATGTCTTTTCTTTCCCGTTTCTTTGGGTGGTGGCACTGAGTCTGAGGACGAAGAAGACGAATCCCTTTGTGAAAGGACCTGGCAGACTACTGATGGATTGGTTTCATAAAGGGAATTTTTGTCTGTGAGGGTGGGCCAGAAGAAATATGGGTGTTTGCTTTATTTTGTATACGACAAGTTTTGTGTGTTGGTCTTTGTGTTAGTGTTGTATCTTTGAGTCTGTTTGTTCACTTGTTTGTTTGTTTGTTTTAATAAATTTGTAAATAGTGAATAGGAGACTGGTGTTTGTTGTTACTTGCTTGTTTGCTGGGGTTTTAGAATGTGTTTTTGTTGTTGTTGTGCTGCTTCTTCTTTTGTATGACTGTGTTCTGTTTGTGTTTATTTTCTTGGCTGTCCATTTCTGTTTGTGTCTTTGTGTATTTCTGTGTTTATGTATATATCTCTTTACATGAATTGTGTCTTCAAATGTACACAAACACGCACGCACGCACGCACACACACACTTAAGCAGTATAAAACACACTCTAATAAAAAATAAAAAAAAGTCCACATAGTAGATTTTTGCTCCCCGCCAGACAAAAGAGCACACAAGTCTAACCGGGCAGAACTACAGAAAAAAAACAAGAGAGGGAGGGAACCTCTGACAATGGGAGGAATGACTGACATCTTCTGAAGCCAGCATGCCTTCCTGTTGCCTGCTGCTTGCTGAACATGGCTAACCGTCATGTTTTTTTCAGCATCTGGTGAGTGTTTGAGGCGCAAGAAAGAATCCGTTCGAATGCCCGCGTACTGTGTTTGTCTTATAAGAATTTTTTTTCCTACGTGACCAACAGGTGTAAAATGGTATCCAGCTTTCTGGGGAAGTATTTTGATACTTGGCTTTGTTCAGGGTGTAATCATAGTTGGTTACAAATATTGCAATAGATACCGAAACTCGTTTTTTGTGTCCCTTTGTTAAGAACATATATAAAATTTTTGTCATAGTGGTCGTTGTTGTTGTTGTTGCTGTTCATTTGTAGTCCTTTTTTTGTAATATATGTTTTTATTTTTGTTGTGTTCCTTGTGTTTTTTGTTGTGTCTCTTCTCTTCGTTGTTGTGTCTTTTAATGTTATATTTATGCTACTCACATTGTTGAGACCGGTACTCAGTTTGTACGTACCCCTCTAATATGCGCCTTAAAGTTAATGATATACACAAGAGAAGACAAAAAAGACAAACGACAACACAGGCGGCGAGCAGATAGAAGCACGAGAGACTATAAATAGTAAAGATGAAGAAGGAAGACGAGAGAGAGAGAGAGAGAGAGGAGAGAGAGAGAGAGAGAGAGAGAGAGAGAAGAGAAGAGAAAGAGAGATAAACACATAAACACAGAAACACAGACACACAGAGACAGACAAAGAAAAACAAGGAAGAACAAAGACCGAAACCAAACAATAGCAGCGTATCTAAGATTCTAGACAGACACCCAGAATCACCAAAAACATTTGAGCCATCAGTGCATGCAAGGCTGGCAGCACGCATGTTATGCAGAGAAACAAGACAGCGTGGCAAGGAGGATGAATATTTCAGTGCTGTTCCTCCCACCTCACAAAAAAGGCAGCGGTAATTGGCTGAGGACCTGACAGCAACAACCTGGTAGATCGGTGGTCTAGATGTAACGCAACCTACCTAGAAAACAAAAACGTCTGGGTTCGAAGAGTGTTGTGGGTTCGATCCCCATTTTGTGGCCGAAACTACCTCCCCTCCCTCCCTCCCCTCGCCTCCACCAACTAGACCGTGAATGGTAGCCTGGGTGCTAGTCTTGCGGGTAAGGCGATAAATCCAGGTCCCGTGCGCAACATGCTTTTTAATACACGTAAAATAACCCACAGCAGCAAGAGAGTTGTTCCTGGCAAACATTCTGTAGAAGATAAAAAATCCACTCTGATAGGGGAACAAATACATATGCAGACAGGAAAAGAAAAAAAACAAAAAAGAATGATGGGTGGCGCTGCTCTTGTGGCGACGTGCTCTTTCTTAGGGAGGAGGGTAGGCCGGAATTTCACACAGAGAAATCTGTCGTAACTTAAAGTGGTGTACACAATTTTATAAGCCTACCAGTACCTTGCTAGTTTGTGCCAGTGGGTTAGTAGAGCTTAGGTACCTGAGTCTCAGGCTATCATATGGATCTGGAAAAGCTAGCAAAACAAAGAGGAAAACTGCATGCACAAATGCATAATATATGTATATGTATACGCATGCACTCGCTCGTAAACACATTCACAAGGTACACAAGTCCAGAGAGGCAGGCAGACTGACTCACACAGCTGCATGCGTCAATGTTGCAAGACTCACACAACTCAGAGACACACATGTCAGGCATACAGACACATAGCCGACACACACACATCGACACAACACTTACACACAAACACACACACAACAACACAACACACACACACACTTACACACAGACAACAACACACACACACCACACTTCACAAAACACACAACACACACACACACACACACACACACAACAAACACACACACACACACACACACACACGCACGCACCACAAACAAACACACACAAACACACTTCACACATCTACACACTATACACACACACACATACAGCACACACACACACAACACCACACACACACACACACACACCAACACACAAACACACAACCACAACAGAGGAACAAGCAAACTTAAAACACACTCAACAGGTTTTTAAAAAGGCAAAATTATAATACATGCAATCTGCGCAGAAAAAACAAACCACACACAAAAAACCGAGCAAATAATTTTACCAGGAACCATAACAAAAAAGAGCTAAAGAAAAAACCCTAAAAAAAACACAAAACCTAAACCAGACGAAATCAAACAAAGCGACTAAACAAGCGAAAGAAAGGCGGCGGAGCATTCAATATTGTTACAAGAGTTCAAATCTCACCATGTCAGTTAGTCTTCAAAACAACTGAAGCATAATTATAGAGGAAGCGAAGCGACAACTGACATTACTAAAAGCTTTTTTTTCCCTTTGGTTTAAGCATGGTTTATTCAATATTCAATCTTGCACTTTTCCTTCATGTGTGCGTGTAAGTTTTCAATTTTAACGTCTTGCCACTTTAAGTGATTCCAGTTGTGTGTGTATGTGGGTGTTTGTTTATTTATTTTATTTTATTCTTTTATTTCGAGAATAATGGAATAAGCACTCATGCGCTTTATCCAGTCCCCGTGTGTATCCAGTCTGTGTGTGTGTATGTGTGCATGCGTGCGTGCGTGTTTATTTATTTGTTTTATTTGTCCTTTTATATCGAGGATAATGGAATAAGCACTTAAGTGCATTTTTACATCCAGTCCTCGTGTGTATGCGGTTTTGTAAATTATGCCATCTGTTCCCACCGGCACACAATGGCCTACTCTTACCAAAATCGGAACAGGATTTAACGTGTGCGCAAGGTGTTCTGCGCTGCGTGCGTTCGCACACGGAGCCTCGGTTTATAGTCTCATCCGGAGGACTTTTGGGGAGAGTGGAGTCTGCACTGATGTTAACTCCATGGGAAAATATCCCCTTGAACGGGAATCGAAGCCGACTCGTCAGATTGCGAGCGCAATGTTCTGACCACTAGCCTACCTCCCCCCATGTGTGAGTGTATGTGTGTGTGTGTGTGTGTGTGTGCGCGCGCGCCCCCCCCCCCCCCCCCCCCCCCCTCTCCTCTTCTTCCCACCAAGGGACTTAAGTTCTTTGTGCTTTTGTTCACTGACTGAAGGTTCTGACAGACGTAGCGTGACTGTTCGCAAGGTTAAACAAATAGTATTTGTTGTGTTGTCACTAAAGCTGGTGTGCGATTGTGAGATTGCTTCCAAATAATTATATGATCACCGAGCGGAGATGTCATGATAAGTGCTGAGTGAGGGCCTTGGGTATCAGAGAGAGAGAGAGAGAGAGAGAGAGAGAGAGAGAGAGAGAGAGAGAGAGAGAGAGAGAGAGAGAGAGAGAGAGAGAGAGATGGGAGGCGAGAAAGAGAAAGATATGTATATAAATATAAATATAATAAATAAATATATATATATATATATATATATATATATATATATATATATATATATAGAAAAATAAATAATGGAGAGAGAGAGAGAGAGAGAGAGAGAGAGAGAGAGAGAGAGAGAGAGAGAGAGAGAGAGAGAGAGAACTCAGAACTCAGAACTCAGAAATTAAATGTATCTCAGCCTTAGGCTATAATACATGGTTGGCGTAGGAGAAATTGACAATGCCACAGAGTGGGCAAATACCGGATAACATACATAATACCAAGCTCACTTTCAGTGAAAGAAATAATGGAGACAATGCACAAATACATAAAAATACATATGTATCAAACACAATTCACTATTTTGATCTAAGTGTACCTTCCTTATGTCTGGATGAAATCAATATACATATAGTTTCTCAAAATCATAACAAAACGATAACCGTAACTTCGTTTGTGATGTAAATATATTAATACAACAACATTTTTCTCTTATTGATGGCATGGAATATATATCTAGACAGGCAGTGATTTTTGCTACTGTTTTCTGCTTTAAGTAGATCATGCAAAGGTGTATCAACACAATCCCTTAAAAATGTAATTCTTAAATCATTATACACAAAACATTCATAAAGGAAATGCTTTTCATCTTCAACTTTGGGTTTACAAAATGGACATTGTTTCTTCTGATTCTGTGCACTATATCGATGTACATTGTTGTTGAGTGGTAAAACATTACATCTCACCTGTGACACAGCAACTCTAAAGCAGTAGGTATCTAAGTGTAGAAGATATTCTTCTTTAGCAAATATTGTTTTGAAACACCTGTAACTGTCATATCTGTCTCGGTCTCTGATTGTACTATACCATTCCTGGATAAACATATCAACTAGTCTTTGCTTAAACAGATGTAAGAATACCTTGACGTCACCAACACCCTGTTGAAGCCATACAAAGCTGAATCCTGGATCACATAATATTTGTCTAATCATAGAAACCCAACAGTTCTTTCCAGATATATCCATGTCAAGCAACATTTGATAAGCATTATATGGTAGTCTGTTAGAATTCATTTGTAATAATTTAATCCAATATCTAAGAGTATTTATACATGAGTTGATGCATAGAGGATATCGACCAAGCTCACCATACAATTATCAATTTATTTGGAGTTTTAAATGGTACACCCAAAAATCTCTTGCAAGCCATCATGTGTACTTTCTCTTTATGTTCCAATTTATGTAACCCCCATATCTCTGATGAATATAGTAAGATTGGTTGTATTTTAATGTCAAAGATCTTGAAAAATGTTTCAGCGTTCATTTCTTTATATTTATGAAAAACCCTATTTAATTCTACAACAGAGAGAGAGAGAGAGAGAGAGAGAGAGAGAGAGAGAGAGAGAGAGAGAGAGAGAGAGAGAGAGAGAAGAGAGAGAGAGAGAGAGAGAGAGAAAATATGGGAGGAGACAGACAGACAGACAGACAGAAACAGAGCCAGAGCTAGAGACAGACACAGAGAGACAGAAATAGAGACAGAGATAGAGTGAGGGAGGGAGGAAGAGAGAGAGGGGGGGAGGGAGGGAGGGAGGATGGAGAGAGAGAGAGAGAGAGAGAGAGAGAGAGAGAGAGAGAGAAGAGATGAGAGAGAGAGAGAGAGAGGCAGGCAGGCAGACAAAACGACGGACAGACAAGCAGACAGACAGACCAACAGACAGACAGACAGACCAACAGAGATATAGAGACGGATACAGAGATAATGTTTCGTTTGACCGTGTCTGTTTTCTTTTCTAGTCTCTTTGTCGTTTAGTTTGAATGCTAGCTTCACCAATCTTCCCTTCCTTCCAATTCCATCTCCTGCTTCTGTACTGTATAGCTGATGTGTGGCAATGACATGCTACTGGCAGACGCCTTCATTTGTAATTTAAATTATGCACGTCTCTCTTGTCATTTCCAGCAGAGTCGTGCAAAAACACAACAACACTGATTTGACAATGATGACAATGACACTATTGTGTCAATTAGATATGAAACAAACAGGGATGAGTTATCAGTTTTTGCATTATTTCGTAAAACAGTTTAGTTAAATATTTGTTACCTAATATTTATTTCATCAAGCGGATTTTACTATGTGGAACCAATGAACAAAATGTACAAAATTGCATACACAAGGGGACTGGATAAAAAAAAGCACATGAGTGCTAATTCCATTATCCTCGAAATAGAAGAATATACAAATAAACAATAAATTAAAAAAAGAGATAAAGTATATCTCTGCAAGTACTGCACAAATAGCAGCGCCATAAAAAAAACCCAAACGAATGGCTTTCCCTGTTGTGCTAGGAATTCCCTCTAGTCTATCCAAGCGCTTCGATTTGTTTGTTTTTTTACAGGATTCAGCGCTATATAAATTTCATATATTATTATTATTGTTATTATTATTATTATTATTATTATTATTATTAATAATAATAATAATAATATTATTATTATTATTATTATTATTATTATTATTATTATTATTATTATTATTATTATCCCTCCCTTTGTTTCCGCCTTGTTCCTTTTCTTCCTGCCACCTCCTTCTTTTTTTCTTTATTCTCTGCTTTCTTGGTCCGTTCTCCTGCCAGGTTTTGTTTGTTCAGAAAGACCTACAAGATAATGATTCTCTCCCACGCCAAAGTCATATGCCTTGAGCCTGACTTGACTGCAGTTTAGATCCTAATATGACAGACAACAATAGTTGCTGAACGAGCGTTCGATAAAGGAAATAAAGAAGAAGAATGAATGGCTGGCATTTCCTAAAGCAAGCATGTCTTCTTGTGTCTGCCTCCAGAGAAGGAGAAGGCTGTGTTAGATATCCATTTTTTGTATCATCTTTTTTACTAGTGATACCCAGTTCACGGGGCTGGCTGTTTTCTTTCCCAAGGCATTGACAGACTACTGATAGATTAGTTTAATAAAAAGCATCTGCTGTGAGAGTGATCCAAAGGATGTTGAATGGCTGCTCCTGTATCCAGGTCTAGACATTTTCCCTGGTATATTTCTAACTGCTTTTTCAGTATCAAGCTGTGTGATATTATTTTCATACTTGGGAAGCTTTGGTACAGAATGAAGGCACGGCAAGTCTAATCACAAGCGCTTTAATCATCCCACGGGAGCAGTTGCAGAGTACAAACACTAACAGGCACATAAATTGGTGAGAACCGTAGGCTACGAACAAAAATATCAATAAACTATTGCATTACATTGGTTTTAACATTCAAAAGCAAATTCTAATCAAAGCAACACACATACCACCCTGTCCCCTCAAACAGACACACATTACTCTTTTCTGTTTTTAGATTTACCTTTCTTTTTCTCTCTGTCTTTCTCTCTGGTCACTGTTCATTGTCTCTGTCTTTAGAGTCTGTTTCCATTCCGTCAATCTAGCTATCTCTCACCCCCCCACCCCCCCACCCCACCCCTTCCTTCCGTGTGTATCTCTACACAGACACTGATAGACGGATAGATGATCATTTAAATATAAATATGAAGTCAGAGTGACAGACTCAAAAACCCACAGTATCTCCTAAACCAGAATGTAGCTACCTTTCTTATCCTTCACCTTCACCTATCTCGTAGCCTTGTACACTATTGGGGCACCACTGAAGGCACTGAAAAGGGTCGCAGAAGCAACATCTCACTATGGGTAACACCTCACAGCTTTAGCCGAGAAACGAACAAGAAACAACACCAAAAGAAATACCCCCCACCACCACACAGAGTGTAATAGCAAAACATCCTGGTTTCTAAAAGAAGATCCAGACTTGGCAACATCGGAGAGGGGTTGGGGGGTGGTGGGTGTTTGAGCATCAAAAGATCGCCCGCGGTATGTGTTATGCAGCAAAAACAAGAGACGGCAAGGTGCATGAATATTTCAACAGCGTGCTTTCCTTCCACCCACGAAAAGTGGAACGTTCATTTGCCTGAAGTCCCGCTGCCAACATGTTTGATGTCCTAGTTGTGCACACACGACAGAAACCAGGCGCCACATAGCACAGGTAACTTAACTAGGTCTTGCCAGGTGAGAGTGAAGGTGGGGTTAGTAGATTAGGAAAGGTTGAAAAATTCACACACACATGTACACATGCACACACACAAACGCACGCATACACACACACACAAACGCACGTATATACACTCATGCATGCATGCATGCACGCACACATACGCACAAATCCATGCACATCCCCCCCCCTTCATCAACCCCGCCTTTCCCGCCCCCCCCCCCCCGCCGCCCCCCATCCCCCACACGCACGCACCACACACACACACACACACACACATTCTAATATCACTGAGTGTGAACAGACGTTAAATTGAAGACACACACACAACCATAGCCTTAATGCTATTTACCAACAGTAGGTTAAAAATGGGTAGACATTCCAATCTGTAATTTTGTTTTGTCTGAAAGTATTTGCAAAAAAACCACGAAAAGAACCCCCACAACTCTCTAACAAACAGCGAAAGAGCAAATACCCCCCCCAAACACCCCAACACTCACCCACACCACCCCCCAAAAAAAACCACAAAAAACAGAACAAAAAAGGCAGTAAGCAAATACAAGCAATCTAGATGTCAAAATAACCGGGTAAACAAATAAGACAAATGGAAACAAAAACACTTCCCCCTCCTCCCCCCTCCACACAAACACACAAAAGAACAAAAATTGCAAAAAAATCCCATAATGTTCTGCACTATTTGTACAAGGAAGTCAACACAGATGTGTTTGATTCAAATTCTGAAGTGACTGTCCCGCTAAGAAGAAAATACTAACATTCCTAAAATTACATAATGATAATAATAATGATAATAATAATAATAATAATAATAATAATAATAATAATGTATGGAATTTATATAACTCTGAATCTTGTAAAGCAACAAATCAAAGCGCTCAGATTTTTTTAAAAAAACATCGAGGATAATGGAATAAGCACTCATGTGCTTTTTGACATCCATTCCCCGTGTGTATGCGGTTTTGTAAATTTTGTCATCTGTTCCCACCGGTACACCATGGCCTACTCTTTCGAAAAGCGGAACAGGATTTAACGTGTGCGCAAGATGTTCTGCATGCGTTCGCACATGCCGGGGTATGGCTGTGGCGGGGAGATTGGAATGAGCGGCGTGGGAGCAGTGCGACGGGGGACGTCACAGAAGATGAGGCAGCAAAAAAAAAATTACATGTCCGTGATGTTTTTCCCTTTTCTTTCATCCGTATGGTTGGGTTTTTTCTGACTGATTATTCACAAACAGACTGAAGCTCTCGGAATTTAACTTTTCTTGTCTGACTGTCCAAACAAAAAGTTTTAAAGTAAACAGTATCATCCGGCTGGTGTTTGCTGACAAAATTGATTCCAAAATAACTTTGAACTCGGCGGTGTAATGTTTAGCGCACAGATAGAGAGAGAGAGAGAGAGAGAGAGAGAGAGGGGGGGCGAGGGGCGGGGGGAGGGGAAGAGGGAGAGAGAGGGGAGGAGAGGGAGAGAGAGAGAGAGAGAGAGAGAGAGAGAAGAGAGAGAGAGATGGGCAGAGGGAGAGAGAGAGAGGGCAGAGAGGAGAGAGAGAGAAGAGAGAGAGAGAGAGAGAGAGAGGAGAGAGAGAGAAGAGAGAGAGAGAGAGATGAGAAGATGCACAGTCCAAAAACAACACACAGATGAGCAAGAGGAGATCAAAAGAGAACCGTAGAGAGAGAAACAGCCATGGCAGAGAAAGAAAGAGAGAGAAAAAAGAAATAAAAATAGAAGAGAAAGAGAGAAGAGAGCGAGAGGGAGAGAAAAAAAGCAGACTAACAGACAAGAGACAGACAGAGAAGAAAAGAGATAATACACACAGACAACCACAGACAGAGAACAGAGAAATGAGACATAGAGCAAAGCTTTATCTCTCATTCAATCATTTTTAATACAAAATATACCTGACTATCTATTGATCCATCTCTGTCCTCGCCTGCTAGTGCTTCTAGAATAATATACCCTAACCCCCCCCCCCCCCCCCCCACACCCACAACACCCCACAAAATCTCACTCTGGACAGTCCCCTCTCACTGTTTCTCTGTTGTAGCCAATGTCATGTTCAATGTCCTTAAAAGAACAAGAGATCAGAAACGCACATGACAAAACGACGAGAAGGAGACGAGAGAGCAAGAGACGAAGAGACAGAGAAAGAAAGACGACAGACAGAGAGACAGAGAAAGAGACAGAGAGAAAGCTTTTATCCCTATTCTATTTCTATTTTTTAAAACAAAATAACGACTATTATTGATCCATCTCTGTACCTCGCCTGCTAGTCTCTAGGTAATAAATAACCCCTAACCCCCCCTCCTCTTCCACCATCTCCCTCCCCCCCCCCTCCCCCCCCCCACCCACCACCCACCACCCCACCACACATCTCACACTCTCGGACAGTCTCCTCTCAACTGTTTCTCTGTTGTAGCCAAGTCATGTTCAATGTTCTTAGATATTGCTTAACCTAACCAGGTACACGAGCCGTCGGGTAAAAGGTTAATAAATTGAACACGTGGAACCCGTCAGATATTAAACTGTGTAATTGATTTTTTTTTGGGGGGGGAGGGGGGGGGGGAGGGGGAAGGAGGGGGGGCTGGGGAAAGTTGAGGGGGGGGGGGGGGAGCAAACAAGAGCAAAGTTCTTATTTGGTAAGAGTAGAAAGGATGTCATCGGGGGGAAAAACAAAAGATGATAGTGAGAGGTTGAGGGTGGGGGGGGGGGGGGAGGTGAAGGCACACACTGTACCAGAAGACTGGGTGATGGAGGTGGGTGGTAGGAGTATGGGTTCAGTTGGTGTGTGTGGGGTGGGGGTGGGTGGGTGGGGGGGGGGTGGGTGGAGTGGGAGGGGATAAAGGTAGAGTAGAGAATTGTGTTTCCCTGCCCCCCCCCCCCCCACCCCGTGTTATTTTCTGTCTGTCTGGCTGGTTCTGTCTCTTTGTCTCCACCTGTGTGGGTGTGTGTGTGTGTGTGTGTGTGTGTGTGTGGGTGTGTGTGTGTGTTGTGTGTGTGTGGTGTGGTGCGTGAGTGAGTGTGTGTGTGTGTGTGTGTGTGCGTGTGAGTGAGTGTGTGTTTGTGTGTGTGAGTGTGTTTTCTCTCTGTGTGTGAGTGAGTGTGTGGTGTTCTGTGCGTGGGTGAGTGTGTAGGTCTGTCTGTGTGTCTGTTTCTGTCTCTATGTCTCTGTCCCTGCCTCTGTCTGTCTGTCTGTCTGTCTGTCTGTCTCGTCTGTCTCTCTCTCTCTCTCTCTCTATCTCTCACACACACAAGCACACACACACACTCACACACATACACGCACAGACACACACGCACACACACACACACACACGTACACACACACACGCGCGCGCGCGCGCACGCACGCACACAGACACGCGCACATATACACACATCTAAGTTAAATAGCATCTTAACTGCTCCAAAACGGGTTCTATTTTCGTCTAATCGAGAATCGCAAGCACTTAACCGCTCAAGTTAAATACAGTGGGCATCTGTTTGTTTTACCATAAACGTCTCTCTGTCTGTCTGTCTGTCTGTCTGTCTGTGTGCCTCTCTCTCTGTCAGTCTGTTTGTCTGTCTCTGTCTGCCTGTCTGTCTACCTCTCTTCTCTCTTCTCTGTCAGTCTGTCTGTCTCTGTCTGTCTCTGTCTGCTCTCTCTCTCTCTGTCAGTCTGTCTGTTTGTCTCTGTCTGTCTGTCTGTCTATCTGTCTGTCTGATCCTCTCTCTCTCTCTCCTCTCTGTCGTCTGTCTGTCTCTGTCTGTCTGTCTGCCTCTGTCTCTCTGTCGTCTGTCTGTTTGTCTCTGTCTGTCTGTCTCTCTGCCTCTCTCTCTCTTCTCTGTCAGTCTGTCTCTGTCTGTCTCTGTCTGTCTGTCTGTCTATCTGCCCTCTCTCTCTCTGTCAGTCTGTTTGTCTCTGTCTGCCTGTCTGTCTCTCTGCCTCTCTCTCTGTCAGTCTGTTTGTCTGTCTCTGTCTGCCTGTCTGTCTACCTCTTTCTGTCTGTGTCAGTCTGTCTGTCTGTCTCTGTCTGTCTGTCTGCCTCTCTCTCTGTGTCAGTCTGTCTGTCTGTCAGTCTGTCTGCCTCTCTCTCTCTGTCAGTCTGTCTGCCTGCCTCTCTCTCTCTGTGAGTCTGTCAGTCTGTCTGTCTGTCTCTGTCTGTCTGTCTGCCTCTCTCTCTCTGTCAGTCTGTCTGTCTGTCTCTGTCTGTCTGTCTGCTCGCCTCTCTCTCTGTGAGTCTGTTGTCTGTCTGTCTGTCTACCCTCTCTCTCTCTCGTAGCACTCTCTCTCTCCTGTTGTTTTGTTGTGATGAGATGGCTAGCAAATCAGTTTATTTCAGAAAAGATCAAAGTGAATGTCAATGTGTTTACTCAAGTTCTGTCAATGTAAAGTGCTAAAAAAAAGCACCAAAACATTACTGCAAAGTCTTGTCGTTATTTTTGCCTTTTGTCAAGTCAATCACAGTTGTTTTTCTACGATGAAGAAAGTAAAGCAAAACAAATTGTAACAGCCTTTGTTTTATTGTTATTTTTATATTATGTTTTTCACATGTACTTTCATACATAAGTACACGCACACACACACACAAACACACACACAAATACAGACACATACAAAAACGCACACATACAAACATACACATGCAAACATACACGCACGCACGCACGTACGCACGCACGCACACACACTC
>CM054135.1:47583482-47585982 GCA_028751875.1 Rapana venosa
TCTCTCTCTCTCTCTCTCTCTCTCTCTCTCTCTCTCTCCTCTCTCTCTCTCTCTCTCTCTCTCTCTCTCTCTCTCTCTTCTCTCTCTCTCTCCATCTCACTGTCTCTCTCCATCTCTCTCTCTCTCCCCTCTCCATCTCTCTCTCTCTCTCTTCTCTCTCCATTCCCTCTCTCTCTCTCTCCCTTCCATCTCTCATCTTCCCCTCCTCCTCCATCTCCTCCTCCTCTCTCCTCTCCATCTCTCTCTCCCTCTCCATCTCTCTCTCCCGTCTCCATCTCTCCCCCTCCCCCCCTCTCTCTCGTTCAGATGATTTAGAGGCGGATCATTATTCAGTTCAAAATTGATTTGCTTCATTTTGATTTGGTCAATTTATCCTGATACCATCTGGAAAGAAGAAGAAAAACGAAGGGTAAGATGGCGGTAGAAGGTTTATGCACATGTGCACAGTCACTCGCCCTCCCCACCTTTTTGCACGTGCTCACGTTTGTGTGTGTGCGTGTGTGTGTGTGTGTGTGTGTGTGTGTGTGTGTGTGCGTGTGTGCGTGCGTGTCTGTGTGAGTGTGTGTGTGTGTGTGTGTGTGCGTGCGTGTCTGTGTGAGTGTTTGTGTGTGTGTGTGTGTGTGTGTGTGTGCGTGCGCGCGTACTTGCGTGTGTATGTGTGTGCATTTGTGCCTACGTGCGGGCATGTGTGCATGTATGCAAGCGTATGCGTGCATAATTATGTAGCACGCTAGAAACAGAATTGCATTCTACTAATAACACACGCTAACAACTAAAGTGTTTAATAAAATAAAAATAAAAAGAAGAAGAAGAACCAACCAGACTTTTGCTCGTAACTAACTACTCATCATACATGTCCATGGTGTCTGGAATTGTAATGTCCAGGCAAGTCTTGATTTTTTTTTCAGACACACAAAAGCAACAAAAATAAATGGTATGCTGACCAGAAAGCAGATACAAGCAAATAATTATAAGCAGCATTGAGTATTTTAGTTTTCTATGAAAGAAATCATTGTTTTGATTTTTTTGAAACCTGGAAATTGACCAAGAATAAGACAGTTCACTTTTATGAATGTCTTACTCATCGCTATATTATGAATACTGCGGATTCCTTCGGATGAGACTATAAACCGAGGCCCCGTGTGCGAACGCATTCAGAACATCTTGCGCACACGTTAAATCCTGTTCCGATTTTCGAAAGAGTAGGCCATTGTGTGCCGGTGGGAACAGATGACAAAATTTACGAAACCGCATACACACGGGGACTTAATGTAAAAAAAAGCACATGAGTGCTTATTCCATTATCCTCGATAAAAAATTTTTTTTTAAAGTCATCTAGCGCTTATGATTTATTATTATTACTATTAGCTATATAAATTATACATTATTATTATTATTATTGATTGATTTGATATTGATGATATGTTGATGATTATTTATTTCAACGGCAGATGCCTAAGTACGCATTCAAATGCTGACGCTTAAGAGACCGAGAGGGTTACTCAATTCTGCATAACTTGAAGGAACGGAGGAGAGAGGGGAGGATCCGGGGTGATGTGGTGGTGGTTTGGGGGTGGGGGATGGGGGTTGGTTGTGTATGTGTGTGTGTGTGGGTGTGGGGGGGGGGGTAGTGGTAGTGGTGGGGGTGGTGGTGGTGGTGGTGGTGGTGGTGATCGAGTCAGTGGAAAGGAGGGTGTAAAGTGAGAGCGATTGGGATTGAGAGGAATCTGTTTTCCTGTTCTGTCCTTGTCTAGCTGCTGGATTGTTGTGGTTTTTTTTTTCTCTCTCTCTCTCTGTTCGTCTTTTTATCTGTTGTTCCTTTCCCATCTCTGTCTGTTCTTGTCTGTCTGTCTGATTGGCTGCCTGCCTCTCTGCCTGTCTGTCTGTATGTCTGTCTGCATGCCTGCCTTCCTTCCTGCCTGTCTGTCCGTCTCTCTGTATGTCTGTCTGCATGCCTGCCTTCCTTCCTGCCTGTCTGCCTGTCTGTCTGTCTGCCTGCATGCATGCCTTCCTGTCTGTCTATCTGCTGTTTTTCGCCATCTCTTTCCGTCTGTCTGTCTGTTTGCCCTCCTGCCTGTCTGCCTGCTTTTCCATCTTTCTTTCTTTCTTTTCGTTTTTATACTTTCATCTTCTTTAATTTTTTTCCTAAGTCCATCTTTGTCTTTCACAACCGTCATATCATCTCTCGTTCTGTACACGTATGTCTATGTTACTAACTAACTGTGGAGCTGTATGTAACAGTGCTTATGGTAGTTGCATGGTTAAGAAAAATAAGCCGTAAAATAAAAGTCTTCTTCTACTACTTCTGCAACACCGATAATCAAATAACAAATGGCAGTGTACTGGAAGAAGGAAGAAATGGAATGGCGAGGGGGGTGAAGAGTAAGAAGGTGGGGGGGGGGATGAGGGGAGGATGCAGGGAGGCAGGGAGAAGGAGTAGTAGTAGAGTAAAAGTAGTAGTAGTAGTAGTAGTAGTAGTAGTAGTAGTAGTAGTAGTAGT
>CM054135.1:47590982-47593482 GCA_028751875.1 Rapana venosa
TAATTTGGGAGGTTAAACAGCTGCCTTGTGATGTTGTTATTTGTCTCTGTTTTTAGTAGAGCCAGATCAAAATATAATAGCACTTTTCCCTCAAAATGATTGCCGAGAGAATTAATGACTGCTACTATACTTTTCGTGGTTTTTTTTTCGTTTTTCAGTTTCTAATGTCTTTTTTAATATCAATTAAAATTTTTATGTTTTTTCTTTCCTTTCCGTTCTCTTTCTAAGATTCTATTTTAAACTTTCGTTCTTTCTTTTGCATTTCTTTTTGTTTGTCTGTTTGTTTGTTTGTTACATTGTCTTTGTTTGTTTACTTGTTATTTGTTTGTTGGTTTTTGTTTTTTGTTTCTGTCTGTCTGTCTTTCTTCCTTTCTTCCTTGTAGATCCAAGTGTGGGCCATTTATTATTTTTTCCAAACTTTTTTTGCATGTTCTTGTACTGTAAGTATATGACAATGTTTGGGTCATTATCGAGCTAAGACTGACCACTTTGGTAGATTCAAATTTAATGACCTCCCAGGCTTCCTTTCAATAGGATCCCTAAACATAAAGCTGAACGATACACTCGTGCGTTTATTTTCTCCTATTCACATTTTTTTGTTTGTCGTTTAAGTTGTGCTTCATTCATATAACGTATCCTCACATCCATTACTGAAGAGCTATAGATACCCAACCTACAGTAGTAGTTAAGTGTATTGAGTGGCACTCTCAAAACTGTATTCTTAAATAAACCATACTCGTTTTTAGTGTGATTAGTCTTCGTGCTGGAAACTGTAGTGGGGTCATTTCAAAGTAAATGCAGTCACGACCCAGAACATTCTTGGCACTGTTTGAACTGGAATTTTTAGTCTGCGAGACGTGACCCTCCTACGTTACCTTTACTTCACCAAATTTTAAAAAAAAAGTACTTTAACCGCTTGTATTTACCAGCGTTCTTTGGCAGTCAGGAAAATTCACAATCCGAAAAAAAATGAACTTACTGACTTCTCAATCAATCAGTCAGACAATCAGCTTTTGCTGAGATTACACGAGTGTTGACCTCTATCTAAAACCAGCAGACAATACCAGTTCATTACCTTGTAGTTCTACAAGGCAAAACGTTGTACAGACCTAGAGAATTAAAAGCAAATTATTGACCGCATCTCGGCCAAAGCTTCTAAGCGAACCACTAATTACGAAATTTCCCCTCCATAGTATCCCCTTGAAGTGGCCAAGCGAAGAGCTAATAAAACCAAAAATTGCCCACTGTCTGCATGAGGCCGCCATGTTTAAGAAACTAAGTGGCCTATATAGACAGCAGCTGTTGAGGTTTCATCAGCAGCAGCTGCGTAGAAGTTCCTTTGACGTGGAGGTAATCGCTCATTTTAAGGTCTCGTTAAGAGACCAGACTTTGTTCATTTACAGGATTGTGTCTGGGATTCGGTTACGGCGAATCCTTAGTTAGGGGCCCAATGGTCTCCTTGCTGGGTGTTTGTCTCAGGTGTCTATCTGCTTTACTGCCTGAGTGGCTCTTTTGAAGAGCGCTGTTGAAGATTCCATTTCCTGGATTCATTTTGGCGGAATATTGACTAGCCAGCTAGCTAGCTGCTTGTCTTTGAATGAAAGAGTAAAAAGCTAGAGTAGTGTGTAGGTGGCATGAATTATCTACAACCGTGAAGTTAAGATTGAAACTGTGTCTTTAAACCGTATTTGTCTCCTTGTTGGTGGTTTTGCTGCTACAGTTGTTGTTGTTGCTGCTGCTGCTGCTGCTGTTGTTGTTGTTGCTGCTTCTGCTACTGTTGCTGCTGTTGCTGCTGTTGTTGTTGTTGTTGCTGCTGCTGTTGGTGTTGTTGTTGGTGTTGTTGTTGTTGTTGTTGTTGAAGTCGTTCATCTTGAATACCTGCATGTGGCAAGAATGATTCACACCTATACTCATGAAGGCTGAAATTATCAAAGCATGTCGTTCAGATGTGTGTTGCTGTTGTTATCATTGTTGCTGTTCTGGTAGTGATTTTTTTAGGGGGAGGGGTGGTGGTCAGATTTTCATTACTTCCGAAAACAACAGTCTTAACAACATCAAAAATAGAGCCATACGCGTACACCGCATAATAATTTTTCTTTTAGCCACATAACTGTTCATTGAGTACCAATTCATTCAGCATACTCGTATTGCCTTTTGACAAAAAAGTAATAAGCAACAATCTTTATTACCAGTTAAATATGTTTAAATCAAGGCAATTGCTGGCCTTTTTTGGGTGAAAAAAAGATATGTTTGAAAATAACAGGACAGAAAGAGAAAATACGGGCTGGTTATCTTCAAAAGAAAGAATACTACTAATAAAAAAGGTAACAGACACAACCGCACACCCACAACACAATCATAAACACACACACACACACACACACACACACACACACACACACACACACACACACACACACACACACACCACACACACCACACACACACACACAATCGCCCCCACCCCCCTTACACACAGGGGAAATCAAGAAGACAGAAG
>CM054135.1:47595982-47615982 GCA_028751875.1 Rapana venosa
AACCAATTCCTTAACTCAGTGCCTGCCACGTGCAGAAGTGCAAATATCTACTAATGGCTCGCCATCCGTTCCACATCTTCTTACAACCCAGCTCTAGGGACCCTGGTCTTTCAGCTCCTGGTCAGATTTGATTTGCCGTCTTGTTAGGCTATCAAAACCCTGATTTCCTCTCTCCTCATCTGTCACTCTCCATCAATCTCCTCCTCTCTCATCCCTCTTCCTCTCTCTCTCTCTCATCTCTCTCTCCTCTCTCTCTCTCTCATCTCTTCGCTCTCCCTCCCCTCTCTCCCTCCCTCGCTCCCCACCAGCGGAGAGAAATGTAATTGTTAGAATTCCCATTGAGCTAGATCGTTGGCACGTGTGAGTTAACTAAAACGGCACTTAGAGGAGAATCTACTCTTCTGTATACTATACCAGAACTTGGGGCCTTTAACCACTCCCCATGTTTACAGTTACTAAAGATCTTAACTTAAACTGGTTTCGGTTTAGCTGTACACGCTTGGTATATTACATCCAATTCAATAACTTCATTATCTCACACACAGAGAAAAATCCGTGTGGGTTGCAAGCCGTACATAAAAAAGTGAATAAGAAAAACATGTATCACAGTAGAATAACACAGCACAGTACTACTCGCACACATCACAAGGTAATACCAGTAACAAGATGATATGCAAGTTCTTGCTAATTTTGTTGATGTTGTTGATAAAGTGCATTTGGAGACTGAATGCAAACAAGCTGATATCTAAGTTCTACCTATCAAGCATTATTAGGTACAAGGTTGAATTTATGTGTTGGAAACAAAAATAGTCACCAGTTTAATCAACAGGGAAAATTTAAAGTAAAACAAGAAACTACCAACTTTGTATATCACGCTACTTGCTTGTAATATATACTTACTAAATACTTTGCTACCTACCTGTCTACCTACCTACCTACCTTTCTAGTATCAACCTACCAAACTGACTGATTAGCTAGCTAACTAATCATCCAACTGACTAACTGACTAAATGACGAACATATAAGCTAACTAGCTAACTAACTACCCATCCAACTGACTAACTAACGAAGGAGCTAACTAACTAACTAACTGACTGACTGACTGACAGACTAACTCACTCACTTATTCATTCACTCACTCAATTTCAAATAATAGCAGTCTGCTAATGTTTTGTTCTTTAAAAGAAAAAAACCCCACAAATGCTGATCCAAGACTGTTTAAATAAACTGACATCGACCCGTATTTTGAAGAACGAAGAATTAAACAAAAAGTCGTGTGGGTGTGTGCGTGCGTGCGTGCGTGCGCGTGCGTGCGTGCGTGCGTGCGTGTGTGTATGTGTTCGTTTTAACGTATATCCACTAGAAAGTGATATTAGACAGAAAATGTGTGTGCGTGTACGTTTGTCTGTGTATGTGTGTGTGCGCGTTCGTGCATGCTTTCGTGCGAGCGTGCGAGTGCGTGCGTGTGCGAGAGCGTGTGTACGTGCGTGCGTAAAGAAAAGGGAGGTTAGAAGGAGATGAGGTGGAAAGGGTATGGGGGTTAGTGGGTGGGGTAGGGCGGGGTGAATGAGGTTTTGCACGAAGTGTTTAGCTCCTTCACTAAGTGCATGCCGAGTTCGTTGGGTTTTGGGGCCAGGTGCAAGCAGAGTGCTCTCCACAAACACAGTGACTTTTTCCCTCTGACTCCAATTAACCCTAGCTTCTTCCTGATCGTCACCATTTTTTCCCCTCTCCATCGCCCTCCCTGTCTCTGTGTTTGTTCTTCTCTCAAATTAACCACACTCTGCTGCCTCATCTCTCTCTGTTTCTGTCTCTGTCCCTGTCGCAGTTTGTGTTTCTCTCTGTCTCTGTACGTCTGTCTCTCCCTCTCCCTCTGTGTGTGTGTGTGTCTCTCTCTCTCTCTCTCCTCTCTCTCTCTCTCTCTCTCTCTCTCTCTCTCTTCTCTCTCTCTCTCTCTCTCTCTCTCTCCTCAGTATGTTGATTCTTCTCCTTCCTCCCAAACTCCGTGTATTGTGGCCTAAGGCCAATGTACATATTAAACTAATTCAAAGTTAAAAGTTATCTCTCTCTCCCCTCTCTCTCTCTCTCTCTCTGCTCTCTCTCTCTCTCTCTCTTCTCTCTCTCTCTCTCTCTCTCCCTTGTCTGCCTGTCTGCCTCTTTATTTATTAGTGTTTGAAGTTTTATCTTTTTATCCATTTGTCTATTTCACTTCGTCTTAGGTTGTCTGTATCTGTCTCTCTTCCTACTACTAACTACTCTCACCACCGCCACCACCACCACCACCGCCACCACTACTACTACTACTACTACTACTTCTACTTCTACTTCTACTACTGCTACTACTGCTGCTGCTGCTTCTGCTGTTGCTGCTGCTGCTGCTACTACTACTACTACTACTGTTGCTGCTGCTGCTGCCGCTACTGCTACTGCTACTACTACTACTACTACTACTACTACTACTACTACTACGATGACGACGATGACGACGACGACAACGACTGCGACTCCTTCTTCTTCTTCTTTTATATATTCATTCGTTGCGATTTTTTCTGTGCTATTTAAGATCTATATATTAAAAAAAAATATTATCCACCTTTATCTTGTTTATATTCTGTCTTTCTTTTACTTTCTTTCTGTTTAAAACTTGTTGGTAAATTGGCTAACCAGCATTTTTTCTTCTTCTTCTAGCAGTTTTTACTTTATTCTTTCTTTCTTACATTTGTCATTGCACCCAATATTTTTCGATTTCGTTTCTTTTCATTGTCCTACTTCTCGATTTGCATATCCTCTTTGAGTGAAACGGTGTGTGAAGCTAACAGTGTTATTATTTGATAAACGTTAGCATTATTATTCCTTATCAGCTGTATCTACCTATCACTCTGTCTTATTTCTGTCTTATTTGTGTGTGTGTCCTCTTCATTTTCTATGAAACGGTTTCTGTACATAATTACATTGATATGGACTGGATACATTTTATGTGAGCAATTTCGGATGATGTCTCAAGCTTTTGAAAATTTTAAGACTGGAATACATTAACAACATAGGTATTAACTGTCTAACTAACAATGTAACTCGATATCTAACTCACTATCTCACTAACTCACTCACTTACTCAACCACTCACTCATCCACAAAGTCATTAAATAACTAAAAAACCAACGAAGAGACGAATCAGCAGAATAGTTAACAACACACCGTTTACTATTAGATGTTTTAATCTTTACAGCTTGGCTTACAAAATGACATTAATAGTAGCAACCACATCAATGAGAACTGCCAGCTGACTGCGAAGCTAAATAACAAGGAAATAATATGATTTCAAATCGCTGGTGTTCGGTTTTTCCCCCCGTTAAATTAGGGCTTTAAAACTAATGACCAGCACAACAGTGGCAACAGCAGCAGCAACAGCAGCAGGAGCAGCTCAAATGACCTGACATTGCCTCACACCTCCTCCCACAAGTGTCAGGGCCGGTCACTGCACTGTACACCTGCTTACCTCCCTTAGGAGTTATTACCACTTCCAGCTTCCAATATGGCGTCTGCACAAAATGACACTGGTCCTTTCACTGCACTAACAAAATGTTTTGAACGGCTTTATTTCTGGCTTGGAAAACAACACTATACAGCAGCATCAGCAGCGGCAACAACAACAAAAATAACTCAAAAGTACCAGATCTTAGTAGTAGTTCTCTGTAAAGACTTAACGTTATGCGGGACAAATCACAAATCACCAGGACCGGTCACTGCACTCTACACTCGCTTCTCTCCCTTAGGAGTGATTATCACTTCCGGCTCCAACGTATCTATAACAGAAAAAAAGATGATGGCGAGAAATAGGTAGGCTACCGCCTAGTGTGGCTTTGTCGCACACAATTTACACCTAAGACATGGTGAAGAAGAGCGGATATGGACAGAGAACTTTCGTAAATTATGGACACGTAAATGACAGGTTATCCCTTCTTTCTGAAAGTTTGCGCTGATCTCACTTGTAGGCTCAGCATAAAATTCAAATGTCTGTATCATTCTGGAAAGTTCCCCTAAATCTGAATGTGGCTACCTTCCCTCCTTCATCTTCCATGGACCGTGGGAGCATGAATGAAAATTTTACAGCCAGCTTCCTCCACTCCCCGCGGTCCCCTGCTTACCGTAGCAAATCGTTCCCCTCAAGGCCAGTCCACTCTCTGATGTTGTCTTCCCATCGTATTCTCTGTCTGCCTCTTCGTCTCCCTCCTTGTACTGTTCCCTTTAGGACAGTATTGGCCAGTCTAGATGTTCGTGTGGCGTGCCCGTACCACTTTAGTTTGCGCCTTTTCAATGAAGTCAGGAGCTCTTCATATGGTCCATGGCGTTTTTAATTCTGGTTTTCATTTCCTCATTAGAGATGTGATCTCTGTATGATATGCCAAGGCTACCTTAATGGTGGATAAAATAAACGGTTGCATACACTAAACCTTACTGCTGGTGGACCTCGGAGCTCTACGCTAAGAAACAATAAGGAAAGAAAGAAGGAGAACAACAGTGCAGAGGTTTGAACTTACAGTGTTGACAGTTCATCATCATCGTAGCACTAAGCTTTGTATTGAGCTTAGATGGATTTTTTTCCAAGTAAGAGTTTTGTTGCTGGTGTGATTCAACGATTGTTTTGCTTTTTTTTTGGTACTGTATGACTGGAAGAACGACTTAGCTGTTACATTCTTAGATATTATGTTTTGGTTACGACATACCTAAGTCGTCGACAGCGTGATTATTAAATGATGGAAACAATATGAGAGAGAGAGGGAGAGAGGGAGAGAGAGACAGAGAGACAGAGAGAGACAGACAAACAGGCAGAAAGACAGACAGACAGACAGTCAGAAATAGACAGATAGACACAGAGAGAGACGGACAGGCATACAGACAGACAGAGACACAAAACGTACACACACACACACACACACACGCACGCGCGCACACACGCGCACGTGCACACACACACAACACACACACACACACACGCACACACACACACACACACGTACACACACACACATACGCACACACACGCACGTGCACACACACACACACACACACACAACACACACACACACCACACCACACACACACACACACCCCACACACACACACACACACACACACACACACACACACACACACACACCACACACACACACACACACACACACACACACACACACACACACACACACACACACTGAATATCCGTCTAAAATCACTAAATGTGAATAGACGTTAAACTGAAGACATCACACACTGACAGACAGAGACGGAAACAGAAATAGAGAGAACACGCAGGCTGATAGACAGACTGGCATACAGGAGAAAGACACAGAGGCAGAAATGTTATTGTTGTTGTTATTGTTGTTGTTTGCTTGTTTGTTTTTAGCGTTTATCCATATTCCTGAGCCATTATTTTTCTAATCCTCAACTTTCTTTATTGATGGATTAAAACCAGATCGTGCGACATTTTATTTTTTCTTCTCTCTTATTTAAACCCTAAGTTTTGTGCTTACAGTTTTATCATTATAAAGAAAACCAACAACACACACAACAGTTTCAAAGCAGATACAAATAACTAAACGTAAAAGGAGTTTTTGTTTGCTAAATTTGTGTGGACTTTTTTTGGTGTTTTTTATTTGTTAGCAAAACGTGCCCAAACTGTGACCACTAATGAGATGTTTTGAAAAGTTGTCTTATGCCTGTGTGACTTTCCTGCTGATGCAGTTTTTGTCACGATTAGCTTATTTATATATTATCGCTGTGCGTATGATGAGTATGGAGGTTTTTTTTAAATTGTTTTTTTAGTATTAGTGCTTTGGTTGGTTGGTTAGTTGGTTGGCCGGTTGGCTGTTTGTACAGTGGCTTAATTGTTTTTTTTATATAGCGACAATGTGATCATCCCCCCCCCCCCTCACCTCTTTTCTCAATTTGTTTCTTTTATTGTAGTGTATTTCTTTTTTGAAAGTGGGGATGTAGGGGTGTGGGTGGTGGGGTGGTGACGTCTGCTTGTGATATTTATGTTTGTTTTCTGACTTTCGGTTTTCATTCATTCATTAATTCATTCATTCATTCATTCATTCGTTCTTTCGTTCGTTCGTTCGTTTATTCAGTGATTCATTCGTTCAACCCTTCTTTTGTTCATCCTTTCTTTCTTTCCTTCCTTTTTCCCTTTCTTTCTTTCTTTCTGTCTGTCTGTCTTTCTTCCTTCCTTCCTTCTGCCTTCCTTCCTTCCTTTTCCAATTTCTGAAAGAGTTTTTATCTCTTCTTTCTTTATTTTCCATGCTTTGTTTCTGTCCTCCGTCTGTCTTCTTTTCCGTCTGCTTTTCTGTCTGTTTGTCCGTCTTCCTCTTTCAGGTTAGGGTTTCCACACATTTTGATGATTTTGCTGACGGGAATAATCAATAACGTTTCAGGAAATTGAAGGGAAGAGGGTGTTTCTTTCTTTTTTTCTTTTCTTATTTCGTTTTTTTTGTGTCTTCTTGACCGAACGTGTAATAATGGAAAGCCATGAAAGCGAATATTGCAAACAGTGTAGCAAGAACAACAAAATAAAATAAAATGCAGGCAGAGATTATAAAATATGGTCAGAAACTGGCAAGTATATTTTTCTTTTATATTAATTCTTCAAACTGTTTAGCATTAACCTTGATGGAGAAATGTTAAATCTATTTGATTGTTCATGTATACACACATTCTGGGTGTTTTTTTCTCTCACTAATTTAGTAGTTGGAGATTTTTGTTTTCGTCCATCGTTTACAGCTTCAATGTTCACCAATGGTGAGATTTTGCGTATGCCACCGTGTTTACCCGCCATTGAAGGCAGCCGCATACTCGATTCCGAGGATAAGTAGTTTTGATGTAAGAGTTAGTTTAGTTACCTACTGAATAGAAACACGCGATATTCCCTTGCCAACATAATTTTGTTGCAACGAAACCATTAATCCATGTCTTGTAGCCACATTTTTTTCTGTATTTATAATATTCTTGACCATTGATAACAAAGATTAAAATACTGCCGTAGTTGTGGTCTTATTTTAGTTTCATATATCATTGACCATCGATGAATTAAAGTGAAAACAGCAGTTGTAATCATCTTAGTTTTATATATCATTGATAATCGATAAGGTAAAAAGTATATTTTAAAAAAACCGATTTATTTTATGCTTTCCTTACAGGTACTCGAAAGGGAAAAAATACAACCCTAACATGCCGTCATAGATTTAATAACTGCACCTGTCGTTCGAAGAAAGGTACACAGCCTAATCATAACATTGATCCTTCGTGGTGAGTTCTTAGCATGAACAAGAAGTGTACCTAATATTATTGAGTAACGAACCACAGTGCGCTCAACCTTTTGCATTACATAACAGCTTTGAAGCTGTTGACAACATGACCAAATGTAACCAGTGATTATTGTATGGATTGATCAGCTACTGCTTCTTCATAGAAACCCAATGCGGTCTTACTGTTGGAATTACAACAACAGCAGCAGCAGCAACAACCACCACCACCACCACATCACAACAACAACAACAACAAACTCTGCTTCTTCATAGAAACCCAGTGCGGTCTTACTGTTGGAATTACAACAACAGCAGCAGCAACAACAACCCTCACCACCACAACAACAACAAACCCAGTCCAGCAAAACTGTTGAATTTGCATATGCTCAAGACATTGTCATTCCCAATAGTTCCTTGGTTTAAATAAGGTTTATCCATTCAAAAAAGCTTGGACCAAGTATAACATGATGAACATTATCAGCATTTCAACAACCAGCTGTTGTTTTGTTTGACACTTGTCATTACTTTCTTTCGTTGATTGTCAGGACCGTTTCTATCGAAGATAAAAAAATAATGGATCTCATCTCTGATCTAGACAGCTCTTGCTGTTGACTTGCAAAGGTTTCGTTCGGATCTCACTCCTGAAATGCAAAGCACAATGGTTGAGGGGATCCAGGGTTTAGCATCCCGACTGTTGTTATCTTCAAGCTCCGTTTCTTTGTGTTTAAACATTTGGACACAATCCTCAGTCTCTCTGTCTGTCTGTGTGTCTCTCCCTCTCTGTCTTTCTGTCTCTCTCTCTGTCTCTGTCTCTGTGTGTGTGTGTCTCTCTCTCTCTCTCTCTCTCTCTCTCTCTCTCTCTCTCTCTCTCTCTCTCTTTGTGTCTTCCCCTGTCTCTGCCTCTCTCACGTTCTCTCTCTTTCTCTCTCTCTCTCTCTCTCTCTCTCTCTCGCTCTCTCTCTCTCTCTCCCTCTGTCTCTGTCTCTCTCACTTTCTCTCTCTCTGTCTCTCTCTCTGTCTCTCTATCTCTCTCTCTCTCTCTCTCTCTCCCCCTGTCTCTATGCCTCTGTCTCTCTGTGTCTCTCTCCCTTTCTCCCTGTGTCTCTCTCCTTTTTTCTCTCTCTCTCTCTCTCTCTCTCTCTCTCTCTCTCTCTCTCTCTCTCTCTCTCTCTCTCTCTCCTCTCTCTCTTTCTCCCTTTCTCTTTCTCTCCCTCCACCGTCCTCCCCCGCCACCATCCACCTCCACTCCATCCCCGAAAAACTCTCCCTCTCTCTCTCTCCATCATTTCAACAATTATCCAGAAAAAAAAGAATCACCCCCTATAAGATTCAGGCCAACAGCCTATCTGTGTGAACCGTTCATTCATTCGTACGAAGAACCCCGAGCACACACGTTGTCCCATATCAGCTCTGTGGACCACCTTCACTGTCCACTGGGGATAGAAGAGAGAGAACAAAGCAGCGTGTAAATGCTGTGAAAATCACAGCACAGAGAACAGGATCATGGCTGGCCCCCTACACTCCTGGATGCTGCTCCTCTAGGACTGGAACGAAGGAAAAGGAAGGGAAGGGAAGGGAATGATCATTGTTATAATAATTAGAATGATTGATGCTGAGGGACGGGCACAGACATGGGGGAGGTGGGGGATGTGGGGTTGGGGTAGGTGGGGGTTTGTGGGGGGGTGGGGTGGTGGGTGGGGGGGTAGAAGGGATCGTGGATATGGTTTCGTATTATTATGGATTTGGTGGTTGTTGTGTCACAGTTGGTTTTGTGTGATGTGTCTGTGTGTGCGGGAGGGGTGGTGGGAAAGGGGGATGGGAGGTGGTTGGGTGTGGGGCGTATGTAGGTGTGGATATTTGTGGGCATGTGAGCATCTATCTGGGTAGGGTTTAAAATTAGCAAAAAATATAGTCTGGCCGCGAGTACAAACCGTACTGTCCTTGCTTTCAAGAAAAAAAATCAGCCATTAAAAAAATCCCAACGTTCTACCACCATTACTCTCTTCCTGTCTGTCTGGGGACGGGATAGCTCAGTGGTCGGAGCACTCGCTTTCCCCCAGCCAAGTTAAGCAGCGTCGAGCGTGGTTACCAGTTGGATGGGTGACCGTTTGCGCTTGCGCGCCTTGGCTTCAGTACAGTTCCCCCAGTTCACCCAGCTGTAAATGGGTACCTGCCCTCTTTAGGGTCAGGGAAGGTAAAGCAGCGAGGGAGAGGAGATGGGCGCCGCCTTCAATATGCTGGCCCTAGAGAAGTGAGGTCTCTGACACCTCGCTCCCCTACGACCTTATAGGTTATGGGACTCCTTTACCTTTTTTACCTTTGTCTGTCTGCTGGTTTGTCTGTGTGTGTGTGCGCCTATCACTCCAAACTTTACCCCCCCCCACACACACACCTTCCCCACGTCCTCCCACAGTGCCGCGAAAGAGGGTAGGTACCCATTTACAGCTGGGTGAAGTGGGGTGACTGTACTGAACCCAAGGTGCACGAACTGCCACCCATCCTCTAAGCAGTCACGCTCAACGCTCCTAAACCTTAGCTTGATGAGAGCAATCGCTCTGACCATCACTGAGCTATCTCTTCCCCCCAACCCTTACACACACTTAAAAAAACCGCACATCTGCTATTGAGGAGTATTGAATTGTATTATGTTGCATTGTATTGTATTGTATGTATTGTATTGTGTTGTAGTGTAGTGTAGTGCAGTGTAGTGTAGCGTATAATAATAATAATAATAATAATGTATGGAATTTATATAGCGCTGAATCTTGTAAAGCAACAAATCAAAGCGCTCAGATTTTATTTCATACCACTTTAAGTCATGGCAGATTTCTCTCCGTGAAATTCGGGCTGCTCTCCCCGGGGAGAGCGGGAGAACGCGTCGCCACTTAGCGCTGCGCCACCCTTTCACCCTTTTTTTTTTTTTTCTGCAGCTGTATTTGTTTCCCTATCAGAGTGGCTTTTTTCTAAGAATTTTGCCAGGGACAACTCTCTTGTTGCCGTGGGTTTTTTTACGTGCGCTAAATAATTACGTGTAACACACGGGACCTCGGTTTATCGTCTCATCCGAAAGACTAGCGCCCAGACCACCACTCATGGTCTAATGGATGGGGGAAAAATTTCCGGTCCAAACGGGGTACGAACCGCCGCACACTTCAGACCCGGACTTTTCGCTTTCTAGACAGGCGCGTTACCTCTAGACCACCGATCCACCACTTTAAGTCACCACTATACCACTTTAAGTCACAGCAAATTTCTCTGAATTAAATTAGGCTGCTCTTCCCGGACAGTGCGAGTCGCCACAAGAGCAGCACCACCCATTATTATTTTTTGTATTTCCTGTCTGCAAATATAATTATTTGTTTCCCTATCATAGAGGTTTTTTCTTCATAATTTTGCCAAGGACAACTCCCTTGCTATCTTGGGTTCTTTTCCGCGCGCTAAATAATTATGTGTAACACATGGGACCTCGGTTTATCGTCTCATCCGAAAGGCCAACACCCAAACTACTACTCACAGTCTAGTGGATTGAAGAAAAGTTTCTGGACCAAACGAGGATCAAACCACCACACACTTCAAACCCGGACTTTTTGCTTTCTAGGCAAGTGCGTTACCTCTAGTCCACATATTCACGTACAGAAGATATGGGCGATGCAACAGATGACAAGGAGCATCCTTAGCAGGAACACTGACTTGAAGAGAGAGAGAGAGATGGGGTCTTAGTATTCTACTTGCCCATAGTATATCCTCAGAGTTGCAATACGATGCCTTAACGACTCCTTGGGGGACTACGGGGGGAAAGAGAGAGAGAGAGAGAGAGAGAGAGAGTAGAGAGAGTAGAGAGAGAGGAGAGAGAGATGAGAGAGAGAGAGAGAGAGAGAGAGAGGGGGGGGGGGGGGAGAGAAGGAAAGAGAGAAAGACAGAGAGAGGGAGGGAGAGAGACAGACAGAGAGACAGCGAGGGATAGAGAGAGTACCATGTGGTTTATGACCTGCCGTGGAAAGCATGGGGCGCTGAGCAGTTGTCTGGCATGCCTACTTGTTAAGCAGGACAGGATTCTGGTATTGTTCTCTTTTCGCTGCCTCAAAAGATTACATAATTATACACACACTTCAGCTTAATTTGTTATATATCTTATATATATATATATATATATTATCTATATATATATATGTATATAGATATATATATGTATCTATTTATATATAAAATTTTATATACATGTGTGTGTGTGTGTGTGTGCATGTAAGGGAGAGAAAGACAGACAGAGGGAGAGAGAGAGAGAGAGAGAGAGAGAGAGAGAGAGAGAGAGAGAGAGAGAGAGAGAGAGATGGGGTGTGTAATAAATAATAGGTACTTTGGTATGAATGCGGGTCTGTCTAAATCACCATGTAGTGAATAGACATTAAACAAAACAAAAATTAAGCTTACGTGCGTGTGTGCGTGTGCTCACACAGACACAGGCACAAACGCGCACAGACGCATGCACACAAACAAACACGCACACACGCACGCACGCAGGCACGCGCGCGCGCGCGCGCATGTACACACTTACACACATATACACGCGCGCGCATTTGTCTAACACACGCATTTGTCTAACACACACATACATAGACACTTTAAAAAAAAAATCTAACATACATGCGCGCGCGCGCAGACACACACACACACAACACACACACATTTGCCTAGTATTACGCAATGTGAACATATTTTAAAATAAAGAACACACACATACATACACAAACAAACACGGACCCCCCCCCCCTCCGACACACACGCACACACATACAGAGAGAGAGACAGAAAGAGAGAGAGAGAGAGAGAGAGAGAGAGAGAGAGAGAGAGAGAGAGAGACAGAGATAGACAGACAGAGTTACAAAAACAGAGACTCTCTCTATCTTTCTCTGTCTCTGTCTGTCTGTCTGTCTGTCTGTCTGTCTGTCTCTCTCTCTCTCTCTCTCTCTCTCTCTCTCTCTCTCTCTCTCTCTCTCTCTCTCTCTCTCTTATGCGGTACAAGTACAAAATGTCCTTTATGTAAAGAACCCAGTGAAAAATCACCTCTTATTTCATGTCGTCCAGGAATTATTGAAGGCAAAATGTATTTTATCCCAGCAAAATAAACTAGGCAGCCTAATGTGTTCCGACACTGTTAATCCTTACAGTCTTGTAGTAGTCTTTATATCATTTGCAGCTTAGCTTTATATTTTTGGGTGCAAAGCCTTTGAAGTAAGCAATTTCATGAATGTATTTTTTCTTTTTCTTCTTCTTCTTCTAGCAGTTTGTAATTTCTGGCTTTGAACTTGTTTTGCATACTATATTGTTGTTATTTTATTATTATTATTATCATTATTTTTATTATTTCATTTTGAGGATAAAAGAACAAGCACTCATGTGCTTGTTTACATCCAGTCCCCTTGTGCATGCAGTTTTGTCAGTTTTGTCATCCGTTCCCACGAGCATACAATGGCTCACTTTTCCAAAAAGCGGAACGAGTTTTAACGTGAGTGCAAGATGTTCTGCGTGCGTTCAGACACGGGGCCTCAGTTTATAATCTCATCCGAAGGACTTTTTGGGGGATTGGAGTCGGCACTAATGCTAACTTTACAAGAAAACTTCTCTTGAACGAGGTTCGAACCCGGGTCAGCAGACCATGAGCGCAATGCACATCACTTTAACCACTAGGCTATTCAGATATTTGTTATTCGCGTATTCTTTCTTATGATTGTTGGTTGGTTCTCTAACTCTTGTGTGTATGGGCTAATGGCCACTTCATGGATAGATGGATGTGAGAAATCAGGTCAGAGTTCTCTCTCTCTCTCTCTCTCTCTCTCTCTCTCTCTCTCTCTCTCTCTCTCTCTCTCTCTCCCTCTCTCCCTCCTCCTCCTCCTCATTGTTTTGTTCACTTTAATGTTTTCTTGTATTTTTGACCAAAAAAACTTCGATTCCATCTGACCTTCGTATTAACCTCCCAGGAGGACCTACCTCACGCGTCCAATCACAACCATCAGGGACGATCACTGTATTGCTCACCTGCTTCTCTCCCTTAGGAGGGATTACCACTTCCGGCACCCAACTTGTCGTCTGCTCCTGAGATGGCGGCCAGAAGTAGGCGTTATCTGGTGCAGCTGATTTACATCAGAGAGGGGGAAAGAAAATGAATGATTGTAAGGATGGTAACTACGATGCCGGAATTTCGCTAGCCAGCAAATAGGAGTTTGTACAGATGTTACACATTGGTATAGTTCTATATTTTGATACAGTAAAGAGAAATGAAGCTAAACTTTGGAAAGAAAAAAAATCAATGTGTTTTGTATTTTTTTTAACATCTTTATGAATGAATTATGTCTTTTTTGCTAGACATTTTTAACTTTCGTACCATGTACCACGCCACATTCTACTAGTTTTATTTTCAAATTAAAATTATACATTCAAATGGTAAGCATTGGAGTATTATGGTTACATTGAGAAATGACTTGTTTATAACTTTAAATGTGCTTTTGAAATGTTTCAATTGTTTCCGTCATAGTTCTGTTACCTATTTCTTTACTAAGTCTGCCAATTTTACAAGGAAAGTTTATCAATTTTGTAACAATTAGGGATTAAAACAATCCTTGTTATGATAGTAATCTTGTTTGTAGAGGCTGTGTAGATACTACATTGTACAGGCATCTCTCTCTCTCTCTCTCTCTCTCTCTCTCTCTCTCTTTCTCTCTCTCTCTCTCTCTCTCTCTCTCTCTCTCTCTCTCTCTCTCTCTCTCTCTCAATGCATGCGCACCCGCGTGTTTGTGTGTGTTGTCATGTGTTATTCTGTTTTGTTGTGGGGTTTTTTGCTACCATAACCAGCCAAAGAAATGGTTGCATATGCTGACTACTTCTGTATCGTTCATTCAATTTATCTGTCGATATAGTACACTGTTCTTTTGATATTCAGAATGCACTGACCTGTTAAGATGGTGGTAAATTGTATTTCAAATTGGATTGAAATTAACCTGTGTGTCTGTCAAATCCTGAATTGAAATCCCAATTTTGGAATGTAATTTGTTATTCGACAGATAACGTTTGTATAACGAAAACAGGACACTATACAGTACGAAATCAACACACCCAGCTGCTCTCAATCGCTGTCTCTTCTGCTGACATCCACACAAGCTGAACATACAGTTATCTCCGAAGCTTAGTATCTGCCAAAGGCAAGAGTAAATAGCTGCTAATGGATCTCAGTTTAACACTTTGTACTCCACTAATGGCTGTACGGCTCTTGGCCTTTCAGAGAGGGATAAGATTATCAAATTGCTAGACTATCGCCACAAGACCGGTACTTAACAACACTCTACATTAGTTCTGCTGTTTAAAGTGTTTAGTGTCTTTTCATTGTTGAAGTTCAAAGATTGTGGTATTTTTGCTTTCTTTTTTTCTTTCTTGAGCTTTGTGCTTGAATTTAGCTTTACGGGGACAGGATAGCTCAGTGGTCGGAGCACTCGCTTTCGCCGAGCCAAGTTAAGTAGCGTTGAGCGTGGTTATCACTTGGATGGTTGACCGTTTGCGCGCCTTGGCTTCAGTACAGTTCCCCCAGTTCACCCAGCTGTAAATGGATACCTGCCTCTTTAGGGACAGGGAAGGTAAAGCAGAGAGGGAGAGGAGATGGGCGCCGCCCTCAATATGCTGGCACCCTAGAGAAATTGAGGTCTTTGACGCCTCGCTCCCCTACGACCTGATAGGTTGCAGGACATATTTTCATTTACATCTTTATAGCCATTAAAATGGCGAAATGAACCAGTGTCTATCACTGTCGAGACATTTCTTTTTCGGGATATGCAAATGTAATTGATAGGACGCAGATGCATCGAAAACAATGGTAGCGGGTTTCTGTGATTGGTGTCCTTAGTTTTTGGCTCTGACTTTTTGTGTTGTGACTGACTCTCGCTCTCTGTGTGTCTCTCTCTCTATGTCTCTGTCTCTCTCCCTCTCTCCGTGTATATATATATATATATATATATATATAATATATGTATTATATATATATATATATATATATAATATACATATATATATATGCAGAGATAGATATAGATAGATACAGACAGACAGACAGAGAGACAGAGATGTATATATAGATAGATAGATATATAGAGAGAGACAGATATACAGGCAGAGAGACAGATAAAAACAGAGACAGAGATAGGCAGAGACAGACAGACAGAGACAGGCAGACAGAGACAGAGAGAGACAGAGAGGTAAGCAAACGTGAAGAAAGATAATGCATTGCTGAGTAGCTTCGAACGACGGTTCCAAAATCACCAGAGAGAAGCAACAACACATTTCATATTACAGTCTACGAGTTTTGAACTTTGTCTTTGTCTTGTTCCTCCCTTCCACACGTCAGACTTATATTCATATTTGTCTGTGTGTGTGTCTCTCTATCCGTCTGTCCGTCCATCTGCCTGCCTGTCTGTCTCTATGCCATTTTCCATCTAAGAATCTTAATATTCGACGCACTGGCCTTTAGCTTTATGTGTTTGTTTATTTACAAAATTCAGCGCTATATAAAGTCCATATATTATTATTAGTATTATTATTATTATTATTGTTTATTCTTATAATTGTTCATGTCTGTATTCACTCCGCAAACCGTATGTTCCCTAACCGAGATAAGAAAAAATGCCTTAATGGCATGAACAGCTAAGCCAGAGAAAAGCTAACAAGTATACACTTGTAGAAAATACTGAAAGAAACGTTAGGAGATGGGGATAAGAAAGGAGAGGTTGGGGTTGGGGGTGGAGAGGAGAGAAGAAGGGGTGGGGGAAGGGGGTTCAGTGCCAAATGGGTTATATTGATCCCTTTCTTTAAAGCAGCTTTCCCAAAAGCGGCCATTTACCTCTATCTGTCTGCCTGTCTGCCTGCCTGGCTATTTTCCTTGCGGTTTTGTATGTTTAACTGTAACTGTAACTCTCTCTGTGTCTGTCCTGTCTGTTTGTCTGTCGTCTTTTTGTCGCTCCCTTTCTTACCTTGTCTTGTTTGTTTGGTCTATTCTTTGGAAAAAAGCCTATTTTCTTTTTGTCTGTTTGCGTTCTATTATATATTGGCGCATCTCTCTCTGTCTATGTCTCTATCTCTGTCTTAGTCTGTCTCTGTTTGTCTGTCTGTCTGTCTGTCCGTCTGTCTGTCTTTTTCTGTCTGTCTGTCTCTCATTTGGTCTCTGTCTGTCTTCCACTCTCTGCCTCTCAAGTGTGTGGATGATTGGGGAGGGGTGGTTCAGTTGTTGTACAGTTTTGCGCTGTAAAATGTTCTAACAGACAGAGGAATAGCATTCAGCATCATTTTAGAGGTCATTAAAATCGTAATGAGGTTGGAAGCTGTGATAAACAACATCTCTTTTGCAGCTACACCACATTCTGTGTTGTCTTTTTTATGCGTTCATTATCTTCGCGTTTTCATTCTGCCTGTCTGTCTGCCTGTCTCTCTGCCTGTATGCCTGCCTGCCTGCCTGTCTTGTTCGTATGATCTGCCATCTGCTTCGCGGTTACTTGCGTTCCCAATCTTTCACATTGTCTTCTGCCTGTCTATCTGTCTGCCTGCCTGCCTGCCTGCCTGCCTGTCTGACCGCTTGTCAGTTTGCCTGGTGTGTCCGTCTTCTGCGCAGTAGGTTGTGTTCGAACACCATTGTCACGTTTCTTTCTGCCTGCCTGCCTGTCTGTCTGTCTGTCTGTCTGTCTGTTTGCATGTCTGTTTCGTTCGTATGACCTGTCCATCTGATATGCAGTAACTCTGGGGTGTTTAACATCTTCGTGGATTTTTCATCTGTCTGCCTGTCTGTATACCTGTCTGTTTGTTTGTCTGTCTGCCTTTTTTGGTAAGTTCTGTCCGCCTCCTATGCAGTAGCTCGCGCGCTTTTACCATTTTCTCCCGACTGTCTGTCTGCATGTCTGTCTTGTTTGCATGATCTGTTCAGCTGCTGTGCAGTACCTTGCGCGAATTCGCCATCTTCGTGGGATGTCTTCTGTCAGCCTGCCTGTATATCTGTCTGTTTGCCTGTATATCTGTCTGCCTGCCTGTATGTCTGTCTGTTTGCCTGTATATCTGCCTGCCTGCCTGTATATCTATATGTTTTCCTGTATATCTGTCTTTTTGCCTGTATATCTGTCTGCCTGCCTGTATATCTGTCTGTTTGCCTGTATATCTGTCTGTTTGCCTGTATATCTGTCTGCCTGCCTGTATATCTGTCTGCCTGCCTGTATATCTGTCAGCCTGCCTGTATATCTGTCTGTTTGCCTGTATATCTGTCTGCCTGCCTGTATATCTGTCAGCCTGCCTGTACATCTGTCTGTTTGCCTGTATATCTGTCTGCCTGCCTGTATATCTGTCTGCCTGCCTGTATATCTGTCTGTTTGCCTGTATATCTGTCTGCCTGCCTGTATATCTGTCAGCCTGCCTGTATATCTGCCTGTTTGCCTGTATATCTGTCAGCCTGCCTGTATATCTGTCTGCCTGCCTGTATATCTGTCAGCCTGCCTGTATATCTGTCAGCCTGCCTGTATATCTGTCTGTTTGCCTGTATATCTGTCTGGCTGCTTGTATATCTGTCTGCCTGCCTGTATATCTGTCTGTTTGCCTGTATATCTGTCTGCCTGCCTGTATATCTGTCAGCCTGCCTGTATATCTGTCAGCCTGCCTGTATATCTGTCTGCCTGCCTGTATATCTGTCTGCCTGCCTGTATATCTGTCTGTTTGCCTGTATGTCTGTCTGTTTGCCTGCATGTCTGTCTGCCCGCCTGTATGTCTGTCTGTTTGCCTGTATATCTGTCAGCCTGCCTGTATGTCTGTCTGTTTGCCTGTATATCTGCCTGCCTGCCTGATGTCTGTCTGTTTGCCTGCATGTCTGTCTGCCTACCTGTCTACTCCAGTTCCTGTGCTCTGTCCATCTGCTGTGCAATACCGCACACGTTCACCATCCTCGTGGACTTGTTTTGTTCTCGTGTTATGTCTGCCTGCCTGCATACCTGTCCGCTTGCCCTGTCTGTCCCTAGTGTATGTGCACGTCTGTCCGCGAGGCACTCACTTCCTACAAAGACCCTCCGTTCCCTTCACGTCTCCTGCCACGATTGTCAGGAACCGGACTGTGCCTGCGTGGCAAACCTGCTGTTCTTTCCCTGGGGAATAATTACCCCATCCAGGTCCCAACGTGTCGTCTGCAGCTGTGAGCTAGTGGCAGAAAGCAGGCACTGTTCCGTGCTGCTGATTCACGCAGGGCTGTGGGGGGGGTTATGTAGGAGACGTGTGTATGTGTGTATGTATGTGTGTATGTAAGGAAACGGTGGATTGAGTAGTGCAGGAAGATTGTTTTGAGGCTGAACGATTTTTTGGGTTTTTTTTAGAGGGCAGTTGTTTTTGGTAAAAAAGTCATTGTGTGATGCAGTCAAGGCAAAAAGTGAAGAGAATTTGGAAACTCCAATCTGTATTGTTGCTGGCGACGTCAAGTTCCACATCTATTTGCCTTAACTGCATCAAATAATGGATTTAAAAAATGTCCCCAACAAATCCTTCGAGTGTTGTTTTACAACCGCTGCGCTGGATTTTTAAACGTTACCCGTCTTGCTTTTTAAACTTTTGATTGTAAAATGTCAAATACTGATTTCGATTTTTAGCATGATGTTTACATTCAGCTTAAAAAAAAGAATTATTTGTCAATGATTCTATCCTATATACATACAAATCAAAAGTATAACAGATTCCCATGTGAATAGGTTAAAAGCATGATTTGTTCAATGTTTTCCCTTTTGGTTTATGTCATTTCTCTCAGTAAAACAGCATTATATAGGGTTATAAATAAAGCAAATATGACATATTCCAGAATCTGTTTAATTGACGTCAAACATCAAGATATGTTGGAGTCAGTGTATGGTTGCACAGGAAGTAGCAGTAGCTAGAAAGTGTTTATGTGATAATCTGTTAAATTTGTTTTACAAACCCAGCAATCTTTCCCATTCCTATGTAATTCTATTAACGTTTGAAAAGTAGTATCGGGTGTTAGAAATCATCCCGAGAAACGTTAGCCAATATCTAGGAATGTTTATCAACTCCCCATCTCTCATTTTAGTTCGTGTCCTTACTGGTACTCCTAGGAATCTTTTACATGCCATCAGGTTAATTTTCTTTAACTGTTCTAGTCTATTCAAACCCCATATTTACGACGAAATAAAAAAAAATTGGTGGAAACCTAGTATTAAAAACCTACACAAACAAACGTAACATTGATCTTATCATACTTCTAATATGCTTTGTTCAAGTACACAACTGCCTATTTCCATTTAGCGATCAAGATGTCTTGTACTTAACTTTGCACTTATCTTTGTTGTAAAGTTAAAACCTAAACAACAAGAACGGTCGACTTCTTCTAAATGAACACCCCTATAAAACCATTGCTCCAGTTTGTGAAAGCAGCCATCCTTTTTTGTTTCTTTCTAAAAACCAAAATATTAGTTTAACAATATTCACACCAAACTGCATATTATCCAGTTGCTTACTATCACAAACCCAGGCTCAAACCCGGATTCATCAGATCGCGAGCGCAAAGCACTAACCACCAGGCCATCCTGTGTATGAGTGAGTAATAAAGCAGTTAGGTTGTTTACACCAGCTGTAACGATCTGAATGTACCTGTTCAGCCACGCTAGGGGTTTACTAGTGCGGAAATATATA
>CM054135.1:47620982-47638482 GCA_028751875.1 Rapana venosa
GAGAAAGGCCGGGCAAGTCGTTGACCAGATTCTTCTGGTACTCTGCCCACTGAGTCACTTCTGCTTACTTCTGCCCCGGTGCGCCGTAAGATTCCTGCCAGACTGAGAGGTGTCAGACTATTTATCTGTCACGCTAGAACTTTTTTTTTGGGGGGTGGGGTGGGGGGGGGGTAAACATCCAGAAAATGAGGACTACTGACCAGAAAGAACGAATGAAAATAGAAAATGTTGTTACAAAAAAAAGTGATTGTAGGACCTGAGACAGCGGTAAGAAAATGTTCATCTTGTTGGACAGAATCCAGAAAAGGACTGATGACCCAAAACAAAAACCCTCTAAAACCCAACAACAACAACGATAACAAAACCAACGCCCCCCCCCCCCCCCCCCCTGAAAATTCTGTTACAAATAGAAGTGGTTGATGGAACTGACATAAACAAAAACCAGCTTCTTGGATAACCTTCAGAAGAGAACTCATGATTTGAGGGACGCTATAGCTGAGTGGTTAAGACCATCCGACCATCCGACTCAGACAAGATGTTCTGTGGGTGTTCGCATATTAGACGTCGGTTTGTAGTCTCAGCTGAAGGATGTTTGAGAGAGTGGAGTAGGCACTGGCGAACACTCCAGAGAATACATTCCTGTGAACGCGTGTTTCGGTGGTAGCGAATGCAATGTGCAATGCTGTAATCACCAGGCTAGCACAATCTTGATAGAGAAAAGGGGCTGAGAGGAAACAGTTTCCAAATAAGCAGTGCTTCATTCGCAAAGAACTATTCCTTCTTTTTTCAATCATAGGCTACACTCAAACCTGGTCTTAAGAAGTACACAATAATTTTATTCCTGATGAATTGGACATGTCGTTCATTTGGGCAGACAGTTTTGTCATGTGTAAGGTTAGATTATAGCTTTTGCTGGGATACTTCTGTGTATATCGCTTTCAGTCTCACGATGCTATATGGCCAACACAAACGATCAATAAACAATAGGAAAAAAACCTTCCTCCATTCACGAGAGAAAAAAGCAACAGCTACAGATCGCTGAGTGGTCCTGTTCTTGAGGGTTAGGGTTAACAATCACCAGTAAAAAAATTGTATAACAGATATTCCAGTGTTTTAACCCTGCCGAACAAACCCATGGTACAAAATCAAGCATACCCCTTTAAAGAATTCAGTGATTTAGGTCAAAGTTAGTTAGTTGCAAAAGAAAACCCCAACAAAATTATGCATGTGCTTGAGACGACTGCTATGCATTTAGTCAAGCATTTGTGAATTTCTTGAAAAAAATCAAATTGTTTTGCAGATGTGATGTAGGGCACGTGGGGTAGTCTGCACGCCATGACACCTATTTGGGGAATATCAAGTTGAAAGAAAGAAACTGAACTGTACCAGTTGTGACGCAATTTGATATACCCTTGAGAAATAAAGAGGGAAGGGGACGATTACTTTCTTTAGAGGATACATAGGACGATGGATGGAAAGATGATAGTGCATTCAGGATTGAAGAATTCACCTTAAACAATCTACACTCTCTAGGTACATGGAAAGGTCACCTTTTGCGGTAGGCTACACTCCATAAGTGTATCAAAAGGCGAACAGGTTAAATAGGCTCTACTCTCCACAGATGCAGTTAAGAGTCATCTGTTTAAACAGACTACACTCCACAGGTGACTCAAGAGATGTGTAGCGTCATAATTTTTTTTAAAAAGTTCTATCGGTTTCAACATACAATTTCAACGTAGGAAATTGTGGCATAGGAAAAGAATGTTCATTGTGGCGTAGGAAAAGAATGTTCATTGTGGTCGTTTGGTGACAAACGAAATAGGCTTATGCTGGATAAACGAGAACAATAAAGACATCAATCAAAAACCCGCATATTCTCTATGCTCCTATGCTGAATAAAAGTATTATGTTTAGCGTTTCTCAGTTGGAGCTCCGAGGTTCACCAATGGTGCGATTTTTGAGTGTGTGACCGTCACCTCCTCCACCAGCTAGGTAGCCGCATTACGACTTCGGGGATTTATGCTAAATAACCAGCTTATGCATATTGTGTGTGTGGGGGGGGGGGGATCATTTATCAAGAAAGTTTGAAGAAATGACAACTCTTTCTAAAAAGAAACACGTTTTCAAATAAATCATGGATGACGCTACCAACAAAAGACGCACGTGCAAAAACGACTGAGTAAAACAACCCTTCACCCTTTATACCTATCCCGCAGTCCCGAAGACCGTTGAGGGCACCACTGAAGATTTTTGCAACCAGCTTCCTCTACTCCCCTCGGTCGGTCCTCTGCTTTCCGGAGCAAATCGTTCCACGCAAACAACAACACAACATGAAGCGCACACTATCTAGCTAGTGGGCCTCTTTGGGGTACCTTGAATCTCTATGGAGTCCAGATCCAGTCTTAAAAAAGCTTGGTGAGGAGGAATGATATTGTGGAGGGCTGTCCTCTTCCTCCAGAAAAAGTTTCTGTGGCATCGACTCAGGCCTTCTTAGCTGTGTTCTTGAGGCACGCTCTCCATCCTTACAATCACCACAGGCTGTGTGTGTGTGTGTGTGTGTGTGTGTGTGTGTGTGTGTGTGTGCGCGCGCGCGTGTGTGTGTATGTATGTGTGTGTATGTGTGTGTGGTGTGTGTGTGTGTGGTGTGTATGTGTGTGTGTAGTGTGTGGTGTGTGTGTGTGGGGTGTGTGTGTGTGTGCGGTGTGTGTGTGTGTATGTATGTATGTGTATGTGTGTGTGGTGTGTGTGTGTGGTGTGTATGTGTGTGTGTAGTGTGTGGTGGTGTGTGTGTGGTGTGTGTGTGTGCGGTGGTGTGTGTGTGTGTGTGTGTGTGTGTGTGTGTGTGTGTGTGGTGTGTGTGTGTGTGGTGTGTGTATGTGTGTGTGTTTGAGACCTCTCTCTGGCATCGTTCGTGCCTGGTTTCAGTGTCACATGCATGTTTTGGTTGGTTTGTTTGTTTCTGTTGCCTCGTTTGTAGTGTTGAGAGTTTGGAGAGGTTAAGGTCTGTGTCTGTCTGTTTACCCGTCTGTTTTGGTTGAGTTTCTGTATCTTTCTGGTGTGTGTGTATACATATATAGATATATATGTATATATATATATATATATATATATATATTTATATCTCTCTCTATATATATACATAACGCGCGTGCGCGCGCACACACACACGCGCGTGCGCACACACACCACACCCACCACCACACCACAACACACCACACGCACCCTCTCACACCTCCCCCCCCTCCCCCGCCACACACACACACACACACATCGCACCTACAATACAAACCATCACACACATCCACGCAGGCATGCACACACACATACATACACGCGCGCGCACACAAACACACACACACATAGATACCCCCCCCACACACACACACACATACACACACACATACACACACAGAGCTGCTAGCCAGCCACAAGAAGACGAGAATATCAGCCCATTTTCCTTTCTACATTTTTCAGTCATAAACAGCCATAAACGGGAGGTTTGTATCAAGGGAAAACGCTTCCAGAGAGAGACATTATATATGATGTGGGATATGCGTTTCTCTTACTGGTCCCCAGTGCGATATCTAAGCTGTTTATCATTCATCTGGCTCCCACTCTCCCACCCATTTTTACCGATATGCCATATTCTCAGAAAGGATGAGCATAATCTGGTGTGGGTGTGGGTGGGTTGGTTGGGGTGGAAGTGTGTTGTGTGTGTGTGTGTGTTTGAATATTGTGTTTGTGTGTGTGTTTGTGTGTGTGTTTGTGTGTGTGTTTGTGGGGTGTGTGTGTGAGGTGGGGGGGGGGGGGTGTAAAACATATATCTTTAACCTTTCTTTTTGTGCAGCTTACCACCATTTTGTATTTATTAATCTGTCAAGTCTTAGAAAAAGCGAGTTTGCAGGATGAAAAATGCAGTTGTCAGTCAAAGTGTGTGTGCGTGTGCATGTGTGTGTGTGTGTCTATGTGTGTCTATGCGTGTGTGTGCGCGCAGTTAAGAGATATCTTCACCGCTTCTTACTGTCGCTTCTATTTACTTGGTATTTATACATATTTCAAGATCTGCAAAATTAGTTTGCAAATTTAGAAAAAAAGATCTATAGGAACTACTAACATTTTCTTTTGCAAGTGTTGTCAATGAGGAGTATGTCACAGTTTCAAAAGTACATAAGTAGATAGAAAGTGTTTTTTGTATTTGTTTTAGATCTGATTCAGTTATAACTTTTTTCGTTAAAGTACTTGAGGTTGAAGAGTGTTTCAAAATTCAATGAACACTTTTCGTTGTGTCAATTTGATGTGAATTACCTCGGCTTGGAGTTTGCTCAACTTAATGACACTATGGCTTCCTCAGAGAGCTTACACTATTGTGGGAAGAACCATACACCCCAGATACCCTATAGATATGACAAGTCTCAAAACTACCACCCTGTGACAGAACTGCTACCGTGACGAGAAATATAATCAGAATAGTTTACTGTCAAGGGAAATAAGCCAGAAGCTCCGGCATTACCTTTGTGTTAGCCATTTTGAAAGATCAGTGTGTGCGCGTTATTATTTTGAGAATCTTTAGAGTACGGTTGCGGTTATGTATAATCGTACAAACTTGGCCGATCATGTGTATTTATTTCTGTCTTTGAGAGTTTCTGTGTGTTCCTGTATGCTTGTGCGAGTCTCTCTTCCCCTGCCTTTGTCTTTTGCTTCCTGATCCTGAAGTTTCAGGCACTGGCATACTGATATGACAATTTACAAAACCGCATACACACGGGGACTGATGTAAAAAAGTGCATAAGTGCTTATTCCATTATCCTCTATAAAGAAAGAATTAAAAAAAAAATATATGTGTGTGTAACGGGATTTGTCTTACATTCTTTCAATAGGGAAGTTTCACTGTTTAAGCTTCAAGACAGTGACACTTTCTGTCTCTCTATGTTCTTTTCTCTCCTCTCTCTCTCTCTCTCTCTCTCTCTCTCTCTCTCTCTCTCTCTCTCTCTCTCTCTCTCTCTCTCTCTTCTCTCTCTCTCTCTCTCTCTCTCTCTCTCTCTCTCCCTTCCTACCCCCCCTCTCTCTCTCCTCCTCCGCCTCCATCCTCTCTCTGTTCCCCTCACTCTAACTTCTCTCTCTCTCACCCCCTTCTCTCTCTATCTGTCTCTGTGACTCAGTCACTTTTCTGAAAGTTTGAGAGATCTTCTCTTCTGCTCTTTCTCACGTACGCGTGTGAGGTCTCTGGAGACTCACTAGCCTTCAAGTAATGACATGCGATATGATGCAACTTTGTCTTCGCTTTCATTTTTTCCATCTATCTTCTCCATCTTTACCACCACCTCTACCACCATCACCCCCATCCCCCACCACCATCACCATCATCTTCCCTACCGCCATCATCAGTCGTTTTGGTTTACTCATCTCTTAACTGTCCTATCTTTTAAAAGCCTGCAGACAACGGAAACTATAGTTAGAAAAATCAATGTTATTCATTGTTAAAAGGGTTGGTGTTGGATTAAGACAAAACGTGGATAGAGAATATCGATCCTTCTTCCGTGTAATAATTAGTTTTCTTGAGCTTCCAGTGTGTGTATGTGCTTTGTCCAGAACCGTATTTGAAGGGAACGAAGAATAATTATATACTTTGATCATGCTGGGTGCACTCCTTTGTTGTTGTTTGTTTCTAGTTGTACTTAGATTGTGTTGAGAAATGATATATTATGATGTTAATCAATACTCCTATTCTGCTCAAGCACTGCATTGTAATGCGTTGCATTGTATTGTAGTTCGTTTGAGTTGCATTGTGTTGAACAATTGCAGTATTTTCAGTTAAAGTGTGTAATGTTCATATCCATTGTTATTATATTTCTTTCTGTTTAAATTCATATGCATCTCTCTATTAGGTAAAACGATAGTAACCCCATCTTTCTCTCCCCCTCTCTCTGTTTCTCTCTCTCTCTCTCTCACTCTCTTGCTTTCCTCTCCTTTTCCTCCCTTTTCTCTCTCTTTCTGTCTATTTCACTGTCTTAGACTTTTTTGCATCATTTCTCCCCCCCTATCTCTCTTCTGTTCTTCTCCTTCTCCTCTCCATGTCTCCCTTCTCTCCCTCTCATCTCCTTTCCTCCGTGTCTCTCTGTGCCTGCCCCTCTCTCCCCCCCCATATTTCTTCTTCTTCTTCTCCTCCTCCTCCTCCTCCTTCTTTTTTCTTTTCTTCTTCTTCTTCTTCTTCTTCTCTTCTCTTCCTTCTTCTTCTTTCTTCTTCCTTCTTCTTCTCTCTTCTTCTTCTTCTTCTTCTTCTTCTTTTTCTTCTTCTTCTTCTTCTCTTCTTCTTCTTCTCTCTTCTCCTCCTCCTCCTCCTCCTCCTCCTCCTCCTCCCCTCCTCCTCCTCCTCCTCCTCCTCCTTCTTCTCCTCCTCCTACTCCTCCTCCTCCTCCTCCTCTTGCTTTTTTGTATTCTCCAACAGAGACCCCTTCCTCTATCTCTCTTTCATTCAGTGCCTTGCCTAACTGTCTCTTGCAAGCCTGATCACGTGTATGAATAAAGCACGTACGTCTCCTCTGTTCCTGGAGCAATCTGACTTCCAATCTTCAACAGTGACACACAATCTGATGTGCTGCCTTGTCTTTCAACATCCCCTTGTCCATCTTTCTCTTGCTCTGGTATGCCGCTCTGCTCTTCATCCAATGACTCACTTATCTCGTCTTCATTTCTCAGTTCAATGGTCTCTGCTCACAGAAATCAATTCTATGGTTCAGGAACCCAGTACCCCTGTCTGATGATAGAGTAGAAATGGAATGGGAGTAAATAATTCCGGGTAAGCGTAATTAGCTTGTGCTGGTATTCTGAACTCTGCTCTTCGTGGTCTATTTTCTTTCGAAGAATATTTGTATCGAGTTTTATTGTGTTGTCTTGCGTTTCTTCTTCGCTGTGCTTTGAAAATGCATATTATTTCATGATGTGTGGCATAATATGGTGTGCTGTTGTATACTGCAATGCGTTGTACAATTTACGTTTTGCTAAGCTGCACTGTAATGTAATGCACTGCCCTGTACTATACAATAGTGTGGCAAGCTTTACCGTATCCTGGTGTGCCATGTTATACTGTGATTTCCATATTGCGTCATTTTCACTTTACCATACTACAGAGCACAGTATCCAAGACCATAGCATCATACAGAGTGATAGTGGCACAATATGATATGATATTACATAAATAGTATCATACCGTACCGTACCGTACCATACCATACCATATCATCCCATACCATACTATACCATCCTGCTGTACTTAGTACTATACTGTATATTTCTATGTTGTACAGCGCCATATTTCACACTGTGTTGTAGCTCTAAAATCTACAGCATTTGCTGCATCTCTAAGCACAAGTAGGCAGACAGCCTTTAGTCTCAGAAGACTACGGAGTCCGGCTGTAGGTGTTAACTCTCAGAGGACGGCTGTCCGCTATAGCGGATCGGTGTCAAGCCACGGTTTCGGATGACTCGCCGCTATAGCGGATTTGCTTTTTGCAGATTTTTCATGTGGCGGCCGCATGATACTATGACTCGTGCAGCTCAACATAGCTTCGTTAGCCTGTCCAACGTCGAATGCAGTGCGTTGTCGGGTGATTCCGTGTGTTCCGAGCTCTTTGTTTGCAGTAGTGTAGAGAGTAGCCGACATGCCCAGCATGTTGCATATGTGTCAGAAGCAAAATAGAAGGGATCAGATTAGGTCTCAATGACCGGCGTTTTACTAAAGTGAGAGCTTCAATTTTTATATATGTACTAACCCAGTATGTTATACATAAGTTCAGAAAATTTCATTTTCTTACTATGTGTTACGTATTTTTTATGATTTTTTTTACTAACCATTACAAATGGGCCGTCTGTGGGGGAGACCAAGGGAGAGAATTGGCCGTCCCGAGTGAGTTAATTCCAGTGCAGCATCGGTTGTGGCTGGCCAGTCTGACACGGGAGTGACAGTCAGTCCCTATAGCAGAGGGCACAGATGAAGTCTGACGCTGGTCTGTTCTCCTGGACTGCAGCCTTTTAGTCAACACCACCTGTAAAATTTAGAAAGATAATTCAGTTCCTTAAACAAGGGCATCATTTCATCACAGATAATTTGATGACTGTGTCACAGACAAATCTCATTCATAAACTTTATCTGAAGATCCCGAAAGTCTCAAGTATCCTAACAACTAGAGCAAAAGCGTGGTTGATATGCCTCGCTGAAGCATTCGCTAATGGCTGTTCTATGTAGGATGATGTCTGTGTCGTCCACTACTGCTGGTCTGTTAACACGCGCACAGCCACCAGAAGAGGTTTCCATCCATGCCTCTTGAGTGTGGTCGTGCATGCCGTGCCTCTCTTCTCTTTCGCATTTCTCTTCTCTCAGAACCTGTTGATATTCAGTGCAGTGTGATGAAACTTGCGTCGGTATTTGTCAGACAGCAGTTGCCAAGTTCCCGCTTTCTTTTAATCTCAGTCAGTGCTTGCTATTTGAACTTCTGATTCTTCTATCATTATCTCCATCTCTCTCTCTCTCTCTCATCTCTCCCTCCCGTCTCTCTCTCTCTACATCTCCTCTCTCTCCTCTCTCTCTCTCTCTCCTCCTCACTCTCTCTCTCTCCTTCTCTCTCTCTCAGTCGTTCTGTGTACTGTTCTTCATCCCTGTCTGTGTCGTTTTTTTCTCTTTGTTTGACTGTCCGCCTGCTTGCCTGCCTGCATTCCTGTCTGTCTGTATGTCTGTCTGTCTCCTTTCATCTCCCTGTGTGTGTATGTGCATGTATATGTGTGTGAGCATGAGTGTGCGCGCACGCGTGCGTATGTGTGTGTGACTATAGGAATATCTCTGTATTTGTCTCTGTGTGTCTCTATTTTTGAGACATAGAGAAAGCCACAAAAGATATATCTCTTTCTATCTCTGTCTCTCACGCACACATCCACAGACATATAAACACGCACACACACATAAACACACAAACACCTACACAGCTACACACACACACACGCGCGCGTGCGCGCACACACGTGCGCACACATGCACACACATGCACTTACAAACACGCACGCACACACACAATATTCAATATATCATCTAGAAATAAAAGTTTGACTTTGACACACACTCAAACACACGTGGGTATCCAGCCAGCCAAAGAAAAATGGGATTATAAACTCCATTTATTTTCACATCAATGGGTCATAAATCGGGTATTTGCTATAAAAGGAACTAGTTTTCACAGAAAGATATACATTATCTGAGGCCTGCGTTTTTCTTGTCGTCCCTAGTGTGAAATTTAATCCATTTAGCATGCATCCAGTTTTCAGTATGGAACCTATTTTTTTCCCCTATTATTTCCACAGAAATGCCATATTCTCAAGAGAGAGATATTAATCCAGAGCGCGGTGTGTGTGTGTACGTGTGTGTGTGTGTCGTGTGTGTGTGTGTGTGTGTGTGTGTGTGTGTGTGTGTGTGGTGTGTGTGTGTGTGTGTGTGTGTGTGAGTGTGTGTGTGTGGTGTAATGTTGTTGTGTGTGTGTGTGAAACTTTAAACATACATCCTCAACACTTTTGCATTGCCTACTATGGTCCTTTATCAGCTATGGCTCTTTTTTGGTATTTGCCAAAGTCTGCAAAAAAAGGAGTTGTCCCTCATATCTTTTATTCTCAAACTTGCAAGAAGTGTACCATGCTTTTTATTATTGTTGTATTGACAAGTTATATGATATTTTAAAGATCTTTTTCAATTACAACACACTCCAATAAGATGGTTGAGATATGCAAGTGTTTCAGGAATGAGTAACATATCTGGATGATTTTGGTTATATCAACTTTATTTGTTTGGTTGTCAATGTGTGCAACATTGTGACACTATCACCTTCCCCAGCGAGCTAACATATATGGAAGGAACCATATTACCCAGATGCAGATATAACGGTGTAAAAACTGTCACCTTGTGACAGGCTTGTTTCCATGATGATATATTCAACTACACACGTTTTTGCTCTCAAGGGAAATAAACTTGGGCCTCCTGTATTCCCTTTTGTGGTTGCCGGTTTAGAAGATCAGTTTGCGCCATCATTTTGAATCTTTATAGCTTTATTTACGACAATCATCAACACTTTGGCGGATATATATATATATATATATATATATATATATATATATATATATATATATATATATATATGTATATATATATAATCGATATTATCCAAATTTACATATATATATCTATATATATATATAAGATATATAGATAAATAGATAGATAGATATATAGATAGATAGATAGATATTGATTTCTGTCTCTGTCCGTGTATGTGTGTGTTTCTGTTCGTTTGTCTAATTTTCTCAGTCTTTTGCATCTTAGTCTTAAAGTGTTCAGGTAATGGTGATGATACTGGAATAAAGTGGTCTTCCGAAAAGTCTTTAAATATGATATATCTTTCTGCTTAAGCTTCAAGATTACTACTGTTTCTGACTGTCTTTATTTATATTTAATTTATTTATTTATATACCACTTTAAGACAAAAGATTTCTCTGCGTGAAATTCGGGCTGCTCTCCCCGGGGAGAGCGCGTCGCCACAAGAGCAGCGCCACCCTTTGTTCTTTGTTCCTGCCCCCTTTTGTCTCTCCCTCTCTCTGTAACACCCCTTCTCTGTCACCATCTTTGTTTCTCTCTCCCCTTTCTGTATCCTCACTTTCTCCACTTATCTTGCTCTCTTTCTCCTTCCCTCCCCCTTCCCCCACCCCTTCCCCTTTTTCATTTTTCTCTGCACTACTGCTGCTGCTGCTGCTGCTGCTGCTGCTGCTGCTGCTGCTGCTGCTGCTGCTACTACTACTACTACTGCTGCTGCTGCTGCTGCTGCTGCTGCTGTTGCTTGTGCTGCTGCTGCTGCAGCTGCTGCTGCTGCTGCTGCTGCTGCTGCTGCTACTACTACTACTACTACTACTACTACTACTTCTACTGCTCTCCTCTCTCTCTCTTCCACCCCACTTTATGTGTATATTTCTTCTCTTTCTCTCTGTATCTCTGTCTCTGTCTGTCTGCCTGTCTCTTTGTCTCTCTCTCCCTCTCTCACTCTGTGACTCACTCGCTTTTCTAAAAGTGAGAAACATCTATTATTCTCCCTCACGTACAAGTGATCTATCTGGGGACTCACCATCTTTCAGTAATGACATGCAATCTGATGCAACTGTCTTTTGCTTTCATTTGCTCCGTCTGTCTTCTCCATCCTTACCACCACCACCACCACCACCACCACTACCACAACCACCACTACCTCTACCACCACCACCACCACAACCCCCACCACTACTACCTCCATCTACCTCCACCACCACTAACACAACATTACCACAGCCACAGCCACCACCACCATCTCATTCCCCCACCACCATCTCACCCCCATCACTACCACACCTCTCCAACCACCACCACCACCACTACCACCACCACCACTACCTCTACCACCACCACCACCACAACCCCCCACCACTACTACCACCATCTACCTCCACCACCACTAACACAACATTACCACAGCCACAGCCACCACCACCATCTCATCCCCCCACCACCATCTCACCCCCATCACTACCACCCCTCTCCAACCACCACCACTACCACTACCACCACCACCACTACCTCTACCACAACCACCACCACAACCCCCCACCACTACTACCACCATCTACCTCCACCACCACTAACACAACATCACCACAGCCACAGCCACCACCACCATGTCACCCCCATCACTACCACCCTTTCCAACCACCACCACCCCACTACCACCACTTCTGCTACCAGCCTGCTTGTCCTCTTTATCTCCGAATGTCCTACATCTTATCCCCAGAGAAAGAAACTAGTGACACAAAACAATCTAATTTGTTGAAAAACTGTTGGTGTTGGATTAAGATAAAGCAAACCACACAAAAAACAACTCCTTCTTCTGTGTAGTAAATGGGTTTACTTTTTTTTGTTTTGCTTCTTGTGTATGTTTTGTCTTTAACTGTTAGAAAACTGAAGGAAAAATACATTAAAAAAAATATCGCTGGATAGTGCTTTGGTTGTGCGTTTGTTTTTTTGTGTGTGCTAGGCTGTATTGTAAAATGCTAACTGATGCTGTTCAGTGTTGTCATATTCCAAACTATCATTATATTGTAATGCGTTGTATTGCAGTTTATTAAGTTACACTTTGTTGAATGATACAGCGTTTGTAGCACGGCTGTGTTGCATTGAACTACGTGACCATCGTATTTCTTTGAGATTCAAACTTGTACATAATGTTCTCTGTTGGGTCAAAGAACAGAAAGTCTTTGTTTTGGTTTCCCCCTTTATATTTGTCCGTGTCTCTCCTTATCTTTGTCTGTTTGTCTGTCTCTGTTTGTTTAGACTTTTTTCTCGTCCTGTCTTCCTTTTAACATTCCCCCCCCCCCCCCCCCCCCCCCCCCCCCCCCCCCCCCCCCCATTCCTGTCTTCCTGTGCCTACACTTCTGTCTCTCCTCTCCATCTTTCTCCCTCCCTCTGTTTCTATAATTTTGTGTCCATCTCTTTCCCTCTCTTTCTCTCTATTGTTTTTTATCTACTTTCCTCCCCATCTCTATCTCGTCCTCTTTGTTTCTGTTTCTGGCTCTATATCTCTCTTTCCCCTTGTCATGCTTCTTTGAGATCATGGTCCTGTGTTTCGTGTTCTTGTTCTTTGTGGTCTTCTTGTTTTTGTTCTCCTTCTGCTTCTTCTTCTTCTTCTGCTTCTTCTTCTTCTTCTTTTTCTTCTTCTTCTTCTTCTTCTTCTTCTTCTTCTTCTTCTTCTTCTTTCTTCTTCTTCTTCTTCTTCTTCTCTTCTTCTTCTTCTTCTTCTTCTTCTTCTTCTTCGTCTTCTTCTGCTCCTCCTCCTCCTCCTCCTCCTCCTCCTCCTCCTCCATCTTCTTCTTCTTCTTCTTCTTCTTCTTCTCCTTCTTCTCCTCCTTCTCCTTCTCCTTGTTGCTGTTGTTGTTGTTGTTGTTGTTGTTGTTGTTCTCCTTCATCTTGTTGCTGTTGTTGTTGTTGTTGTTGTTATTGTTGTTGTTGTTCTTCTTCTTCTCCTCCTCCTCCTCCTCCTCCACCTCTAACATACATTCTTTTCTATATATCTCTTTCACTCAGTGTCTAACTGTTTCTCGAAAGCCTGACCACTTCAATGAAATGACACGTACGTCTCTTTCGCTTCTGGAGCAGTCCGACTTCCAATCTTAAACAGGGACACACCATCTGCTTGTGGTACAGCCCTTCATTTCAGAGCTCCTTTCTACATCCATCCCTCCTCGCCACTCTGCTCTTTATCCAAACACTCGTACATGTCGTCTGCCTTCCTCAGCCAAATGACCTCTGGTCACAGAAATCAATTCCATCTTTCAGGAAACTAGTACCATGGTTTGATATCTGACAAGAAATAAAATGATGGCCAACGATTCTGGATTAATGTGATTAGTCTGTGCTGGTATTTTGCATACTGTTTTAATGGTCTGCGTGTTGAAAAGGAAGGGGTATACTATTTGCAGACCTATGTGTAGTTTTGCTTTGCATTATCTTGTTTGCAATTGCATTGCAAAGCATAATACTGTGTCATGTAAATCTGTGCCATCGTATGTCATGGTACTGTGTTGTAAAATTGCCCTGTGCTGTGCAGTTTACGTTTTGTTAAACTATACTGTAATGCAAGGCTCTGTACTGCATTTTACCAGAGCGTACCAATCATTTCTAGGTCATGCTGTGCCATGTCATTCTGCGATTTCCACATTCCTCCATGCTATACAGCGTGACTCCTTACTATATCATTGCGGAGCAGAGCAGAGTAGGTGGCATGATGTGATACAGTACGGTACGATACTATATGATACAAAACCATACCATATCATAACGTACCGTACCGTACCATACCACAAAATACCATACTAAATTGCACTACTCAAATATAGTGTTCATTCCCAAAAAATGGACTGTAGCTAGCTTCATTGCGGGCAAAAACGGTTGCAAATGCAAAATTATCACCATTGGCGAACCTTGGAGCTCTAGCGAAGAAACAAGAACAAATGCAATGTCGCAAACCACACTGTATTATATAATCATGTGTTCTACTCTACTACACCCTATTGCATTGGAGTTTTTGTAGTTACAGCTTAAATTAGGCAGGATGCCATCATAAACACGATCTGCGAAATTCACAGGGATAATTCAATTCCTAAACCTGGGTTTCTTGCCATTGCAAATAATAATATATGATGACACCAGACTAGAATAAACACCTTCACAAACTGTATCTGAAGATCCCGAAAGTCTCAAGCATCCTAGCAGCTAGAGCAAAAGCGTGGTTGATATGCCTTGATGAAGCATTTGCTAATGGCAGTTCTCTCCAGACAGGTGTCTGTGTCGTCCACTAGTGCTGGTCTTTGTTCTTTAACACGCGCACAGCCACCAGAAGAGGTTTCCATCCATGCCTCTTGACTGTGGTCGTGCCGTGCCTCTCTTCTCTTTCGCGTTTCTCTTCTCTCAGAACCTGTTGATATTCAGTGCAGTGTGATGAAACTTGCGTCGGTATTTGTCAGGCAGCAGTTGCCAAGTTCTGGTTCTTGTTTGTTTTTCTTTCTTGTTTTACTTTCGTTGTCTGTGATGCTTGAACTTTTGACTCTCTCTCTCTCTCTGTCTTTCTGTCTTTATGTCTGCCTGTCTGTCTGTCTGTCTGTCTGTCTGTCTGTCTGTCTCTCTCTCTCTCTCTCTCTCTCTCTCTCTCTCTCTCTCTCTCTCTCTCTCTCTCTCTGTATGTGTGTATCTTTGTTTGTCCGTCTTTTTGTCTGCCTGTCTCTCTATGACTCTCTCCATGACTCGGTGTGTTGTTTTATTTTATTCTTTTATTTTGAGGGTAATGGAATAGTGTGTGTGTGTGTTTGTATGTGTGTGATATATAACTGGGTAGCTAGCTAGATAACTAAACTAGAGAGAGAGAGAGAAAGACAGAGATATACAGAGAGACAAAGAGCTCTAGAGACAGAGAGATACACACAGACACAGACAGACAGACAAATAGACAGAGACACAAAGATACAGGAAAGAAAAAGACAGAAAGTAAGAACCTCTTTCCCACTCTTTGTCTCTCCCCCTCATCCTCCCCCCTCCCCCACCAATCTCTCTATTCTATCTGACTCTGATGTTTCCTTTTATTTATCTTTCTTTTCCATTTTATCATCGTATACTCCTGTTTCCTTAAAAAAAAAAAAGAAGAGAGAAAAATCTGGACCACTTTCGTAGAAAGGCACGTACATCTGCTTGTCCCGTGGAGCCAATAGCTTTCTTCAGGGGACACATGATACGATGAGATGCCCCCCTTCCTCCTCCCCCACCTCCCTCCCCTCCACCTTTCTTTTACCCTTGTCCCATTCCCTCTCCTCTCCTCTCCTATCCTCTCCAAACGGTCAACATATCCTGTCTTCATTCCCCAGTCAAATAGATCGGGTCACAGAAATCAATGTCATTTCTGAGGAAACTAGGGTACCCCCGTTTGGTTTGGGACTAGAACTGAAGGAATGATGGCTAGTGATTCTTGGCTTCGTGTGATTAGTCCTGTGCTGAAAAAATGTGTGTGTGTGTGTGTGTTGTTTGTTTGTTGTGTGTTGTGGTGTGTTGTGTGTGTGTTGTGTGGTGTGTGTGTGTGTGTGTGTGATTGTGTTTGTGTGTGTGTGTGTGTGTGTGTGTGTGTGTGTGTGTGTGATATCTTCAGTTTAACGTCTATTCACATTTAGTGATTTTAGACGGGAAAAATCTAACAAGAAAAAGCAAACGATAACTGAAAAATGTCAGATTATAGTACTGAATAAAAACCAACTTTAACATACTACAAAAACTGAGATAACGGACTTTTTATCAACCCTAACACAATGTCCAACAGTAACGATGGTTCAGACAGGATCTGATCCATTGACAAACTAGGTACAGCAGGTAAAAATGCTTTTAAATGTCCACAGTCAAAAATAACATGACTATTTGAGATCTTCTCCCCACAAATGCAGTTTACATCTTTCACATATTTTGTCCTGAAAGCATTTAGCTTAAACCTGTACATGAGGGATAACATATTTCTACGATTATACCAACCACATACTTTGTTAGAAATAAAAGCATTTTGAAAATCAATCACATTGCTTGTACAGCTATTGCCAGACTCATTTAATTTTTTTCTGAAATGCTTCCAGCAAGCATTTTGTAGCAATTTGTATCCCTCATGCAGAGATAAGGCAACATTTATTTCACAGGAAGCATTTTTATACCTCGCTCCATATTTTGCAAGGCTGTCAACTTTTTCATTAAAATATATACCAGTGTGTGAGGGGACCCAACAGAAAGTAACAGTACTACCTCTTAAAATCAAAAAGTGTATCAGATGCCTGATTTCAATGATAAGGTCTTTTCTTACTCTACAAGTAGAATTTTTTAAAGCATGTAAAACCGATTTCGAATCAACACACATAAGTATGTTGAGAATGTCTTTTGGAAAGTCAAGAACATAGTACAGTGCCAACAGTATAGCAGTTAGTTCAGCTGTAAATATAGATTTATTTTTTCCCAGGTTGACAGATCGTTCAACTTTCAATGATGGAATAACGAAAGCCGCACCAGCTTCATCAGTATTTAGAACGGACCCATCAGTATATATTTTTAGATGATCAGGATAAGTGGTTTGAATATGTTCTTTTACTAATGATGTAAGAATGTTAACATTTTCAACTTTTCTTACAGAAGAATAATTAATATCAAAATGAGCTTTAAGCAGTTCCCAAGGTGGGTAGGGAGCTGACTGTACTTCTGACTTCGCTAATTCCTTTGGATTAAGTTCTGAATGTTTAAAAAGGGGGGAAGTGTAAGTACTAATTGTAGTAAGTGAGCTGATAGTTCTTGCTCTTTTTGGAAAGTGAATGACAGACTTTATCTGGACTTCATTTTCAACGTTGCTGTCATTTGTAGTACTTCTTACGACATATTTTGCCACAGCAAGTTGTCGATATTCATTTAAAGGTAGAACTCCTATTTCCTTATATGTGCCTAGAGTTGAGGCGTGAGCTGGTACACCTAAAGCAAGTCGAAATGCTTTACAATCAAGACTCTGGATTTTCTGAAGCAAATAATTTGGAGCACTGAAAAATACTTCTTGTCCATAAGACAGTCTTGATCTCTCTAGGGACAAGGACAGATGCTTTAATACAGTAACATCTTGCCCCCATGGCTGTTTACTGGTAACTTTTAAGAAGTTAAGAACTTTCTTAGCTTTAGTTGCCATATATTCAATATGTTGATTCCACGTTAACTTAGAAGTGAGGTATACACCTAAGAATTTCACTGCTTGTTTGTATTCTAAAGTTTCTCCATTTATTCGAAAATTAGGTAGATCTTGTGGGTCAACACCGTTATTAAAGAGGACAAGGTTGGTTTTTTCAGGGGAAAGTAAAAGACCATTCTCAAAAAGATAACCACTAAGTTTGT
>CM054135.1:47640982-47658482 GCA_028751875.1 Rapana venosa
ATGACAAAATTCACAAAACCGCATACACACGGGGACTGGATGTTAAAAAGCACATGAGTACTTATTCCATTATCCTCAATATAAAAGAATAAATAAATAAATAATAAATAGATTACGAAACTCTTTATTTCTATATAGTAGAAAAGCAGACAAGTAAAAACACAACACGCATGTGTCTCAATTTTAGGAGAAATTCATTTGAGTAACAGGCATACACTGTAAACGTCACTGATAACTGTGTTAGCCAACTGACTGACTGAGCAGACTGACAAATGTTGTTGGGCGTTCCCCACTTTAACACCCTGATGGTCATCCTGAATATACACGCTACCTCACTCATCGCTTATGAAGATCACTGTGAAAACACGAGTATGAACTGAATAAAACGTTTGCCCGTAATGATTGCTTTTAAGTGCTTTGTCTGATTGATAACCAGCCACTATATAACTTTAGAAGATTTTAACACGAACTAATTACAGCTTAAAGAAAAAGTCCTGGCTGATAAAGCTACCATTATTTTATACAATCATTAACTTTCGAGGCAAGTTTATTTCTTTTGAAGATAACAGGTAAGTTACTGACATGCAATTTATGGTCTGTTTCTTTTTCTTTCTTTTATAACATTCAGTCCAAATTTGAGGCAGTAGGTTTGGGTCATCTTAAGTCTGAAATAGAATATGCTTAAAGCCTTCAGCAAGAAGCCTACGCTTTCTGCTGGCATCCTAAACCCCAAATTCCAAATATTTTAGTATCTCAAATCACTGAATTTCATTTAGGCTACAAGCAAAGGATTACATCTATAAAAGATACAAGAATGAATCATGCGATGTCACCAAAGAGCTCACAGATTATAGCACCCTGCAAAAATCATCATTCGCTTTCACAGTCACCATCATAGTATAGCTTTACTCACCTAAGGTTACTTCACTGTTTCACGGCAACAGCGCTAGGTCTTCAGTTCAGCTGAGATCTACAGGACTGAACTTTGTCTGGAGACCTTAGATTGGGAAAAGTGTCAGCTTTTGGGGCGGGGAGAGGTAGCAGGAATTTTAATCAGACACTTGGCCCACTGGGATATCTATCTTGCGCCTCCCTATTTCTGTGTGAATCCCCAGGGTGTGGACGTACTCTGTCACTCCAGTTTGATAGCATTAATTTTTTTAGTTTTCTTTTGGTTGTTGAGAGGGATACCTTCGAAAATAATTATGTTGCTGTAGATTTTTCACTAATGAGTTTTAAAAGAAGTTGTTTTTTTCTGTTGTAAAACACGTTTGCTGCTATCGCTAGAAGGAAAGAAAGAAAGAAAGAAAGAAAGAAAGAAAGAAAGAAAGAAAAACTCCTTATTTCTGCTTTTCTCTGTGATTCCTGTTTTAGCATGTTTGTCTGCCTTTGTCTGTCTGTCTGTCTCCATGTATCTTTTTTCTGTTTCTGTCTCTCTCCCCCCTCTCTCTGTCATATTGTAGCGAAATAGAAAATGTACAGAAAATAGCAAGGGATGTCTTCTCAACAGAAGAAGTACACGAGTACTTAAGTTGACCTAAACATCTTTTTAAATATAGGGGGATTTAACGTAAGACTTTTTTTCTGAACTCATAAAGTATTCTTCATTATACGACATTTTCTAAACAAAGTATATGGATTCTGATCATTTCTAAAAATAAAAAAAAGTCATAAGTAAACTGCAGCAAGTCAGATATTTCAAAGATTTGAACTGTGGTGCGCATAAGACATCAATGAGTATAAATGAACTATCGATTATAGAATATAAATAAATTATGCTATTATCTTTGATACTTCTCCAAAATATTATGTTTTGTATTGTGGCTAAGGGCCGATGTACAATTAAAGCATTTCAGAATTCAGAGCTCAGAGCTCTCTGTCTCTCTGTCTCTGTCTCTCTCTGTTGTTGATGTTTTATATTTTTATAACTGAGTGTATTGTACTGATGTACATACCTGCATGCCCTTTTCCGTTCTTGAAACGTTAGAACTGTTTGGACCTACATCCATTTAGTCACCAGTAGCTGACCTTCAATAGGGACATGTGATCTTTAGCAACACTTCCTTACTACCTGGTCAATGACAGCAGACCACAAACCTTACGTGTACTTTTCTACAGACCACAAACATTACCTGCACTTCTCTATAGACCACACAGATTACCTGCACTTCTCTGCAGACCACACACATTACCTGTACTTCTCTATAGACGACACACATTACGCGTACTTCTCTTACTCCAGGTAACTGTAGTCACAGAATCAATGCCTTCTACTGAAAAACCATTGACTTTGGTTTTAGACAAGATGTAGAATAGCAGCCACTGGGTCTGGTTCCTAGTTAGCAGCCTCTAATCTCCAATCCAAGTCCTGTTGTTTATAACCCGGCCGACCACAGAGGCCATACCGGGGCTGTCGATGTCACAATGTCATTTTTCAAAATTTCAGATCAAAACTGTATAACTATGTACAGATTAAAACAAGGTTTAAAACCATTGTTACTCCCTTTCCATGAATCCAAGCCCTACTACAAGGGTTAACCCAGCGTTTGCTTAACCTTTAACTCCAGCAATTAGTAATCCCTTTTTTCTACTGACCCTAAGATTCACTCAGTTTCAAAAGCGAACGACTTTTAAAGGGGACATAATTATGACATATAGCAAACCTTTCTGATCAATGTACATAGCACAAACATTACGTCTACTTCACTTCCCCAAAGTAACTGTGATCACAGAATCGATTCGCGACTAGCTCTGGTTTTCAACATGGTGTGGAATGGCACGATTTCAGCTCCACGATGGTAATTTCATTTTTGTTGTCTCAATTCTGGGCTAAATTAAATAATATAAAAATGATCAGTTTTTTTTCCCTTGGTGTATTTTGTCGTATCATAAGGCATGTGTCTTAATGCACTATTACAGCGTGTTGCATTGCACAGAACTGAGTTGCTTTAGGTACCATTGTGCTGTGCTGCACTGCATTACATTACTTTATATTGCATGTGTTTGATTCGGTTTTTTTATTTAGATAATTATGAGTCATTTTCGTTGCTTTCCTTTGCTCAATATGTTTACTGCGTTCTCAGACTTTTCATCAACTGTATCAAGAGTGAACGTGACTAGGTCTGAAGAAAGCAAACAAGGGTGATGTATAGTGAAAGGAGTGCATAATACATACATGCATACATATCATTACATACACACACACATGCTTAATACTATAATATATTATATATATATATATTTTATATTTATATATATATATATATAATATATATATTTTATATTATTTTATATATATATTATATATACATACAATTACGTAATACATTGTTTCCCTGAAGATCTGCTGCTGGCTACCTCTTCCATAAAGTTCTGTGTCATACCCACAGATCTTTTGTCTTCAACACGTACACCACTCCTTTACACCTCCTGTGGCCTCAGTCTTCATCCTTGCCTTGCCTCTGTGTTGCACACACCCCTGTATCTCAGTCTGTTTATATGGAGAGTGCTGTGTATTCAGAACTGGGTCAGTCAGAGATTTTTTATTTTGTCCCCCACTTCTTTATCTTCGTGTTTATTTCCCTATTGCTATCTTTTTCTTTGTAGCTAAATCTATGTAGATGTGTTTCTATCTCTGTTTCTAGAGAAATTGGCAAGTGTTGTTTTTTTGTGCTGAAACTTGTATTGAGTGTGTAGTTTGATGCTTTGTCTGTGTGTTATTCTTTTTTGTTGTTGGCCTGAGTCCCTTTTACAACAGTTGTTAGGGTTTTTTTGGTATTGTATGTGCATACAAACACTTTACCTCTATTTCTGAATTAAAAGAACAATATCACTTATTGGCCAAAACTACTGCTATAATGTAGTCCACCTAATCTCTCGCATCTATATCAATATAAAAAAGTAAAAAGAACATCTAAGCTTGCTGAAATTGTAGATTTATATCCAAACGAAATCGTAGCTTGGTACAAATGGACCTGTCTGAACGGTCTCCTATGAGATATGCACACTAAACATCTTTTCATCAGTTAGTTTTTTACATCACCACTCACGCCTTTCTTTGCATCAGCTCACTTCATTGTATCATGGTGACAACACTGCATCCCCAGAGGCAGTGGAGATCTATAGGACTGAACTTTTGTCTGGACACTATAGATGGGACAACTGTCAGCTTTTTGGGGGAGAGGCGTGGTCGTGACAGGAACTTTAATCAGACGTTTGGCCCGTTGAGACATCCATCTTCTGCTACGCTGTTTCCTCTTGGAAATCCTCAGGGTTTTGATGTACTTTGTTTACCTAGATTTTTCCCTGCTATTTTTGTCTCTACCTGTTGGTTTGAAAGATGAATTTCCTTTCATAAAAGAACACGTGAACACGTGACTGGATTCTAATATGGATAGGTGGATAGTAAATAAGTTGATAAATAGATGAATTAATAAATGAATAGATAAATCAAGTGCCTTTCCCACTTTTGTCTGTGTTTTTTTGTCCTTGTCTGGCTGTCTTTCTGTTTGTGTTGTTGTATAATCATGTATTGTCTTTCCTTCTACCTCTTTTTCTCTCTGTCACTATGTCTTTCTGTCTCCCTCTTTGTGTGGTGTGTGTGTGTGTGTGTGTGGTGTGTGTGTGTGTGCGTGCGTGCGTGCGTGCCTGTGCATGCGCATGTGTGTACAATATCACAGCGTGTCTGTGTGTATAACAGGATGTAGTTGTATATTTTGATACATTTCCCAATAAAAGTGTTACAATCCCGTTCTATAGTACTTACACCATTCAGCCTCTAGAATGTCTGGCTTTCAATAAGGACTTGTGTTTTTTTAAAGCAACTCTTCATTCTTACCTTATCAACGCACAAGCCACAGACATTACGACTACTTTTCTGACTCAAAGTAACTGTGGACCCAGAAATAAATTCTGTTATTGGAAAAACAACAACTAATTTTGGCTTTGACATGCTGCAACATGTCACAGACTGCTTCTGTATTGGTGTTAATTGTGTTAATTTTTTTCTTAACTCTAGCTATAGGAAAATTAAAGAGGCATTTACTTTTTTGTAGTATTACGTTTTGTTGTGTCTATTGATTGTGCTATACTTCATAATTGCAATGCGTCAAGTTGCATTGAGAGGCACTATGCAAAGCCACTTTCGAATATGCTGCACAAGTTAATTGTGTATTGTTTTTCTAAATATGTCTTTATAATTCTTTTTTGTCTGTAATTTTGTGTGCCTCCCAATGCATTTCTATTCATTTCACTGCTCTCAGAGAATCTTCATCTAGGACAAAGTGAGCATGAATATGCCAGGGTATACAGTGATGGATGCAAAACGAAGAGGATTGATTCACTTTCCCTGCTGAGGAATGCATTGCTGTATACTTCTTCCAGATAGAGTTCTGTGTTATCCACAAAGGTCTTTGGTCTCAGAATCGCATATCACACGTACAAGCACACAGTCCTCTTGCAACCTTTGGCTTTCTTCATGCTTTCCCTCTTGGATTGCACGTTTCCCTGTGTCCTCCTCTGTTTATATCAAGAGTTATATGCATATCAAAACTCGTTTCTTTTCTCTAAGTGTTATTGGTTTTTGTTCTGTTTTCTTTTTCTGTTCTGGCTGTCTCTGGATGTGCATACGTTGTGAATGTTTTTTTCTGTAAAGAAGCAAGTATGCCTTTTCCTCTGTTGGGGTTTATATTTGTAAATATGTGATCTTGCCTCCGTTCAGTGTTATTTTGAGCCTGATCACGTTTTTTAAGACTGTTAATTTTTTAATGGTTTATCTTCAAAGCCTGTTTTCACCTTTGAAAGACGTGTTGCCCCCCCCCCCCCCCCGTCCCGAATAAAAAAGTATACAGAAAAACCCAAACAAACAAAACATGGTTATGTTCTTTTATGTATACATTTCTTGATAAAAAGTAAAATCAAGAGACAATTCGTTAAATACATAAATCAATAAGCAGCCCCTATAATCATCCCACTAAAAACCAGTGTTTATACAGAAAATAGTAGGCCCTGGGGGACGAAACACGTACACATTTTTTTAGTTACAACTTGTTGCATATAACGAAACATGATTTAAAGAATATTGAAATATGCAAACCAAACCAATAAACCATAGAAAAATTTTGTTTTTCTTTGATAAAATTTTATGCATCTTTGAAAAAAACCCCAACCTTTTACTTGAACTGAGTCGAATTTTGACTCCTGGATGAGCCCTGGTCAGCAATCCCAGGATTGAATTAAACTCTCCTCTAAGTGGTATCTTACAGCGAGATAATTTTCATAATCTGGAAGTGTCAACTGCATTTACAAGACTACTTGATAGTTCTGTGACCTTTTACAGCTGTCATCGAAAGATGAGGATAAAATAGAAAGAAATTAAACTCAAAATGTATGCTGCATAAAAAATCCAAATAAGTAGACAAGAAAATATGCACCTAGTGAATCGTTGTACCTTATGTTTGGTGTTCTTCTTCTTGAGCGCTTTGATTTGTTGCTTTACAAGATTCAGTGCTATATAAATTCCATACATTATTATTATTATTATTATCATTATTATTATTATTATTATTATTATATTATTATATTATTATTATATTATTATTATTATTATATTATTATTATTATTATTATTATATTATTATTATTATCATTATTATCATTATCAAAAGGATATGAGGGAGGTCAAAAGATATGTATACAGCTAAATGGCCAGTCTTAGCTAGATGATAACCCAAACATTCCCACATACTTCTGGTGCAAGCGCAAGCAAGAGAACTTTTAAACAAAATGGCCCACACTTGCATCTACAATAGATATAACCCCCTTCCTGACCAAATGATATAACATTCAGAAAAAAATAGTAGTAGAGGAAACAAGTGCAGATAGCAAATAACCAGAGTTTCCTAGAACACATAAGTAACCCTAAAACATGTATCCAAGTTGATCATCTTCACTGAAAAACCAACACACTATATTATATCTTTTCATCACCCTATACTCTGCACTACCTCTTACATCTTCACTTGTCTTATTCTACTTCGTTGTATCATGGCAACAACACGGAATCCCTTGGGTGGCGGCGAAGAAGATCTATAGGACTGAATTTTGTCTGGAGACTGTAGATGGGAAAACTGTCAGCTTTTGGGAGCGGTGTTGACGTGACAGGAACTTCAATCAGACAGGCCGGGGCCATCTGTCTTGTGCTATGCTATTTCTTTTAAGGATCTCCTGGGTGTTCTTGGTACTACATCACTCTGATTCTACTCTGATTTCTTTGTTGGATTTTGTGCGATTGAACTTATGAGATGTGTGCTGGTACAGTATCCATCTATATAAATATAAAGTATCTTTTATCATTAGCTTAAAAATCTCAGGTATTTTTTTTTAATCTTACTTTTTCTTCCGGCCTCAGTCCTTGTGTCTTTCTGTTCTGTCAGTCTGCCTATCAAGCAAGTCTTGAATTTAACGGTGTGTTTACACTCAGTGTCAGTTTACTTGACTGTCTGTCTTCCAATCTCGGTATAGAGATTAGCCACCTATATCACTGCTTAGGATATAGAGAGAGAGAGAGAGAGAGAGAGAGAGAGAGAGAGGAGGAGAGTGAGAAGAGAGAGATGAGAGAGAAGAGAGGAGAGAGAGAGAGAGAGAATGACAATGACAATGACAATGGCAAAATCTATTATTGAGGGAGGAGAGAGAGAGAGAGAGAGGAGAGAGAGAGAGAGAGAGAGAGAGAGAGAGAGAGAGAGAGAGAGAGAGAGAGAGACGAGAGAAAAGAGAGAGGAGAGAGAGAGAGAGAGATATTCTGGTTTATTTGTGATTCAAACCCTGTACACCACGCGTGATTTACAGTTAATGTCTTGCTTCCTAGAGGGACAGATTACTCCCTGTGCCAACACTGAACCAGTTTCTACAACTACAGGATTAGTATACATACCACTGAAGGGAGAGAGAGGTGGGAAGGGGCGACAATTTCATCGACCTATCACTGTGCTCTTTCCTTATCTGTCAGAGGCTGTTTCTCTGCATGAAACCTGATGTTTTGTTCTAAGGGGGGACATGTAAATAATCCCCTTCTTTTGGGGATATGCTATCTCTTGTTGCTGCTCTTAAAATAAAATGCATACAAAGAGAAACCCATTCCCAGAAAGGGTAATGGCTGTGGTGAACAAAACAAACAGTAGATTAAAAGATATAGGAAACATAAGTATGGAATGGAAAGACAAAGAAAACAAAGAAGAAGAACTATCATCAACATTCTTCTCACAATTCCATTATTCTTGGCATGATCATGATCATGATCATGATCATCATCATCATCATCATGATCATCATCATCATCATCATCATCATTGCAATTATCTTTGGCTGAGAGTGAAATAATTATGTAAACCCAATAGAAACTTCTCATACTTGAAAGGGTGCAGGCATGGATGTACAATGAAGATTATGCATGTGCACATGTGCGCATGTGTGTGTGTGTGTGTGTGTGTGTCTGTGTCTGTGTGTGTGATTAGCCTGTGCACGTGTTTTAAGGTTCTCCTTTTTACATAGTTTATTCAAGCTGGTTTTTTCTTTTTTCTTTGTCATATACATTTCCGCAATAAACTGCACTTACCATTTTGTTAGCAAGTTTACCTTTTTTGTATTGACAGTGTAACCGCACAGTTTATAGATTTTTAAAAAATGCAGTATCTCTATCCTTGTTTTGAAAGTGTTTAAGCATGCTGAGAGTCATGTATGTAATTTGTTAAATCAAAGTGTAACAGTAAATGAACAGTAAGGAAATAAGTTTATAGATGATTACCGAAGTAAGTAGAGTATTAAACAATAAAAACAATAACAACAAAAAACATCAATGACAATTACAGAAGAACAAACTAGGTATTACATCCGTCTCATTTGGTCTCAGTTGAGAAAACTGTTTGCACACTATTTTTTTTAACCATTGATATCTTTATCAGTTTCCCACTCAGGCCTTTCTTTGCCTCAGTTCACTTCATTGTATCATGGTGACAACACTGCGTCTCCAGAGGCAGTGGGGATCTATAGGACTGAACTTTTGTCTGGAGACCATAGCCAGGGAAAACTGTCAGCTTTGGGGAGAAGAGTTGACGTGACGGGAACTTTAATCAGACATTTGGCCCATTGAGACATCCATCTTGTGCTGTGCTATTTCTTTTGGGGCATCTCCCTAGAGTGTTTCACTATACCTTTATCATTCTAGTTTCCCAACTGTTTTTATCTTCACTGCTGAGTTGTTTATTTCTGATAAGAATTGCTTTACTCTAGGTTTTTTTTCTTGATGAATGTGGAAAGAATGTGTATTTTTTTCAACTGTACACATCAATCTTCTTGTAATTATTTTGGAATGTAAATGCATGAATATATAAATGGAGTGGGTCAATAAAAAAAAATTAGTAAATGACTAAATACATGATTTCTATTTCACGTTTTTGTTTTCAGGTTTTGTTTCCCCATGTCTACTTCTTTCTCTCTCACATTCTGTCTCTTCATTGTTACTGTTGTTGTTGTTATTGTTGTTGTTGTTATTGTTGTTGGTGTGTTTATTGTTGTTGTGTTTGTTGTTGTTGATGTTGTTTTGTATCTAGATAGGTAACACGCACATATGTGATCAAGCATGTGCATGATCTATTATTCTTGATTGAAAAAAACACACATCAAAAGCATCTTTATCATTCACTTCCATTCTCTCAGTCCCCAGAGTACTAGCCTTTCAACAGAGATATATACTCCATTGCAGGCTTTTTTTCTTGATGAATGTTATAACTACAAACACAAAAGTATGTCTTCTTCCTTTTTTCTAAGTCATTGTTGCCACAGAAACCATGCTCTTCTTTAAAAAAAACACAACAACCCTAACTTGAGTTTTAGACAAGGTGTAAAATTGCAAATCAATGATTTGGGCTCTGTGTTGGAAGTTTTTATCCTATTCTTTACTGTGTTAGTAGCTATTGGAAAATATAATGTGTGAACTATGTCTTCATACTCTAATGAATTGTGCTAGTGCTTGATATATTTTACCATGCTGTGTGCTGTAATGAGTTACATTGCACAACACAACTTGTGTCATACCATTTACTGCATTGCACTACAAAAAAATATATTTTCAAGCAGCCTTTTTGCCTCGCTTTGTATTCACTTTCTTTTCAGTTGCTTTTTCCCATTTCATTAAAAGTGAAGGTGACCAGGCTCAGAAAACATTGCTGGCTATGAGACAAGAAGCATTTACTTTCCTTGCCAAGGAATTTGTTGCTGGCTTCTATACTCACCCAGAAACGTGTCTGGGTCACCCATACCAGTCTTTGATCTCAGACACCAATCTCAATTCTTACACTCGCAGATCTCTTGCGGCTTTTGTCTCCCTTGATGCTTGACCTGTGTGATGCACTTCACCCCCTCCCCCCCCCCCTCTCCCCTTCCCGTGTCTGGGTGTGCTAATATTCAGAGTTAAGTTGTGTGTTCAGAACTTGGCTCCCTGTGTCTCTTCTTTAATGTTCTGCCAGTTCTCAGGTGTTCTACTTTCTTGTGGTGGCCTCTTCATCGCTGGGTATCTCCACATGCTTCACTCTCTATGAATTAACAACATTGTATCTTCATGTGTATTACCTGCACAAAATATAAATCTGAAAGTCTGTTTTATGTGTATGTATTTAGACAATTAGGGGTTGTCAGCATATGGATGATTTGTTAGTTTTCAGTAACTTGTATTCAAACACTGATGCTTCATTTGTATAGGATATAGTTAAATCTCCCCCCCCACACACACACCCCGCATCACTTTTACATTTTATTCACATTCTTTATAATCCCATTCATTGGTACCAATATGCTTAAGAAGAGAGTAATGCTATAGTATCCAGAAATGAGAGTAATAGTATGACTTATTAAACACTGATTGACCAGTGACCAGTTATTTAGTGGTTGGCTCCATTCTGCCCTTTCCATAACTGTTATCACCCACCATAAAATCATTTATTTATATTGTGAAATCATTCTCAAACATATTTTGTACTGAGGCATAGTATTGGAAGAAGAAACTATGTAAAAAGAATAATTGATACGTTGATAAATAAATGTTAGGGAATAAACAACTAAAAAAATTACTAGACACATGAGTAAAAAAATTGTATATATATATATATATATATATATATATATATATTATATATATATATATATATAATATATGAAAAGATACATAAAAAATTTTAAAAATCAATTAAAAAACAAATAAAACACAAAAATCAAAGTAATGGAATAACAATAGATGAATAATAGACAAATAAACAGCGTAAATAGATACATAGAAATGTATATACAAAATAACAGTAAATGAATGAATAATAAATAAATAATAATAATCCTTAACATGCTGGAAAACAGGATTCCCCAAGTAGTAAATCAAGGATTCAAGACACGCATTCTATTGTAGCCATCTCCAGAAGGGCACATCGCATCTGCAATAGGATTAATCTTTTCCATTGATAAATTCGACACACTGCCACTCACTCATCGCTTGCCTCAGCTGACTTCATTGTATCACATGAACAACAATGCTGTGTCTGAAGAGCGGTGTAGATCTACAGGACTGAACTTTTGTCTGGAGACTGTAGTTGGGAAAATTGTCAGCTTTTGGGAGAGGTGTTGGCGTGACAGGAACTTCAATCAGACAGTGTGCTGGCCTAGGGCATCTATCTCGTGCTTTATACTTTCCTTTAGGAATCTCTAGGGTGGTCATAGTATGGTCTCTGTCTGGCTCTAGTGTACATTGTTGTTTTCGATTGTGTGATGTATGCTGATAGGTTTTGCAATGGAAGAGTGTCCATTCAAGATAAACCGAAGTTGTTGTTTTTTATGTTGGGTTTCAAGCAAGCTTCTCCTCTTTTGCTTTTGTCTTCTTACTTTCGTGTTGCTGTCTCTTTTTGGGGTGTGGTTTTTGTTTGTTTGTTTGTTTGCTTGTTTGTTTGGGTGCTTTTTGTTGCTATTGTTGTTTGTTGTTCTTTCTTTTGTATTTTTGATTGTTAGTTTGTCTGATTGTTTCCTTGCCCTTTGGCCTTTCTGTCGATGTCTCTTCCGTCTTGTTTTTTCTATCTCTTTAATCCATCTATTTGGGTTTTTTCTCCTTCTTTGTCTCCTTTTTTTGTGAACGTAAGAGAGAGAAGCAGACAGTCAGACTGACAGGAATACAGAAAGACAGACAGAGAGACAAGCAGATATACAAGAAACAAAGATTGAGACTGAGATAGATGATACATATGGACATGTGCATTATTAAGTGGGCACATATTCAGATGTGCATGCAGTATTAGGGGCCGGAAATGCTGTTGTTGCTGTTGTTTTTGTATGTGTGTGAGCGTGCGCGCACACTGTGTGAGTGTGTGTGTGTGTGTGTGTGTGTGTGTGTGCCTGTATGTGCCTGTGTGTGTTCTGGAGTGCTGCATATGTATGTGTATTTGTGGGCAAGGGAGAGGGGGCGGGCATTATTATGTGCACTCTATGTACATTCCTTGCAAGCAAACAGTCAAACATTCATACTTTCGTGCTTACACACGTGCATTCCCCGCACGCACACACACACACACACACACAAAACACACACACACAACACACACACACACACACTTACACACACACACACACGCACGCACGCACGCACGCACGCACACACACACATTCTTTCACTGACAGCTGTACACTGTCTTGTGGAACAGTAAGTATGTTTCATTAGATTCTCAGCCCACCGGGCTTCTATAGGGATATTCGATCTCTTACGACTTCTTCTTCTCCTCTCCCTCCTCTTTAACACCAAAGCGGCAAACACCTCATCTTCTTCTCTGGGTTGTAGGGTCTGAGGTTGCAGGAATCAATCCCAGCCCTTGAAAAGACTTTGCTGCTGCTGCTGCTGCCTTCTTTTGGTTTGGGGACACGGTGTTTCGATAATGAGTGATGGTCCTGGGTCCGTTGTAGTAGTTAGTTTTGTGTTGAAGTGTGTGTGTTTGTGTGTGTGTGTGTGTGTGTGTGTGTGTGTGTGTGTGTGTGTGTGTGTGTTTGTGGTTCTATTCAGTCTGCTTTTCTGTTGTTGTGTCTGCATTTGTGCACACAAGTACTTTTGTGTGCTACATATCCGTTTATGTTTGCGTGTGTGTGTATATGTGTGCTGTGTGTGTGTGTGTGTTGTGTGCGTGTGTGTGGTGTGTGTGTGCATGTGTATGTGTGTGTGTGTTGTGTGTTTGTGGGTGTGTGCGTAGATTGAGTATATATTTTTATATATATTATATATATATATATATATATTATATTATATATATATTATATATATGTGTGTGTGTGTGTGTGTGTGGTGTGTGCGCGTGTGTTTGTGTGTGTGTGTGTGCACATGCGCTTATGCATGTGTGCATGCATTGGGGATGTGAGTTCAGGTATATACAGGCGTATAAACACACATGTGCGCTCGCGTTTGTGCATGCAAGGACTTGTAGATTCTTTTGCTAAAAGCTTTACATCATCTTGCTAAAGCTGCGCGTACATTTTACTTAGCTACCCTCTGAAGCCACACAGCATCCACAGAGATATTCGACCTCTTGAACACCCTTTTACCCCCACCCTTACCCCCTCCTGCACCAAACGGTAAACATCCTATCTTCGTCTCTCTCCTGGTCGAAGACTGTTGTTACAGAAATCAATTCTTTTCATCAAAACAGCTACTACCTTTGGGTTTTTTAAGGTCAGTAAGTGCCAAGGATGGTCAATAATTGCCGTGCCATGGTAATTAGGATTTTTTTTCGTTAGGGAGTGTTTTGTCCTTAATGCAGTTTGTGACTAGAGTGCAAAGTGGATTGTTGGATTGTGCTTTACTGTATTGTGTTGTTGTGTGTTTTGTTGTGTAGTATTGTGTTGTATTGTTTTATTACACCTTATTGCATTTGGCTGCAATGAACTGAATTGCATTGCACGTCGAAGCATTAGCATACATTTGAAGTCTTGACGCTTTTTCACAATATAACTTTTTTTGATTTTTTTAAATGTGATGGTATAGCAATAATAGTCCCTTTTAAAACAGTTCAAATCAAACTTTGTATGGTCGTTTGTGGCAGAAATATTAATGCAATGCTTAGTTGCAGACAACCCCTGGTATCATAAGCGTTTTCTGCATCTCCTGATGGGTCAATGTGCATGGAATCTATTTGATATTTTCTAATCCTATAGATTGCTACCTATATCACGATTTACACTATCCCAAAGTGGCAAAAGTAAGCTTGCCTCATAGCATTTTAAACATTGACTAAACACGAGATACACAGCCATTTTCTTCTGCTTCCTTGATAGCTGAATCGATTTGCCATGACTAAACTAGTTTTTACAACTGCGCAAGTTGCGTACGTACCACTGAAAAACTGAGGTCGCTAACTAGCATACTTAACTACTATAACTAGGTCGCTAACTCTTTCATCCTGTCCACCTCAAGAACTGGGGTAAGAGACGCCGACACGTTGTCCCTGATACAGAAGTACAGACATTTAGGTTACACTGTAGGACGAGGGGACAATAGAAGGTCAAAATCGTGCACTGAATAGCCGGCATAATACGGTCTACAGATCCCCTGACAGATTGGCAACCACATGGCTTGACGACATTAAGATGTACATGGGCGTGACATGTCTAAGAGAGGCACACGATAGGAACCAGTGGGGAAGTGCTGTAGAGGGCAGTATCCTGCTGTGAATGGACAATGCCTGGGCGTGCGAAAGGACAGCTCACTTTAAAAAAACACAAAACCCCACACACCCCAAAACCAGACATGTAAGCAGATAATCAATAGCCTGGAACATGAAACCATCTCTGCGCGAGATCTGCTCTGCATATCTTCTCATTGATCTGTCCTTCACACTAGTCCTCGCCATACATCCACTCGCCTCAGTTCACTTGGTTGTATCACGGTGACAGCGCACTGTTCTCAGGGGCTACTAGTAGAGCTCTGCAGGGCTGGACTACTGTCTGCCAAGTGTGGGTAGGCAAAGTGTCCGCTTTTTAAGAAAGGGGGTTGACGTGACAGGAACTTTAATCAGACGTGTTGCTAGCTAGGGGGCATCTGTGTCTCGTGGTATGCTATTTCCTTTAGGGTTCTCTAGGGTGCTGCTAGTACTTCGTCATTCTGGCTCTCTTCTGTGTGGCTTTGAGCCTGTGTGTGGTCATAGGGAGAGGAGTTGTGTGTGTGATGAAGTGTTTGTTTTTTGGTAGCTTTTGACCTATGTTTGCGAAGTGTGTACCCTATTTTGTCTCCCCCTGTCCAGTTATGTGTTTGTTAACTTGTCAGTTTATCTGACTGTTAAGTTTTCTGTTTTTTGTCGTGTAGTTCTCTCTCTCTCTCTCTCTCTCTCTCTCTCTCTCTCTCTCTCTCTCTCTCTCTCTCTCTCTCTCTCTCTCTCTCTCTCTCTCTCTCTCTCTCTCTCTCTCTCTCTCTCCCTCTCTTTCTCTTTGTGGTGTGTGTGTGTGAGTGCGTATGTGTAATGTGTGTGTGTGCGTGCATGCCTGCGCGCGCGCGCACGCGCGTGTATGTGAGTGTGTGTGCGTGCGTGCGTTTGTGTGTGTGTGTGCGTGCCTGCGCACGCGAGTGTGTGTGTGTGCGTGCGTGCGTATGTGATTGTGTGTGTGCGTGCGTGCGGACGTGCGTGTGTGTTTTTTGATCGTGCGACTGAGTGTGTGGTGCGTGGTGTGTGTGTGTGTGTGTGTGTGTGTGTGTGGTGTGTGTGTGTGTGTGTGTGCGCGCGCCCTCGTGCGTGCGTGCGAGTGTGTGTATGTACGTATGTGTGTGTGTGTGTGTGTGTGTGTGTGTGTGTGTGTGTGTGTGTGTGCCATAGAAGAAGGCATCATTGCATGAGCGTGTTATCTCGTTGTATTTCTTCTCTCTTTAGGACTGCTTCTGCGCATTAGACCTTAGCTTTAGAATGTAGAGCATCCGCTACAGTTTTGTTTTGTTTTGTTTTTGTTTTCCATCTCCTGTTACCGCCTCTGATTTAAGCACGGGCAAAAAGTACGGATCAGGTTTTGAGGACATGGTGACGGTGGAGGATTTGAAGAGATTAAATGGCACAGCAAAATAAACAACAACAACAACAACTACAACAACGTAAAAACAAATACCGGATAGAAATGCGACATACAAAGAAGGGGTTAAAAGGGGGTTGAGGAGGAAGAGGAGAAGGAGGAAGAGAAGAAGAAGAAGGAGGAGAAGAAGAAAGAAGAAGAAGAAGAAGAAGAAGAAGAAGAGAATGGAGGAGGGAAGGAAGAGTCTGAAAATAAAGTATGCGTGTTTCTTGAAAGCGCTCAAGTTCGATTGTTTGTTTATTTGTGTGTGTGAGTGTGTGCGCGTGTGCGTGCGTGCGCACGCGCGTGTGTGTATGTGTGTGTGTGTGTGTGTGTTCCTAAAGTCAAAACTGTGTCAAAAAACCCCAAAAGGCATGGAATTATCACAGAAGCATGAATGCATTAATCTATACTTGCATAGACTCTTGATCTCAAGACACAAAAATACTAACAGCTTTTTAAAAATATATTTATTATAAATATACGTCAACCTCTAAGACCCAATAATCATCTACCTATATTGAACTACCAGTCAAGTTTCATAATGTAGATAAACTATCGTTATATGTACATTATCGCTTTGATTTGTTGCTTTACAAGATTCAGCGCTATATAAATTCCATACATTATTATTATTATTATTTATTATTATCTCTCTACCATAGTGCTTCACTGCGAATACGCGTCTTGGTGCATGAGACTGCTGTAGAATGGACATGCTTACAACTGGAAGGGACTGAAGCCCTGTGAAATCGGCGACCATGATCACTGTTGACTTTGGATCAGACGCTGTGCAGTAAGGGGAAGGCCCCACTCTGTGGAAAAAAAAGTAAGACTGTGTTATCTTTTAATCAGTCCAGAGTCAGCATTTTAGCTACAGAGGTCAGTGATTTCCTTTCAAAGTCATTGGAGAACAAAAATATACGTTATTGGTTTTGTGTTGAGACTAACACAAAGAAAAATAAAACAGTTTGTAACTGCAGTTAGGAGGAGAAGGAAAAGGAGGAGGAGAAGGAGGAGGAGGAGGAGGAGGAGGAGGAGAAGAAGAAGAAGAAGGAGAGGAGGAGGAGGAGGAGGAGGAGGAGGAGGAGGAGGAGGAAAAGGAGGAGGAGGAGGAGGCAGCAACAACAGCAGAAACAGAAGGAGGAGGAGGACGAAGGAGGAGGAGGAGAAGAAGAAGAAGAAGAAGAAGAAGAAGAAGAAGAAGAAGAAGGAAGGAGAAGAAGAAGAAGAAGAAGAAGAAGAAGAAGAAGAAGAAGAAAAAGAAGAAGAAGAAGAAGAAGAAGAAGAAGAACAAGAAGAAGAACAAAGAAAGAAACAAAGAAAGAAAGAAGAAGAAGAAGATTACATCTACTAGCAACATAATATTATATTACCATCATGACTATTATTGTTT
>CM054135.1:47663482-47670982 GCA_028751875.1 Rapana venosa
CTGCTGCTGCTGCTGCTGCTGCTGCTGCTGCTACTACTACTACTACTTCTAATAATAATAATATATGGAATTTATATAGCGCTGAATCTTGTAGAAAACAAACAAATCGAAGCGCTTGCACTCAATCATTTACAGGCATGCAACTCTCCTTCAACAGATTTCAAATCCATGCGCGCGCACTACGCACGCACACGCACGCACGCACACACACACACACACTCACACACACACACACACACACACACACACACACACACACACACACACACACACACACACACACACACACACACACACACACACACACACACACACACAGAACAACACTTAGAAGGTAATAGATGTTGAAAATTAGGGACAGATATGTGGGGGGAAAGTCTCAGGTAGGAAATAAGTGTGTTTTGAGGCTGGATTTGAAGGAATCAAGTGAAGGCTTTTGACGAAGTGAAAGAGGGAGGTCATTCCAGGTGGATGGACCAGAAACAGAGAAGGAGCGACGGCCAACAGTGGTTTGTTTGAATCTGGGTGTTCGAAAGCACAAAGTATCTGCGGCTGAACGAAGGGAACGAGATGGAGTGTACAGGTGAAGACAGTTACAGAGATAAGAGGGTGCAGATTTGTGGAGACATTTGAAACAGAGGGTATTGATTTTATACTCCAGTCTTTGTGAGACAGGCAACCAGTGAAGAGATCGCAGAAGAGGAGTGATGTGTTCAGATTTTTTTTTTCTTAGGACCAGTCGAGCTGCAGAGTTTTGTATGCGTTGAAGAGAGTGGATAGATGATGCTGGTAGGCCAGCCAAAAGAGAATTACAGTAGTCTAAACGTGAAAGAATGAGAGATGTGACAAGCTTAGAAGTTGCATCAGTGGACAGATACTTGCGAATCGCGCTTATGCGTCGTAATTGATAGTAGCAAGACTGGCAGGTCTGGGTGATGAATTTTTTTCATAGAGAGTGTGTTGTCAAGAACTACTCCTAAATACTTCACAGAGTTGGACAAAGGAACTGACGTATTGCCGAATTCTATTGAAGTTTTTGTGATAGAGGAAAGTTTATGTTGGGTCCCTATGAGCATGGCTTCGGTTTTATCGGCATTAAGTTGTAACTTGTTCTGAGTCATCCAGTTTTGAATGTCTTGAAGGCAGTAGGACATATTTGTCAGGAGGGAAGGCAAGTTTTCAACAGTATCGCTGCACTGAAGCTGAGTATCAGCTTCAACTTCTACTACTACTACTACTACTACTGCTGCTGCAGCAGCTGCTGCTGCTACTGCTGCTGCTGCTACTACTTCTACTGGTACTACTACTACTACTACTACTAACTACTACTACTACTTCTACTACTACTACTACTACTACTACTACTACTACTACTACTACTACTACTACTACTACTATTTCTACTACTACTACTGCTGCTGCTGCTACTACTGCTGCTGCTGCTGCTGCTACTACTACTACTACTACTACTACTACTACTGTCTGTGTGTCTCTCTGTATGTCCGTCTCTGTCTCTGTCTTTCTCTCTTCTCTCTCTTTCTCTCTGTCTCTCTGCTTCTCGTCTGTCTTCTGTCTCTCTCTCTCATCTCTCTCTCTCTCTCTCTCTCTCTCACGTCTCTGAAAGTCCTGCACTTCTGTGTAAACTCACAACTCTTTATTAACCTGTATCTTCTCACGTGCTTGTAACAATGATTTGAAATGAAGATTTATTTTTTTAAAGTCATAGACACTGAGATCCTTTAGTGTATTTGGGTCTAAGTACAACGTAGATATTATATACCAATAAAGTTTGGGTTTGAAAATTAAGAAGTCATACCTAGAACCATATTCTTTCTTTGACCTTTTTTTTGGGGAAACACTTGTAGATAGTTTTCTTCTGGTTTATAAAATGGGGGGTTGTCAACTAAGCCCTTCTGCCTCTTGTTCCTGACCTTTTTTACGTGTCCTTTTTTAATTTCTTTCTGTCTGTTTATAATTTTCTCACTAGTCTTCTGTCTTGTGCCCTATCTGCCTTTTACTGTTTTTAAATTCTTGTTCTTTTATCTCTGTGATTTTTCTGTTTCTCTGTCTGTCTGTTGTCTGTCTGCCTGCTGCTTCCTGCCTGTCTCGTTCTATCTGTCATGCTTGTCTGGCTGTCTCTGTCTGTCTTTCTGTCTCTCCTCTCTCTCTCTCTCTCTCGTTCTCTCTCTCTCCTCTTCTCTCTTCTTCTCTCTCTCCTCTCCTCTCTCTCTCTCTCTCCTCTCTCTCTCCTCTCTCTCTCTCTCTTCTCTCTCCTCTCCTTCTGGGCTAAAAAAAACCGCACCCCCCCTCTCCAAAAAAAAGACATCGCAATCATACAGTTTATAGGTAGAACAGACCAGATACTTTACATTTTAAGATTTTCCGGCCTGAAAGTTATCAGAAGTAAGCCAAGTTTCCATTAGCAAGATGAGCATAAAACAGCCATTGCCTAGAGACGACTTGTTAGTAGTGACTGGCTCTGTGGACAGGCCCAGCAGAGAGCTGACTGTGTATGGTCAACTGAAATAGACTGACTGGGATGGTGGTACAAAAAAAGCCTACGGTCACTGGAAGCAGAAGCATTCTCGCGCAGCTTTTAAAATAAAATCTTGTTGGTGAAATCTCCTGGTGTAGGATGGATGACTACTCCTGTTTCCTGCAGCCATAACTCAACGTTATCTTTGTGTCTCTGACCATCTGCTTGTTTGTCTGTTGTTGGTTTTTTCTAATCTGTATGTTTTTCAATCTGTCTTTCTGTCCCTCTGTCTCTTTGTCTCTGTCTGTCTCTGTCTCTGTCTGTCTCTCTCGCTAAAGATACATGCAAAAAACCAACAACCCCCAAAACAAAAACACACACAAAAACCCAAGCAAAGTCCTGGAATGTACAATCAGAAACATCAGCTATACATTTAAAGATTTTCCAGCCTGGAAGTTATCAGAAGTAAGCCAAGTTTCCATTAGCAAGATGAGCATAAAACAGCCATTCCCTGGAGACGACTTCTTAGTAGTGACTGGCTGTGTGGACAGGCCCAGCAGATAGCTGACTGTGTAGGGTCAACTGAAATAGACTGACTGGGATGGTGGTAAAAGAAGCCTATGGTCGCTGGATGCAGAAGTATACTCTTTTAGCTTTTGAGGGAGTGAAATCTCCTTGAGTAGGATGACTATTCCTGTTCCCTGAAGCCGTTACTCAACGTTATATTTGTGTCTCTGTCTACCTGCTCGTTTGTCTGTTGTTGTTTTTTCTAATCTGTCATCATCATCATTAGCCATTACACCCATCGGTGTGAAGGGCAGCAACAAAGCGCTTCCACTCCTGCCTATTCTGGGCCAACCTAGTCACTGATCCCCAAGAGTGCTGCATGGCCTTCATCTCACTTTCTACAGTTCTTCTCCACGTTGCTTTTGGTCTTCCTTTCTTTCTCCTTCCTTCTGGGGTCCAGTGCAATGTTGTTCTTGTGATTGACTGTGGGTCTCTTCGGAGGATGTGCCCAATCCACTTCCACCGTCGTCTGGTGATTATGGTTCCCATGTCTTCTTGCCTGCATCTCCGTAGTAGGTCTTCATTGGAGATCTTCTCTGGCCAAAAACAAAAAAACACACACAAAAACCCCAAGCACAGTCCTGGAATGTACAATCAGAAACATCAGCTATACATTTAAAGATTTTCCTGCCTAGAAGTTATCAGAAGTAAGCCAAGTTTCCATTAGCAAGATGAGCATAAAACAGCCATTCCCTGGAGACGACTTGTTAGTAGTGACTGGCTGTGTGGACAGGCCCAGCAGACAGCTGACTGTGTAGGGTCAACTGAAATAGACTGACTGGGATGGTGGTAAAAGAAGCCGACGGTCACTGGATTCAGAAGCATTCTCTTCTAGCTTTTTCCTTTTTTTCTGTTTGGTGAAATCACCTTGTGTAGAATGATTATTCCTGTTTCCTGCAGCCGTCACTCAACGTTATCTTTGTGTCTCTGAATACCTGCTCGTTTTTCTGGTTTTTTTTCCTAATCTGTATGTCTGTCAATCTGTCTGTCTGTCTCTCTGTGTCTTTGTCTCTGTCTGTCTGTCTCTCTCTCTGTCTCTCACTCTCTTTCTTTCTTTCTCTCTCTCTCTCTCCTCTCTCTCTCTCTCCTCTCTCCTCTCTCTCTCTCTCTCTCTCTCTCTCTCTCTCTCTCTCTCTCTTTCGCTAAAGATACATACAAACAAAACCCCACCCCCAAAACAGAAACACACAAACAAAACAAACCAAGTCCTGGAATGTACAATCAGAAACATCAGCTATACATTTAAAGATTTTCCAGCCTGACAGTTATCAGAAGTAAGCCAAGTTTCCATTAGCAAGATGAGCATAAAACAGCCATTCCCTGGAGACGACTTGTTAGTAGTGACTGGCTGTGTGGACAGGCCCAGCAGACAGCTGACTGTGTATGGTCAACTGAAATAGACTGACTGGGATGGTGGTAAAATAAGCCTACGGTCGCTGAATGCAGAAGTATACTCTTTTAGCTTTTGGGGGAGTGATATCTCCTTGAGTAGGATGACTATTCCTGTTCCCTGAAGCCGTTACTCAACGTTATCTTTGTGTCTCTGACCACCTGCTTGTTTGTCAGTCTGCATCTTATCTTGCTGGTTGTGTGTGGGTTTTTTCTGATTTGTCTGTCTGTCAGTCTGTCGGATGTCTGTCTGGCTGGCTGGCTGGCTGGCTCTCTGTGTCTGTTGGTTGGTCTCCCTATCTGTCTGATTGTCTCTGTCTGTTTCTGTCTGTAAGTCTTGCTGTCTCTTCACCTCGGTCTATACTTTTGTCAATGATTCTGTCCGTATGTCTGTCTCTGTATCTACCCCCTCCCCCCTTCCTCATCTCTCTCTCTCTCTCTCTCTCCTCTCTCTCTCTCTCTCTCTCTCTCGTTTGCTTTATTCTTTCCTTTCCATTTTTTTCTTTCAAACATATTGCTTTGCTTTGGTGTTTATACTTTTTTCCCTTTTTGAGGGCTGGATGAAAAAAGTCATTATACTTAATCTATTACCCTCTTTAAATAAAATTTCGTATTCGTATTCGTATTCACTCTTCTCTCTCTCGCTCCCTCTCTCCTCTCTCTCTCTCTCTCTCTCTCTCCTCTCTCTCTCTGTCTCTCTTTCTCTCCCCCCCCCACCCCCTTCTGGGCTGAAGATATACATGCACATGCAAAAAACCAACAACTAAAAAGAAAGAAACAAACAAAAAAAACACCCACAGCAAAATCCTGGAATTTAAAGGCAGAAACATCGCGTACATATTGAAGATGTTCCAGCCTTAAGTTACCAGAAGTAATCTAAGTCCCCATAATTATGGAAGATGAACATAAAACGTAATTGTCTAGAGCCGAGTGCCTAGTGAGTTGTGTCTGTTGGCAAGCGCAGGCAGCTGACTATTAATTTTGTGACCAAAAAAAAAAACAATTGGCTGGGTTGCAGGCAAAGCATACGTACGAGTGCTGGACGTAGAAACACGCTCTTTAAGCTCCTCTGAGTGTGTGTGTGTGTGTGTGTGTGTGTGTGTGTGTGTGTGTGTGTGTGTGTGTGTGTGTGTGTGTGTGTGTGTGTGTTTGTGCACGTTGTGTGGATGGGGTGTGTGTGTGAATCTCTTTGTATAAGATATTTTTAGCCTGTTTTGTATCACTGTTTGTTACCTTGTCTTGTGTTATGTGGGGCCACCTGTTTGTGTGTGTGGTGTGTGTGTGTGTGTGTGTGTGTGTGTGTGTGTGTGGTGTGTGTGTTGTGTGTGTGTGTGTGTGTGTGTATAGCGATCTTGCTGTTAGTGTATTTTTCTGCGTTCTCTGTGCGTATTTGTTTGTCTGTGTATGTTTCTATCTTTTTGTTTTTCTCTCTAGCTTTCTCCGACTGTCTGTTTGTTTGTCTGTCTGTTCTGTCTGCCTGCCTGCCTGCCTGTCTGTGTCTGTGTCTGTGTCTGTCTGTCTGTCAGTTAGTCAGTCAGTCAGTCTGTCTGTCTCTCTGACTCTCTCTCTTGTCTTTCTTTCTGTCTGTCTCTGTCTGTCACTCTGTCACTCTGTCTCTCTGCCTGCTGTCTGTCTCTGTCTGTCTCTGTCTGTCTCTTTTCTTTTTATCTCTCCCCCCCTCTCCTCTCCCTCTCTCTCTCTCTCTCTCTCTCTGTCTGCCTCTCTCTCTAGCTCTCTGTCTCCCTCCTCTCTCTCTCTCTGTCTGCCTCTCTCTCTAGCTCTCTCTCTCTCTCTCTCCCTCCTCTCTCTCTCTCTCTGTCTGTCTCCCTCTCTCTCTCTCTCTCTCTCTCTCTCCTCTCTCTCTCTCTCTCTCTCTCTCCCTCTCTGTCCCCCCCCCCCTCTCTCTGGTTCTTGCCACACAAGGAAATGATGTGAGGAATCAAATTTGAACAGACGAGTGGGGTGAGGATAGGAGGGAGGTTAGAATGGCGGAAATCAATGTTCAGCAAACTCAACAGTTCAGAACTTCTTGTCCTTTCCTCTTGTGGCCTCCTCCTCCTCCTCCTTTGCACACGCGCGCACACACACACACACGCACGCACACACACACACCACACACACATGCACACACAGTCACATTCACAGGCTCTAGTATCGTTAAGGGGGAAACAAGTAGAACAGAGGACTATTGCACACATAACTATGTCCATGCATACACACGCACATACACACATGCACAACGCAACACACACACACACAAACAAAACACAACGCAACGCAACACAACACAACACACACACGCAGCACGCACGCATGCACGCACGCACACACACACATTCTCACACACACACACTCACACACACGCATCCACACACACACACACACACACACACACACACACACACACACACACACACACACACACTCGCAAGTGTACAGTCATGTGCGCATGCATCTACATATTCTCAAGCATACTAGCACAGAAAATTTAGGAGGGATTTTTTTTCAGTTCTAAGGCATAACCTTTATTTATTATTTTATTTATATTTATACTTTTATATTATTTATTCTTTTATATCAAGGATCATGAAATAAGCACTATTGTGCTTTTTTACATCTAGTCCCCTTGTGTATGCGGTTTGGTAAATTATGTCATCTGTTCCCACCGGCACACAATGGCGTATTCTTTCGAAAAGCGGAACAGGATTTAACAGACATACACGCACGTGCATGTGCGCAAGATGTTCTGCATGCGTTCGCAAACGGGGCCTCGGTTTATAGTCTCATCCGAAGTGTACAGTTATTTGCGCATGCATCTACATATTCTCAAGCATACCAGTACAGGAAATTTCGGAGGGACTTTTTTTCAGTTCTAAGGCATAACATGAGACACACATTTTGAGATGTTCTAGTCTACGGCTTATCATGCAAGTAGTGGATTCTTCTCTTGGAAGCTGGACAGAAACTGTTTCTGTTCTCTGTGTAGTTCTCAGAACCTTAGGCTGTCTGTAGCCACAAATAACTTATCTTTTATGACTACATACACGGGGCTATGTTTATGTGGCTAT
>CM054135.1:47678482-47683482 GCA_028751875.1 Rapana venosa
ACACCACTCCATCTCCCTCCACCCCCCCCCACCCCCACACACCCCACACACTACGCCGCACGCATTTGTTGTTTCAGCAAAAAACAGGCAAAACAAGACGAAGTCACGTCACTAGTTTGAAATCAAATGAAAAAACGTAACATTGCGATGAATGTCAACAAGACCTAAAAACCGCTTCCTCAACTCTTGGCCATACATCCTGTGTAGACATTGATGCTACATCTCTCTCTCTAAGTCTACTTTGACTCTACTAACATTATCGTGACACTTCTTCAATCAAAGTTTCTAAGTTAGACTTCGTTCAAACACATCTAAGTAAGACATCAAAACAACAGTACAAGCAACGACATCATCGAAACCAAATCAAAGTCAACACATCATACACAAATCAAAGTAAGACATATAAAAACAAATCTAAGTAACACACAAGACACAAACATCTAAGTAAGACATATAAAAAAGTTCACAGAAACACATCAAACAAAGTTCAAGTAACACGAGTCAACCAAGTCAAGGTCACGAACTTGGTAAACAATTAACTAAGACATCGGATGACAAGTCTAAATAACTCAAGCTTGGAATTCTAAGGTAAAACATTGATGTAAAAATAGTTTAAGTAAGACACGTGATCAAACCTAGATAAGGTACTCTGATTAAACATTGCTAAGGAAAAATCGTGTAACAACATGATTCAAGAAGAATCATGTAAGCAAAGTTAATGTAGAAATTGTTGTAAACAAAGCTTAGTAGACATGATGTTCAAGAAAGTACTAGTAAACAATTGTGTAAGTAAAGTCATTGCGTAAACAAGTTGTCAGAAAAGTTTAGGTAAGCAATTTAGTAAAATTCTAAGTAAAAATTAAGTAAGACAAAGTTAAACAAAGTTTAAGAAGATGTAAACAAAGTTCTAAGGTAAGACATTGATGTAAAAAGTTCTAAGGTAAGACATTGAAGAGTTAAGGTAAGAATTGATGTAAACAATTTAAGGTAAGACATGCATAAACAAGCTCTAAGGTAACATCGATGTAAACAAGTTCTAAGGTAAGACATTGATGTAACAAAGTTCTAAGGTAAGAATATGTAACAAAGTTCTAAGAAGACATCGATGTTAACAAAGTTCTAAGGTAAGGATTGATGTAAACAAAGCTCTCTAAGGTAAGACATCGATGTAAACAAAGTCTAAGGTAAAAATTGATGTAAACAAAGTTTTAAGGTAAGACAAGCAAAGCTGATGCACAGCTCTGTACGTCAACACACAAATCGTTATATTCTGCCCGAATTGAATGTGGCTACCTCATTGTGGGTAAAAAATGGTCGCATACGCAAATCTTACCATTGGTGAACCTCAGAGTAGCAGAAAAAAAAAGTGTTTAAGACGTGTAGTTTCGGATTGCAATAAAGCTCGTGTGTTACAAAGAACGTTCACGAAGTTATCCCGTGGTTTGTTGAAGAAGTCGATGGTTGAATCTAATCGTCAGACGGCGAATAAAAGGGTGTTCGCTTTTTGCGATCTCCCGGGGAAAACGATTCAGGAGAAATTGTGACCATGCAGCTGTCCTCTATGATGTGTTTTCCCCTCAGCCTCCGTTGTGGATGTGAGGTGTGTGTGGTGTGTGTGTGTGTGTGTGTGTGTGTGTGGTGTGTGTGTGTGTGTGTGGTGTGTGTGTGTTTGAATATACAATACATACATGCATGCATCATGCATGCATACATACATACAAACATACATACATACATACTCTCTCTCTATATATATATATATATATATATATATATATATATATATATATATATATATATATATATATATATATATATATATATATATATATATATATATATATATATAACGCATGCAGAAGATCAAATTATGCACCATAACGATCCTTCAATTCATGTCAGCGTTCGCTGGGCTACAGAAACACGCACATTCCCAGTATACGACCCGAAGTCGGAATGCGGCTACGTTCATAGTGGGCACACACGGTTACATACGCACACTGTCATCATTGGTAAACCTCGGAGCTCTAGCCGAGAAACAATAAAAGCAATTTTGGCTTGAAATTTTTGTCCAATTGCACTCAATCCATGACAGGCTCTTATCGTAACAACATGTACTCTCCATTAAAAAAAAACCCACACCAAAACTCTGAAGACGGGAGTATGGCTGCCTACGTGTCAAGGTATTTGAAAACAGCCGTGCATACAGATATCTCATCCAGGATGTACTGATGGTCTGTGACAGTGATTTTCGAGTGGGATTATTTCAACAGAGTATAGTTATTTTCTTGGTGGCCCCTCTCCCACCACCCCTACCCGTACCCTTACCCCAGGGTAATAAGCATGGGGGAGTGTTCAGTAACAAAAAAGATTCTCAACTTGACGAATTTTGGAAGCAAACAATTAGATTTCATCCCGTGGATAAGTTTTTGAGTGATACGGAGTCCTTGTGGTTGGACAATAAAAAGCTTAATGTTATCGAAAAAAAAGACCATCTAGTTAAACCATACTGAGGGACATAGTATTCTATAAGCAGATGAAAATGTACGGTTTCTTATTGTCTTTGCTCTTCTTTATTCATTTTTTTATGCGATTCCTCACCTGTTCCCTATGGTGTTGGGATTTATGTGTCCTTTTACCAGGTTTGATCAAGTGTTTTGTAATCTCTCTTCGTCATAACTTTCCAATTTATTCTTCCTCTGCTTCCCCTCTGCTTTAGTCCGTGAATAAACGATATGATAAAAGCATCTTTATATTGGCTATTAAGATAAGAGTGGTTTGGGGGAGGGGTTGGGGGTGGGAGGGGGGGGTGTGCAGTGCGTTGATGTTTGGCAAATTTCATATTTCAGCACAAGTCGTCACTTTTGACTCTCTCCTGGCGCACAGAGAGATAGACAAACACACACACACACACACATGCATACACGCATACACACACACACACACACACACACACACATGAGAGAATATTCGGAGTGTGTGTGTGTGTGTGTGTGTGTGTGTGTGTGTGTGTGTGTGTGTGTGTGTGTGTGTGTGTGTGTGTGTGTGTGTGAGGCTGGGTATAAAATCTAATGCATTTCCAAGCAGCCATGCTACGCCCGTTTCTCCTCCTTCGCTATCATAATTTTGTTACTGGATATCGCTGATGCACCCAGAAGACGATGCACAGAGAAGGAACAATAACAACAAACAACAAGGTACAGAGAACGGAGAGAGGGATGAGACAGGGGCAGAGAGAAAGAGAGAGAGAGAGAGGGAGGGGCAGAGGAGGGAGGGAGAGACAGACAGAGAAAGACAGTGAGGAAACAGAGAGAGACAGAGTGTATGACAGGCAGACAAACAAACAGAGACAGACAGACAGAGACATATTGAAGGAGCGTGAGAGAGAGACACTCAGACAGACAGACAGACAGACAGAGAGAGAGAGGGGGTGGGGAGAAAGAGAGAGAGAGGAGAGAGAAGAGAAGAGAGAGAGACAACAGAGAGACAAGAGAGACAGAGAGAGACAGAGAGAGACAAAACGGAATAAGCAGACAGACAAAGACAAAAATAAAAGAGACAGTTTAGATAACTGATTTGAGAGATATACATACACAGATCAAAACAGAAAAAAAGACACAGAGGATTACGTGAAACACAAAGAAACCGATGTCTTTGTTGCTGTTATTGCGCGTTCCTCATCTTAACACTCTAAGGGCGGCCCAGAATGTGCACCCTGATTCACTCGACCCACCTGGGAATCACTGTGAGAGTGAAATAGCACTGAGTGAAAGGTAAGACAAGACAAGACAGACATAGGAGAGAAAGACTCAGATCTTAGACAATAACACAGGCATACACACACAGACAACACAAACACCACAGATACCACAGACACAAATACATTTACACACACACACATACCCCTCCCTACACATACACACACACATACCCACTCCCCTACACACATACACACACACACACACACACACACACACACACACACACACACCACACACACACACACACCACACACACACACACCTACACCTAGGCTTGATGAAAAAAAGCAAATGCACTGCTTATTCAAAGTATCATCTGAAAATGAAAGTTGACTTTGACTTTGACTTTGACCTACACACACACACTCACACACTCTACACACACACTAACACTACATCTACACACACACACCACACGCACCACCACACACACACACACACACACACACACACAGACGCAGCGCCAGAAACACAAAGGAAGAGAAGGCAGAGACCATCACAGTATGATACATTTGCAAATGATTACCAAGGGATGTTCACAAATCACTTCATCAAACTCGGTACAAAAACTCATAATACCAGAGGGCCATCCCCCCTCCAAAAAACACAGAAGAAAAAGAAAGATGAAGTAGAGAGAGAGAGAGAGAGAAAAGAGAGAGAGAGAGAGAGAGAGAGAGAGAGAGAGAGAGAGAGAGAGAGGAAGAGAGAGAGAGAGAGAGAGAGAGCTTGCAGCCTACTTTCTTAAGTTCGTGCACTTGGGGCCCAGAACACATCCCAGCCTGTACAACCCATAATATCAAGCTGCTGAATTTTTGGTATTTATTTATTTTTCTTCCTTTTTTTTCTTTTTTTTCTTTTTCGAGCTTCACTCTCCGATATTGAAAGGCCATCCCTAGAGATTAAAAAAACAAAACAAATTCAAAACTTTGCCAACTTGAAAATGCTGGAAATGAATTCAGTTCCCAAGACCTGATGACTTGTTAGTCTCTAATGGGTATCTGTCTTAGCTCTTGGAATTCTTCCGAGGATGTTATAGTTATTCTGTCTGTTATTGTCGAGACCAGTTGGGCTTTTCAAGAAAAAAGGATATGCTCTTGAGTACGCGCGCACATACGCACACATACACACACACACATAATCTCTCTTCTCCTCTCCTCTCTCTCTCTCTCTCTCTCTCTCTCTGTTCTCCTGTCTTTTTTCGCTATCTCTCTCTTCACTCTCTCCCTCTCTTTATCTCCC
>CM054135.1:47688482-47690982 GCA_028751875.1 Rapana venosa
ACACACACACCACACACACACACAATCAAACACACACCACACCACACAAGGATCACAACTATCTAATTAAAACGTAATCCTCCTCGCCGACCTGTTGTCAATATCAATTTCTCGAAGAGAATTAAGTTTTAAGACCTTCACGTTGCCTGTTCCCAATCCTCTGTGATAATTAACCCTGGCAGACAAATCCCCTACGTGAGTTAAGTAGTTGTTTAGTGGCCTAGTGCAGTGGTTTCTCCCTTCTCTACTACAAAGTCAGTGATTTGTGGTTCAAATCCTGGCAAAGCCAGTCTCCAAATTCCTCATTCAGCGATCTTCCTCTATTATTCTATTTCACCCTATCGATAATGAATGGTGATCTGATTGCCGTGACCATTTGGATAAGATGACAATCCACAGTCGTGTAAACAACATGCATGGTGCTTATGTTGGAAACCCAGCCACAACACGAGAGTTCGTTTCGCGCAAAATTGTTATCCCAAAAACATAAAGACAAAGAGTGTTGTAGCTTGTTAATGCCAACTTCCCTCTAAAAAAAAGTAACCACATTTTTACACAGATAAATCTGTTGCAACAATACAGATCAATACAATTCAATGCATTGTAATACAAGATAATATAATGTAATACAGCATACTGCGATACAATGTTTCAAATAACAGAATGCAGTTCAATGGGCTTGTATACAATGCACTACATTAAAATTCCATTCCATAGAAAAAGATTGTACGTGGTACGATTCAAAGCAATGCCATGCACTATGATAAAAATAAATGTGTGTGTGTTCGTATGTGTGTGTGTGTGTGTGTGGTGTGTGTGTGTGCGGCGCGCGCGACTCTACTATATCTTGCATTGCATACAAGTTTGATTGTATTGCGTTTCCGCCATTGTCGTCGCGCACGGCCGCGCGCATGCACGTGCGTTTTTGTTTATAATGTGCACACCTGCGTACCCATGCCTTCTTTGTATATTTGAGAAAAAACAGACAAGGTAGTGACATGAAAGAGAGAGAGAGGAGGGGCGTTCATAAATAAAGCATCAGGTGGTACATCTATTGCCTACGTGGTAAGAGAAACATACAAAAGAGGGCCTCTCCCAATTAGCACATACGTTCCATTTACCAAAACAAAAAGTGTCCCAGCACTATATCCTGACCTCTCTGTGTCTGTTGGTCTCTGTCTGTCTGTCTCTGTCTGTCTGTTTGATGCTCTGTCTGCTTGCCTGTGTGTCTGAGTGCCTGTTTATTTGTTTGTGTCATGCTCACTTTGTCTGTACCTCTTTTGTCTGTCTGACTGTCTGTCGGTCTGCCGGTCTGTCTGTCTGTCTGTCTCTCTCTCACCCTCCTCTCTCTCTCTCTCTGTCTCTCTCTCTCTGTGTGTCTCTTTCTCTCTCTCAATTTCGTCAAAGGCAAATTGATTGTTTGGGGACAAACTTATGTGAGAGTCATGAAGAGAATAGTAAAAGACTGTACCTTTATAGAATGTTCAACCATGTAAATGGCGTGTCAACTTATATGTCCATGCATACTGATAGATATTTGAAGCGTATAATAGGGCGATTTAGATTTGGTTATTTCGATATCCATGCACTTACTTTTGCTGTAGAAGGCACTTGCTACGATTATTAAATGCCCAATTTGTAAATATTGAGTAAAATATGAGCTCCATTTTGTCCACACACACGCACACATACACACACACACACACACACAACACACACAACACAACACACACACACACACAACACAACGTACACACACACACACAACCCCCAACACACCCCCCCCCACACACACACACACACAGCCCCCCCCACACACACACACACCCCCACACACACAACACTCCCACCATCACACCCCTTTCCCCCCACCCCACCCTAACCACCCCCACCCCCTCCCCCATACTCCCCCCCCCCCCACCCCCTCCCACCCACCCTACCCCACACCCCACCCACACACACTCCCCCCCCCCACACACACACACAACACACCTACCCTAAAAAAAAACCCAACCCTTCAAAAACCAAATCTCGAAATCTCCTTTTCTCCTTTTGTATGATGGTGATTTTTTTGTGTTTTTTTTGGGGGGTGTTCCTGTTCCACAGAGGTGCCCAAACCGGACTCCATGTCCTATGAGGACGTGCTGGGCAAGTACGTGCTGGATGCCTACAAGTCGCGCAGCAAATACGGCCGTCCGGTGCTGCACTACAACGACACTCTCACCGTCCTCTTCGCCATCCAGCTAACTCAGATCGTCGACTTGGATGAGCAAGAGCAGGTGCTGACGTTGAACGTCTGGGATCAATACGTAAGTCCAGTTTGTGTTTGTGTTTGTTGGTTTTTGTGTGTGTGTGTCTTTGAGTTGGGTGTGGGGGTTGGGGGTGGGTTGGGGGGGGGGGAGGGGATTGGGGTGAGGGTGGGTTGGGGGGGTGGTGGTAGTGGGGGTTGGGGGGGGGGGGGGGTGGGGGGGTAGGGGTGGTGATGGTGGTGGTGGGGTGT
>CM054135.1:47693482-47710982 GCA_028751875.1 Rapana venosa
TGAATGGTAACGTGAGTAAAAGGGATAAACGGAGCTTGTGGTATTTTGAAAGTTAAACCAGGAAGAATGTTGTTTTTTCCCTTGCTCGTGAGTTTTCTTTTGGTTGGTTTGTGTTTTGTTGTCTTTTATTCAGCGCTTTCTTTTACTCAAGTCTTTATGGTGCTGGTATTTTTTCATATCAAAAATAAGATTGATTCTGAGAATTTTAATCCAGATGCTCTCTCTCTTCTCTCTCTCTCTCTCTCTCTCTCTCTCTCTCTCTCTCTCTCTCTCTCTCGTCATTTTATCAGTCTTGTTTCCGTGTATAGTATGTGCGTACATGCACACATGTTGCGTTACTTTGTTTTAAAAATGTAATCCTAGTCTGTCTTACAATTTTCCATGTTGTAATTGTCCTTCATGGGATGATTAAAGTGTTTTTGACTTGACTTGACTTGAATATTTTTCATCTGCACATATATCCCTTCTTTCTTTTTTTCCCATTACTTCCCGATCATCATTTGATCTCTGCACTAAAGAACGTCTTCCGGATTCCTCCTTTGATATATTGGTTGTGCGTCAAAAATAAAGTCTATACAAAATTTGATATATTGGTTGTGCGTCAAAGCAAAAGTCTACACAGAAAAATGACATATTGGTTGTGCATCAAAAACAAAGTCTATACAAAATTTGATATATTGGTTGTACGTCAAAAAATAAAGTCTATACAAAATTTGATATATTATTTGTTGTGCGTCAAAAATAAAGTCTACACAACATTTGATATAGTGGTTGTGCGTCAAAATAAAAGTCTATACAAAATTTGACATATTGGCTGTGCGTCAAAGATAAAGTCTATACAAAAAAAGATTTCTCGTTCTGCTGTCGGTTTACGTAGATTTTTTCCTCACGTTAGCCAGCTTAAAAGTTCAGTGGCTTTAACGTGTGTGCATTATTTTCTTCTCTTTCGAAATTGAAAAGAAAGCAGTGACGAACTAGTCATCTAAAAAGGTCGACTGCGTCAGAGTGCACATTTTCAGAGAAACTGAAGAAGCTTGCCATCTTCACATTCCTTTCGCTCCTGAAGTTAACAAAGCACACCTGTTTCTGCGCATCTCTTTACTGTACGTTTTTCTGTTCTTTTCTTTTTTTTCTTTTCTTTTCTTTTTGTCCGGGAGTGGGGGTTGGGGTTTGGGGGGTAGTGGGTGGAAAACAGGAGAAAGACAAAAGTAGATGAAAAGAAGTATAAAGAACTTGACAAACTGGTTAAGAAAAAATGTAATGAGGCCAAGGAAGAATGGATCAATATGCAGTGCAAGGAAATTGAAATGAATGCAAATTTTGATAGCAAACTTATGCATGAAAAAATAAAAGATGTGACAGGAAAGAAATCATCTGCAAAAACAGGTTGTATAAAGTCGAGATATGGAGATATACTCAAGGAAAAAGAAGATATTCTTAACAGGTGGTCAGAATACATCGAAGAGTTATACCACGACGACAGAGGTCCACCTCCTCATATTAGCAACGAAGATGGTCACATAATCATGGAAGACGAAGTGAGACATGCACTCAGCAAGATGAAAAGTGGTAAGGCGCCAAGACCTGATGATATCCCATCTGAATTGATAACAGCCCTGGATGAAGTGGGAATTAAGGCAGTCACAAAACTACTAAACAATATATATGACACAGGAGAGATTCCGACAGATATGAAGAAGTCCATCTACATTGCGATCCCTAAGAAACTGGGTACAGCTGAATGTGACCAACATCGTACAATCAGCCTGATGAGTCACCTCACCAAAGTTCTTTTACGAATACTCATGAAGAGAATGAGGAATAAAATACTCCCAGAAATATCAGAAACGCAATTTGGATTCATGGCACTCAAAGGCACCAGAAATGCAATCTTCGCATTGAAAACTCTCATGGAAAGATCCATCGAGGTCCAGAAAGACCTGTACCTCTGCTTCATTGACTACTCAAAAGCGTTCGATTAAGTACGACACTCCGACTTGTTTGATATTCTGGCAGGGCTATACATCGACGGAAAAGATCTTCGAGTCCTCAGAAACATATATTGGGAACAGGAGGCAGCCATTAGAGTCGACAATGACATCAGTCAATATAGACCAATCTGCAGGGGTGTGAGGCAGGGCTGAGTGTTCTCGCCTGATTTATTTAATGTATATAGTGAAATAATTCTACGAAATATTGAGAATCATGAGGGAATTAGTGTAGGTGGCCACAACATCAACAACCTGAGATATGCAGATGACACAGTCCTTATCGCCGACTCTGAAGAAAAATTGCAAAAGATTTTAACAACAATAACAGACGAAAGCGAAAAGAAAGGATTACAGCTCAATGCAAAGAAGACAGAATGCATGGTGATCTCGAAAAAAGCTGTTATACCACAATGCAACATAGCTTGTAAAGGAGAGAGAATCAGACAAGTAAACACCTTTAAATACCTTGGTTGTACTATCACCCCGGACGGCAAGTGTGACACAGAAATCAAGAAGAGAATCGGTCAATCTAAGGCAACTTTTAACAACATGAAATGCATTTTTACCAACAGTAAGATAAGCCTCAAGACAAAGATCCATGTTTTGAGAGCCTACGTATGGTCCATTCTTCTGTACGGATGTGAGTGCTGGACCCTAGCCAAGGACACAGAACAGCGACTAGAAGCAGTGGAAATGTGGTTCATCCGGAGAATCATGAAAGTCTCATGGACAAAAAGAAAAACAAATGCAGAAGTAATGGAAATGGCTGGGTACAAGAGATCCCTTCTCAACACCATCAGAGAAAGACAGCTCAATTTTTCGGCCATATAATCAGGGCTGACGGACTAGAGAAACTGTTATGGAGTGGCAAAATCTGTGGAAACAAGAGCAGAGGAAGACAACGCACAAAATTCACAGACAGCTTAAACAAATTCGCAACGAATAAAGAGGGCACCAACAATGAGCTCATGAGAGGGACCGAGAACAGAGAAGAATGGAGAGCCATGATCGTCGATGTCTGCAGGACCAGACCGGACACTTAAGAAGAAGAAGAAGGTGGGGGTAGGGGGTAGAGTAGGGTGGCAGGAGGGAGGGGGTGTGAGGATATAATTTATCGTGGGGAGTGTATCACTTGCCCTCTTGGTAGAATTAATTTATGCTATCACAACTTTTTGAAGTTTTGTGTTTATTTATCACTGTCTGTCTGTCTGTCTGTCTGTCTGTCTCTGTCTCTCTCTCTGTCTTTGTTTCTGTCTCCCCGTCTCTGTCTCTGTCTCTCCGTCTCTGTCTGCGTCTGTGTCTGTCTGTCTATCTGTCTCTCTCTTTTTCTCTCTCTCTAAAAAAGTAGGTGTAACTGTATGTGAAGAGTGAAAGGTTATGTTTGATGACTGAACACGCTATTGATTGTTTTAATGACTACTTTCAGGAAATCCCAGACATCAAAGGTAGCAAAAGTAAACACTAGAAAATTAGCACTTTGCTCAGCATTCAAGTTGGCTGCGCCTTTTTGATGTCATGTCAGAATGTGTGTGTGTGTGTGTGTGTGTGTGTGTGTGTGTGTGTGTGTGTGTGTGTGTGTGTGTGTGTGTGAGGGTGAGAGAGAGAGAGAGAGAGAGAGATGAGAGAGAATGCGTGTGTGCATATGTATTTTCTTTCTCTTTTCATTCCTGGTACTCAATCATATTCCACGGATGTTCTGTTGTTGAACGAAATTTGTTTTCGAGCTGCACATCAAACCTGTTTTAGAAAGCACTTTGATTTGTACAAGTGTAAACGTGTCTGGTTTTGTCAAAGTCAAAAGCTGTGTCAGCTAATGACGTAAACGGTGAGGACCACATAAGAACCGTGACTGTTAGGCTTTAAACATGGTTTGTGGATGTTATCTCCATGAATTGTAGGTTACGGGCTTAGCGGTCTATAGTTCCCCTTAATTAATGAAAGACGATGTATTATCTGGGCGAGATATTTGAACACAGTCATTTACGCAAACTTTCATCAGTAAGGACTATCACAATGTACCGACATGTGATAGGTAGCATAATGCATACTGTGGGTTGCCCTTAGGGTGCTAAAGTTAAGGCATGTTAGAGAACAACAACAGCAAACGAAGCAACAACAACACTGTCTTGTTTGCACGATGGCTACCTACAAAACAGCGTGTCAACATTCTGCTTGTTATTGTATCAAATGCATAGATCAGGTTTTTTTCCCCGACATCATTTTGGGGGATTTTAAGTTTACGATGTAATATAACTACAGTTAACACGCTGTAATATGTTAAAGGTGTGGATTCAATGTTATTATTTTTCGTCATAATACTTTAATGTGTTGGTATATCGGTCTTTTTGCCATATTTTCCTTTTATGTAATGATTATTTACCGCTTTAGTATCTCAGTTCTTCTTCCTTCATAGCAAGAACATAATCTGACAATTATTGTGGTATTGTAAACAAGTGAATCACTGTTTCTTGCGATGGCTTTAAACCAGAAATACAACATACCTCAATGATCAGGATTTTGATATAAGCTCTTGATTTTCTAGATTCCGGGTTGTCAATGTAAACCTTAACATAATGAAAGCTGCACCCGTAACTAGCTTCCACACGGCCTACATGCTGAGTGGGTGGCTGAATAAGTGAATGCTAGAACGTGCTCGAAGTTTCGTGTGTGTGTGTGTGTGTGTGTGTGTGTGTGTGTGCATGCGTGCATGTATGTGTGTGTGTGTGCTTGCGTGCGCGCAAGCACACGTAAGCACGCGCGCGCGCACGAACATACGTTGCCTATGCGCCAGCATCGCGTTCGTTGACATACACCCAGGAGCCACCTCGCTCTGCTCCTAACGAGAAAATCTCCACATTGTAATCCATACCCAGCTATGGACTTCCCATCTAGGGTTCCCCAGGCGGTCATCACACGAGGCCAGTGCATGGCAAGCGACGGAGGCAGAGCAAAAACGTAGGGGTCATGTACTTCCCGGCCAATCCATCACACAAGCTCCCTACAGACTCCCTCTGTTCAAATGAGGGTGACAAGAGGTGCACCATTATGCTTTGCCCAATGGCCATTTACCCCTCTCCGCGTGTCCCTTCTTTCTGTCTGTGAGGTGTGGTTTTCAATGAATCTTTACGATTTATATAGCAAAGTATTGGCTTAACTTGCGAAGCCCCACGATTGGATTGGTGGATATATATATTTTTTTTTTATTAGTGGAGAGCCTTGTTTTTTTGTTTCCATGGGATTTTGGGGGGTATGAATGAGATTTTCTTACGTTAATCTATTAAGACTTGATATGTGAGATTGGTTTGCGGAGATTGGTGTTGAAGAAGATTTTAGTTACACAACTCTCTCGGTGATAAGCTTACAGAGCACGTCTTTGGGGATTTTTTCCCACACTCTCAAAACCTCTGGTGAGACGTTCTATTGAAACAAATGGTGAACTGGTTTTGGTTTTTTTTATTTCGAGAATAATGGAATAAGCATTTTGGTGTTGTTTTCTATTTTTGCACCAATCCCCGTGTGCGTAATGGTTTTGTAAATGTTGTCTTTTCGTTTAGCGGCACACAGTGACCTATTCTCCTGAAAGGCAGAACAAGTTTTAACGTGTGCGCAAAATGCCCGTAGTGCGATCACACATGGGACCTTGGTTTATAGTCTTCATCGGCACTGATGTTTACTTCAGGTGCAAAATCTAAGGCAATACTACAATAGTTGAAGTAGTTTTGGATGTTTCACAATGTTTCCTGTCTGTATCAACGGAAAAAAAGAACACACACACACACACACACACACACACACACACACACACACACACACACACACACACACTCATATATATATATATATATATATATATATATATATTTATTTATTTATTAGAAAGCTGACTACAGCCAAGTATACTTTAAACTATACGTAACTCATCTTTTAATGAGCCCTTCCCTTCTAGGAAGATAATCTAGGAACACCTTCCCCATTCCTCACCCATCGACACATCTCCCAGACAGCAAATGGTCAACAAATCGAAGTCAGACATACATTGTCCAAGTTCTGGAGCCAGATATACACTGTTGACATTTCCCAATAACCATTGACCATCGTCTGAGTGTTGCGTTGGGACTTACACCTAACACTTTATGTTGATTATATAGTGTTCTGGCCCTGTCACTACTGTGAAGATATGGGTTTGATTAGCCCACTTTCTCACAGCTGTCTAATAATTTTAGACCCCACCTCCCCCAAGTGAAAGATCGCAAAAATGGTCACTGTCTGCATAATGCGCTTTACTTTTTTCGTTGTGATTATTTTTGTGCTTAATGTTAAGCATTGGCAGTTTGAATGAGAGTAAACGTTGACAGTAAATGGCCTAATCAATCAACCTATTCATTTCTCCAAAGATACATCCGAAGATAATTCACGTCAGACGTAGCCAAGTCTCCCAGAGAGCAACTATATAACAAGAAATAATTTAAACAGACTGCCTTTATTGAACGCAGCATGATACATCCATACGCACAAAAAACCCATCAACATAGCAACAATAAGCTTAACTTAAATCGTGCTTAAAGGCATCATTAGTGCGAGGACTGATGGACATAAAAGCTGCCATTTTTGTCTTAATGCTCAAAGCTATTGACATAGTTACTAGAACACCATTTCACAGTTAAGACTACATTACCCAAGCTTTGGGGCCAGATATACAGACAGCTGACTTGCCCCCAATAGCCATTGACTGTAGTCTGAGTGCTGAGTTTGGCCTTATCCCTACCCTTTCTGTTGGTTATTTGGGGGTATCGGCCCCGTCATTGGTATGCTGGTATGGGTTTGATTAGGCCACTTGTTCACAACACATTGATTCTAAGTGTCCACCACCCCCCACCCCCTGAAGGGTCACAAAACTTGTCACTATGTATAATGCATTTTAATTGTTGTTATCAGCTCCATGTTTTGTGTTAATTTGTTAGTTAATTTGACTGAGTGTAAACGTCAGCAATGTCTTATATAATCAATAAATAAATTTATTTCCAAAGAAGATGTAATATGAAAATTTTTCATCTAAAACATAGCCAAATCTTCCAAAAAGAAATTTCGAAGAACAAAACTAAGTCAGATGTACATTTTCCCAGTTCTGGAGTCAGATATAGACTGGCACTGCCCGACATCCTTTGATCACCGTCTTAATAATGAATTTGGACTTATACCTACCCTTTCAGTTATGGCTATAAGTAAATTGACCCAGTCGTTTTAGTGACAATATGGTTGTTTGAAACAGACAGATGAAAGGCTATAAAACTTGTCACAATACCCATACTGTACTGTAGATAGGTCATTTCCTCACTTCATACATTGCCAAGTTTCCCAGACAACAAATGTCGGTAAAAAAAAAAAGATCAAAGTTAGGCATACAGTGTCCAAGCTTTGGTGCCATATATAGACTGCTAGTTCTGCCCAGTGACTAGTTACTGTCGTCTGAGTGCTGAATTTGGACATATACCGACCCTTTCCCCAGTAATAATAGATACATTGACCTAGATTCGTTATTGTTACAATTTGGGTTTGACTAGGCTACTTGTTCACAGCAGTCTGATTTAGATATCCCAAAGAAAGATTCCACATTGTCCATTTTCAGTGAGAATGTCACTCTGTTATTGACAAAGAGTTACAATGTACGTCTTGATTGTTTGTGTTTGTATTTTTTTAAAAAGAGAACCCCTGTGTCATCTTCTTGTGTATTATTCGAATGTTTTATATTCTGTCTGGAACAGTCATGGAATCACAGCGTATGCCTTAACCATCATGCTCTGTATTTATTGCATGAACGTACATGTCTATGCGTATCAAACATGGCGGCAAACTTTTGATAAATACTGAAGTTCGACAATCGATATAAATGGTTTATGCAGGTGAATGTCATTTCACCTGCTTATAAGCAATCATCAGAAATATAATTAACAGACAGACAAAAGGTAACTGTCCTAAAACTTAAACCACTATCTGACTGAGTATACAAATAAAGAGGCTAAGATGCATTAATCTTTGGGATAATGATAACTGTAAGCATAGATATCAAAAGTGAAATGGCATATAAATATATATACATACGATGCAATATTTTTAACACAAATGATAGAAATAAAATAATATCAAAAGTGTTGAAACATTTTGTACAGTGTTTACGTAAATATGAGATTGTTTCAACGAATTATTTTAAGTTTCAAGTCAGATTTTTCAGCAATTGGTCATATTGTGCATATGCTTGGACACGCACATTTTTAATACAAAATTGCCATATGCTAACAGAAAATATTGCAGTTTTCAACAAAAATAATGTGTTCTCTGAAAATCAAAAAGACCCTTTTTCACGTTTTTATGACGAATCTAATATACAACATCACTTCCTCTCTTTGATGTGATACCTACTGACAATACCTATATGCATTATGATAATTTACACCATATTGTTAAATCACACAGGAGTGGCTCTGTAGCCTTAGTTTGGTCTCTATAGTTACCCCAAATGTGAAAAACGCAATCCAGATTACTTCCAGCATAGGCCTAATGAAGAGAAAAACATGTTTTGTTCCACTTCTCTGATGGTGAGACAACTGGAAACAGCAAGCATTGGCTGCCATTCCACATTGTGCACACATTAGCACTTGACAAATGGGTACTGCCACCAGTTCCAGGTGGTCCATACCGGCGAACAACTTGTTATTGGCCATGGTAGAGAGAGGGTGAGGAAATGTTTCGTCACTGAAGCAGGTTCGTTTGGTGAAAGTACACATCCAAGGTGGGATTACTAATTGCTGAATCATCAATCATTATTTGCAAACAGCTTTCCTTTCTTTGTTTGTGTCTCTTCTTACTGTGTATGCTTAAAACAGTTGCGTTGTATTTATGAAGGGATGTCATATGAGTTGTTTAATAGTACGTTTTATCGTGAATGCACAATATAGATAGTACTGTTGTCTGCTGGTGAAAGGAGTCTGCTGGATGTTTGCCATAACCACGCTGATCACACATTGCACTTTTTGGAAGGAAAACTGTATGTTTGTATGTATATATATCTTGTCTGTCTGTCTGTCTGTTCTGTCTGTCTCTGTCTGTCTCCGTCTTTCTATCTCTTTGTGTCTCTGTCTGTCTGTCTGTCTCTCTGTCTCTCTCTGTCTCTCTGTAATGTTTAGACCACAACACTACAGGGCACAAATCAAGACCCTTTACCACCTCTCAATTCATCACAGATTTCCATCAGACATGCATTGTCCAAACCGTGGTGCCAGACACAGACCATTGGCTCCCCCAAATGGCCATTCACCATCGTCTGGGTTCCCTAGCTGGGTCAGTGTGGGGGCCTGTACAGCTCTTGAGGCTGTTTACTGTAGCTGCTGACCCAGCATTTGCTCTGATGGGACTAGCTTGATTGGCTGGCTGAGATTGGCTTGAATCATGCAATGTATACACAGGATTCTGTACGTGTTCATTGTGTTTGCTCTCTTTAGTGGTTATTTTAAAGTTAAGACAACATGTGCTTGTGTAGTCAGAGGTTTAAAAAAAACAACTTTCTGTGCAGTATGTGTTTCTTTGTATACTTGTTGAAAAAAAGATGTTTTTTCATAGGTTACATATTCTTTTAAAAATTCTGGACCATGATTCAGGGTTCATGAAAACATTAAGTGTGATCTACAAGCTAAAATGAGAAGATATTATGTGCAAGGATGCTCACATTAAAGTATTGTTTGGTTATTTATGTTCAGATTTAACTCTCTCTCTCTCTCCTCTCTCTCTCTCTCTCTCTCTCTCTTCTCTCTCTCTCTCTCTCTCTCTCTCTCTCTCTCTCTCTCTCTCTCTCTCTCTCTCTCTCCTCTCTCGTTCTCTCTCTCTTCATCACTCTACACCTCACTATACATTCTGAAGTGTTGCTCGTTCATTTGCTCATTTCCTCACTCATTCTTTTCTAAGCTCACACACCGGGATCAGAAATCAAGGCCCTCTGCTGCCTTTCAATTCATCACAGATTTCCATCAGACATACATTGTCCAAACGGCGGTGCCAGACACAGACCATTGGCTCCCCCAAATGGCCACTCACCCTTGTCTGGGTCAGTGTGGGGGCCTGTACAGCCCTTCACACTGTTTACTGTAGTATGCTGACCCACCATTTGCTCTGATGAGACTGGCTTGATTGGCTGGCTGAGATTGGTTCCATTCATGCAACTCGTACACAACATTGAGTGGCTTGATTTTTGTTTGTTCTCTCAAAGTGGTTGTTTCCAAAGTCAGACAAGTGTGCAAGGGTTTTCACGTGCATTTTGTATTGCTAATGTATGACGTGAGATTTTGTTCTCTGTTTAGTAGTGCCGAAAAAAAGCTACTATTTATTATGTCTTAGCATTTTTTTAAAGTTATAAATGTTTCTGAGGTAATACTGACAGTCACCTTTGAAGTAAAAAGAATGTTGGCAATGTATATATTATAGGGCACTTACATTGGAAACACACACAACACACACACACACACACACAAAATCAGTTTTTTGTTTACAGATCATTCTTGCTGGTTTTGTTTGAACTTAAGTTGTACATTTTTGTGACAGCTCTGTTTTAATGACTGTTTCAGTACCTTCCCAAGTACAGTTTTATCAATAGTAAAGAAATTATTTACTTTGTTAATGTGGCCTCTTTAATGATAGGTAAATGGATGTATATGCAGAGTCTTACAATGCTGAACCCTAGAGCTTTAGAAGAGGAATAATAAAGAAAACTTGTTTTCAGTCCTGCATATTACTGAGTATGAGCCCTTATATTATTTTTCTGATATATATCCTTTAAAAAGATGCTATCGTGTATTTTACTCCCCCCCCCCCCCACTGACTCACATACACATACTCATCAGTCTATAATCATAAACAACCTTCCATATACAAAACCCACATGCAATCTTAATAATAATAATAATAATAATAATTATTAAAAAAAATAAAATAATAATAATAATAAATAAAATTTATATAGCGCTAAGTCTTGCAGAAACAAATCAAAGCGCTTACATAAACTATGCTACTCACAAGTCAAAAATGACATTCAACATTACTTTATAGCAAATAACCGACTACATCGGAGTATCATCGCAGCCAAAAAGGGTTATCAAGTGCATTGCACTGATATTAACTAATAAATGAGGAAATTATGCCTGGCCAGAACAAGGGCAGACCGGATTTGTGCATGCGTCATTTTACGCGCCCTTGTGCACATATGTGTATGCATGGACGCTCCCTCAAAGGACGCTGGCATTTGTGGAGTGAATGGCTGGTGCACTGCCAATGAGCAGAGCTGCACTGACTGACACTGGACAGACTATCCCCCAGAATGGACTCAGCTGACAGGTCTGTGAGGTCCCTGGCTTCATGCCATGGCTACACTTAACAGCTTCTGCCTGTGGTTTTTTTCCCCAATTTATTTATATATTCTTTTATATCAGTGATAATGGAATAAGCACTAGTGTGCTTTTTTTGCAACCAGTCCTCGTGTGTATGCGGATTTGTAAATTCTGTCCTCTGTTCCCACCGGCACACGATGGCCTACTCTTCCGAAAAGCGGAACAGGATTTAACGTGTGCGCAAGATGGTCTGCATGCGTTCGAACACAGGGCCACGGTTTATAGTCTCATCCGAAGGACTTTGACATTCAGTTCGATTTATTTGTCAAACTGGGAAGAAAGGGCGAGGCTGTAAAAATCGAACCCACAACCTCACGGTTTACTTGCTGGCAGGCAAACGTCTTAACCGTCCTGCCACCGTCCTTCAATGGGTAGTGCAGAGGCACAGCAGATGGATTATTTTCGCCTCAGCCCATTCTATGTGCTGTTTTTGTCTTCTTTTCCTTAATTGTGTTATATAAACAAAACAAAAATCCTTTCGGGTGGACTGGATTCCCCGGCTCCTTCTTTCTGTTGTTTGTTTGTTTTTTGTATTCATTTCCTTAATTCTGTTATAAAAAGAAGATATTTCGTTTTGGAATGAGATGTAAAGAGTACATACAGTCTCTACAGACGGGATAGCCTAGTGGTTCGAACATTGCGCTCGCAATCTAACAACCCACGTTCGATTCCCATTCAAGGGGATATTTTCCCCTGGAGTTAACATCAGTGCAGACTCCACTCTCCCCAAAAGTCCTTCCGATGAGACTGTAAACCGAGGCCCTGTGTGCGAACGCACGCAGAACATCTTGCGCACAAGTTAAATCCTGTTCCACTTTTCGGAAGAGTAGGCCATTGTGTGCCGGTGGGAACGGATGACAGAATTTAAAAAACACATACACACGGGGACTGGATGTAAAAAAACACGTAAGTGCTTATTCCATTATCCTCGATATAAAAGAATAAATAAATGAATACATAAATAAATATCTGTTTTTCTTTTTCTGTCTCTGTCTTTTCTCTCTGTATGATGTGACAGCCCTGATGTGGCCCATGTGGTAGGTGGGTCGTAAACAAGAGTGGATTGGATTGGTCTCTCTCTCTCTTTCTCTCTTTCTTTCTCTCTCTCTCTCTCTCTCTCTCCTCTCCTCTCTCTCTCTCTCTCTCTCTCTTCTCTCTCTCTCTCTCTCTCTCTCTCTCTCTCTCTCTCTCTCTCTCTCTCTCTTTCTGTCTCCTTCTCTCCCTCATATATTTATCTGTCACTTTGTCCTTTTGATTCTGTCTGTCTGTTGGTCTGTTGGTCTGTGTGTGTGTGTCTCTCTCTGTCTCTGTTTGCCCTTCTCTGTATCTCTTGCCCCGTAGTCTCTTTCTCCATCTGTCTGTCTGTCTGTCTGCCTCTCTCTCTCTCTCTCTCTCTCTCCTCTCTCTCTCTCTCTCTCTCTCTCTCTCTCGTTTGTCTCTCTCTTTCCATCCATTTTTTCCCCTCTCAGCCAGACTACCAAAAAAACCAGGGTCACAAATCAAAGCGCTGTGCTGCCCCAGCCATCATGCTTGGCCATAAGACACACATGGTCCTCATTGTAGTGGGGCCAGACACAGACCACTGGCTCTCCCACAGGGCCATTCACCATCGTCTGGGGTCCCTGGCTGGGTCAGTCTGGGTCCTGTACAGCTCTTCACGCTGTTCACTGAGGCGTGCTGGCCCAGCAAGACCTGTGAGGAGATGGGTTTGACTCGGCTGATATGAAATCCGTTTGATTTGCGCAAAAGGTTATATGGTTACTACTGTTGCTTGTTTGTTTTTTTTAACCTCTTTCTCTGTCTGTCTTTTGCTGGCTGTCTGGCTGTAATTGTTTTTTAAGGGGGAGTGCAGGGGAATAGCAGGTGGATTTGTTCCCCTTTGCCCATTGTGTGGTGTTTGACTGTTTTGTCTTGTTATCCTGAATTTTGTTTTATAAACAGATATTTCAGATGGACTGTTTTCCCCCCTGCAATTCTATGAGCTGTTAACTTGTTTGTTTTCTTTTCCTTACTTATGTTCAATAAACAGGAATAATTATGTTTTGGTTACGAATGAGATGTTAAGTGTTTCTATGAAAACATCAGGGACTGGGATTGTATTTCTTTGAAAGTCACATTTCTTTGGCTTTGCTGACATTTAGGTCAAGGTAGTTATTTTTGCACAGTCACAGAACCTCTGCACTTCATGAAAATCAACAATACTCCAGTTGGATAGATCAAGAATAGCCGTTTTCTGAATATTTTATGCCAGATGTCATTAAGGTTCCTGTGGAGCTAAGATAGCATGCTGTTCTGCACCATTAGAAGTAGTTCTTCATTTTTTTTTCGAAAAAATTGTATATATGATGGTTTTCTATGCCTAATATGACAGTTGCAAGTAATCAGATTGTAGAAAACAGGTCATTATAACTCCTATTGTAAAAAATAAAAAGGACAAGTGAGAAAAAAGGTTATCGTATTTTTGTTACTTTAAAGTCAAGAATAATGGGCTTTAGTAAATTTCAAGATGCGTCACAGCCTGCAGAGCGTCTCAAATACCTACACTTCTTCTTGTTGCTGTTGTTGCTCTTTTAATGTAGGGCATTAGTCAGTTTACATCCATAAGATCTATGAATACTTGTGGACACAAACACATATACACACGTGAGCGTGCATGGGTCCACACTTTTAAAAAAAGCTCAAGATAGGTACATGAACATGCAATACATTTCATAGCTCTATTTAGGACTATGCAATCAATAATTTTCTACATAAGTTTCAAGGCTATTTAGCTCTTCCTGCTGAAGCTTTGAAAACATAATTATCGAGCATATAAACTTCATCCATACAAACATATACATATTGACTGAATTGAAGGATATAACTATGTACATCGCTAGATTCAAGACTCAGGGTCTTCTGCATCATGGTATGCATGCTCACACACATGCGTATATGCATGAACACTCTCACACGAGGACGCCACCGTTTCTGAACCCGGTGGCTGGTGCGTTGCCATAAACAGACGTGTGCACTCCCTGACTTTGGCCGGACAATGCCCAGAAAGGACATTGTGGCCACGACTGTGGGGTCCCTGGCCTCATTTCCTGCTTATGGTCATCAGGTTCTGGTTCTTCAAAGTGCAGTGTGGGTGTGTGGGCACAGGGTGTTCTTGATGCCACCTACTCCGTTTTGGTGTTTGGACTATTTTTGGGGGTCTTCCTTTTCCATCCACTTTCATCATTGGAGAATCTTCACTTAGATGCACTCAAGTTAAAAACTTAAGGAACTCTTTTTAAAAAAAAATCTTTGTCTGTCTATCTGTATGTTTCTGTCTGTCTCTGTCTCTGTCTGTCTGTCTGTCTGTGTCTCTGCCTGACTGTCTGTCTGTCTGTCTGCCTGCCTGTCTGTCTGTCTGTCTGTCTCTCTGTCTTCTGTCTGTCTGTCTGTCTGTCTCTCTCTCTCTCTCTCTCTCTCTCTCTCCTCTCTCTCTCTCTCTCTCTCTCTCTCGCTCTCTTTCTCTCTCAGGGCGTGAGATGAAGAATATATTGTCTTTGTCATTAATTCGATCTCTGTTTTTTATTCAAACCTTGCCTGTCTTTCTGTCTGATAGCCTATTTGTCTGTGTTTCTCTGTATGTCTCTCCCTCCCTCTGTCTGTCTGCCTGTGTCTGTGTCTGCGTGTCTATGTGTCTGGGTGTCTGTCGCTCTCTCTCTCTCTCTCTCTCTCTCTCTCTCTCTCTCTCTCTCTCTCTCTCCTTCTCTCTCTCTCTGTTTCTCAGCTTGCAAAAAAACTACAGCAGCAAAGCCAAGCTCTCTACCACCTCACAATCCATCAGCAGCTTCCATCAGGCAAACATTGTCCAGGATTCAGACCATTGACTTTGCCGAAGGGTCATTCACAATCGCCTTGGTCTTCTGATGGGTCAATATGAGGCGAGGAGAGACGCTTTATACTTTGCATTATGGCGTATTGACCCAACATTTGCTATGATGAGATTGGTTTGATTAAGCCAGTTGTTGATGCAAAGTCTGATCTGTCGAACATACACAGAAGATTGAATCAGTCAGGTTTTTGTTGTTGTTGTTGATGTTGCCGTCGAATGATTATTTTTACGTTTGAAAACAACATTACGAATGTTACATTGCTTATTATACGACATATTGCCCCTTTTTTATTGTGGAAAGCATACAAATGTCTTACATTTTCTAACTTGTTGTGTTCATATAGTACATGTGTGTTTTGAAATTGCTGGTATCTTTAACCAGTGTAATTAACTTAGAAGACGATAATTATGTTCAAGTTGTTCTTGGTGTGTTTGTGCTTTTTGCTGTTTTGTTGTTGTTGTGTTTTTTTAGTTTTCTGTAGTATGGCCTTCTCTCTTTGAATTATTTGTGTTAGCATGGATAGATAGATAGATAGATAGATAGATAGATAGATAGATAGATAGATAGATAGATAGATATAAAATGTGTGGATGCTCTATAAATTTGACATGTTCAAACTTCACCAGTGGAATCACACACACAAACACACAAACACATACACACACACACACACACACACACACACACACACACACACACACACAGCGCACACCACACACACACACACACACACACACACATATACGCGCGCGCGCGCGGAGGAGATTTGAATCTGTGACCTTAGTGGCACTCATGTCGACTCTGCTGCCACTTGTCTGTCTATTCAGCCCACTAAAGATAAGAATCCACCTTTACCTATCCCATAGTTTGCCCACTTTGGGCACCACTAAAGACTGACTTTGCAACCAGCTTGCTCCTAGAGCAACCTCGTACGAACACTATGAAGCTTTGACTGTTAAATACAACCAATCAGTAAGACAGTCCAATGACCCTTGACTCGTGTGTGTGTGTGGACGGGGGGGGGGGGGGAGGTGTAGGTGCGTGTGTGTATTTATTTATTCATTTAGCTATTCTTTTATGTGAGGACAATGGAATAAACACTCATGTGCTTTTTAAAAATACCCAATACCCGCGTGTATGCAATTGTGTGTGTGTGTGTGTGTCGTGGTGTGTGGGTGTGTGTGTGTGTGTGTGTGTGTGTGTGTGTGTCGCGGGAGGGTGGGGGTGTGCGTGCGTGGCGTGCGTATGTGTATCTATCTGTGTGTGCTGAAAGACAACAACAAAATCAATATTTACCTGTGCTTTCTATAACAGCACTGATTCTAAAAAAACATCTCTAAAGCATGTCACTATAGCATGATCTCTATTCTTCTAGTACATTCTTATCTTTCAATATGGCAATGTCATTTACCTGAGTGCTCAGCCGTGCATCAGTTTTTCTTTGGTCCAAATACGAGGATCGGTGGTCTAGAGGTAACGCGCCTGTCTAGAAAGCAAAAAGTCCCGGTTGGAAGTGTGCGGTGTTCGAATCCCGTTTGTACCCGAAACTTTTCTCCCATCCATTAGACCATGAGTGGTGGTCTGGGCGCTAGTCTTTCGTATGAGACGATAAACCGAGGTCCCGTGCGTTACACAAAATTATTTAGCGCATGTAAAAGAACCTACGGCAACAAGAGAGTTGTCCCTGGCAAACGTCTGTAGAAAAGAGTCACTCTTATAGGGAAAAAATGCAGTTGTAAACAGAGAAAAAGAAATAAATGGGTGGTGCTGCTCTTGTGGCGATGCGCTCTCTCCGGGGAGAGCAGCCCGAATTTCACGCAGAGAAATCTGACGTGACTTAAAGTGGTATAAATAAATAATTAAATGAATAAATAAATAAATGCTATCACTGCAATAACTGTAATTTGCTCAAATTTAAAAAAAAATCTATAAAACCATTGTGGTTCGTGGTTTCTAGTTAAAACGACAATGATTGCGAAATTGTAAAGAACAACATAACTTGATTGTACAGAACAATTTTTTTTTCGTTTTTCGGCTAAAGCACGGACATTTGTCAATGAGATCTTCGCTAATACAATCGTGTTTTTTTTACCCATAATCGAGGTAGCCGCATTCCGATTTCGGAGAAAAGAACTAATATAACTTGTAAGAAATCAAGGTACGTTTTATTAGCTACTTTGTAGTCAAAAGACACTTAATTCCAATTTAACCA
>CM054135.1:47715982-47733482 GCA_028751875.1 Rapana venosa
GCGATTGATTTTCAGATTGGAGCTAGGATATGTGTGTGTATTTGTTTGTCTGTTTGTACAGACAAGAAAATTTAACATACCAAACAAACCAGACATATAAAATGCTTCATCTGGGCATCTTGAGGCCGTGTTTAATGTTATCCAACCTTTGCTTGAATTTTCTTTATCGTGTCAGTAAGTCTAATCCATCATATATCTCGCATACTTTAAAGTCTCTTCATGTAAATCAAAACTTACTATAGCGGACTACCAAAGCCACATATGGTATGCTTCTTATCCACTCTTGTAACTTTAGACTAACAGTTTACACTTATGCATATTGTTTAAAAACGGACGGGTTTCTTATGACATAATAAAACGTTGTGGCTTAGTTCTAAAAAAAGTGCAGTTGACTCATATCAGCTGGATTCATTGTATCACTAAAAAGGGTTTTAAATGCTTTTCTTCATATTGATAAATACCCAACATCCCAAACTTGCAATCAAACAACGCAAATGATGCATGACCAGTAATGTTCAGATATTCTTACGTTTCATTGTACATTCTGTTTGTACATTAATTAACGCCTAAAAAAAGTAATGCCACACAAATGCATGCTTGCCATTCCCTTGTCTACATGCGATCGAATATATGCGTCATTGATCCTCGTCCTTTCTCACAGCAAACTTGGTTAGACATGTTGTTCCACGGGTCACGTTCCGCTCTGTTCCCCTTCCCATTGCTATGACACTCAATCCCGCCATCGTTCTTTCACACCACACACAGTCACTGACCCAAGATTGCCAAAGCAAAGCAACAAAGGGAAGCCCTGCACACACCACAATCCATCACAGCACTTTTTCAGACGTACATTGTCTGTGCTTTGGTGCCAAGAACACGCCTTTCAGCTGGCAAAAGGCCAATTAACCATCACCGGACCCATGGTTGAGCTAATTTGTCGATGTATGGCGACATTTCTTCAATACATCGTGGTGTCTGTTTTCTTTGTGTGGGGTTATGAATGGTCTTATTGAAGTGATTAATCCATAAGCTCTAATTTAGCTAATCAATGCCTCATAAGATGTTACAGCTTATTCTGGAAAATTTATTTCACATACAGTCCCTGAAATGCACAAACAGTATTTATAGGTGTGTTTGGATTACAAAGTTTGCATATCCATTTTATAAGGAGAGGTGTACAACTACCAAACTCCCCACAAAAGGGGTGAGCTTGCGATACTGAAACATGCTCCTGTTGAAATAACAAACATGCAATGTTTCATGTATGCAGTTTATGGTGGTACTTATACCAACCTGATAAACATAGCGTGGGGTCCGTTGTATGCTAAACGTTTTCAGTCATGGACCCTGTATGCAGTAAAACATGTTGGACTCTATGAACTTGTTCCCTTTCCTACCCACCCCCACCCCCCCTCCACATTGTCTGCAGACAGCCTGTATGTTCATCTGTCTGTCTGTCTGTCCGTGTCCTTTTTCTGACCTCCTTTAGCCATCTCTTCAAGACATGGGGTTTTATGGGCCATTTGTTCTTCCCTTCTGTCTTGACCCAGTTTCCCTGACAATCAGGGACCCGGTTACATTTTTTTGTACACTATTTGCAGTCACAGTCCACAGACAGCAATAACACTGCAACAAAGGGAGGCTCTATTATGTCCCACCTGTTCCAGGCCAACAGTTTTGTTACTGGTGCAAGCGAAGTGCCAAAGCTTACATTCGAATCTTCCAAAGCTTGGTAATGTTGTATAGATGTTTTTCTATCTATGAAAAGTTCTTAGCAGTATAGCTTGAACAATCGATTTCAAGGGGAAAAGCCTCTGAAGTCGGAGAATGGTTGCCTGTATGGTGAAGGTTTTATTTTTTTTCTGTTCTCTGGCTAGAGTTTCAAGGTTTACCAATTTTGAGATTTGTTGTTGTTGCGTATTTGACCGTTTGTTCTTTTTAACCACCATTAACGTAATCGTATTCTGACATTGGAGATAATGAGGCATACAAACTTCTCACCCAAGGTATGTTTACAGTGTCACTGTAATTCCCAGGTGTGGTGAGTAAGATAGAATGCATTTGCATCATGATCAACAGCGGATTAAGCTGGAAAAAAACCAACAACAGCCACTACAACCACCACACAATCCCACAATCCATCACAGCATTTCTTTTGATGTCCACTGTTTGCAGTTGGCGCTATACGCACGCCATTCACTATGTCAGCCAATCATTTACAGCCACTCATGACCTAGTTTTCAGGCAATTTGTCAGTGGCATGGACACTTAAGGTTGTGATTACAGACGTTTAGCCCTCTTTCTGTTGCAGTGAGATTGGTCTGAGTGGGGTGATTGATTCGTAAAGTCTCATTAATAATGTTCCTGCAAAGCGTTTCATGGAAACAGTTATTGCTACTGCTCCTGCAAAAGGTTTCATCATAGATTGTTGCTATTGCTCTGTTATGGATTATACAAGAGCTGAAAAGAGTTCCCATGAAACATTGTTATGAACACCTTTTAAATACTTTGTTGTTGTTGTCGTTTTGGGTTTTTTCCTTGAAGAAAGTTTCTTTGTTTTTTACAAAGGGAAGGGTAAAATAAAGATGAACAAAATGAGGTGTGAAAAACAGTTATCAGATACCGTACTAAGGTTTAGGCAGACCTTATGCAAAGATAACATGTTAAAACAATCTATCAAGTTTAGCATAGATATGTGTTGACACATAACTATACTAATAGTTTTGCTTAGTCCTTGCACCTCTTGTGATCAAACAGATTGTAACATTGTATTTCTTTTTCTCTTATCCTTCAACAAGTCAGCCTGAAGTATGATGCTTGCCAATGGTTCTCTCAAAATTCTGCAATAGTGTCTCCAAGCGTTGTTATGTTGTCATGGTTCATCTACCCATCTTAGTCTTATTTTATTCCATGCTATCCCGAAAGTTGGAATACAGCTACCTTTTAGATGGCAAAAACGGTTGCATAGGTGAAAATCTCATGGGTGAATTTCGGAGCTCTAGCCAAGGAACGAAACAAAATCCCATATTGGTCACTCATTCTTTCATATAATACAAAGCTGCCAAGCTTAAGCAACTATACAGAAGAGCAAGAGACAAAACTGTATGATAGTCAACGACGCCTATCTTTGTTTTGTTTTTCTTAATTAGCAGTGTGTGTTCAAGTTCCTTTCTGCACTGTAATAAATGATATCCTGTTTCTCGCTCTCTCTCTCCCGGCAATGCGTGCTAACAGTTTTACCATTTGTCTTATTGTCCTTCTGTGGTCATGTTTCAAATCACGGTGTTTCATGGATCATCTCCAGTCTCCTCCCTCCCTCCTTTCTTTGTCTCCATATTCATGATAATCAATCACACGGCCATTTTTCACACCACGCAAGGGCATAGACCCCAGGCAGCAGCAGCACAGCCACACAGAAAGGATCTGAACAAACCCTCAATCCATCAATGCAGCTCCTTCAGACCTAGCTGCATTGAGTATCCTCTAGTGCTAGACACGCATCTATGACTTTAAGACAGCCATCTAGTGTCGCCAGTGAGCTGAACCAATTAGTGGACGTATACCAACGATAATTTTGTGACGTTAATCATGGGTGTCCTGGCCTCTGTTTGCTGCTGCAAAACTGGTCAGATGCAGGTAGTTGTTGTTTTTGTTATAAAGTCTGAATTTTACCGTTTCTGAGAACTTCCTCCTAAACCATTATTATCCAGTTTATGACAGCTTAAATTACACACAATGGCATAGAGGAGCTCACGTAATATTGGCTAATGACTTCAGACTTCAAATTTTGCCATATTGAATATGTCACTAGTAGAATACACACAAACTGAACAAATTGAGATATTGAGACAATTATGTAACCCCGCTGAAGTGAGAAATGTACAAAGTTCTACTGGTTTTGAGAGTTACTTGTTAGGCGTTTTGTTCCCAAGTTTTGTGTGTGGCTTTGCTGGGTATGAAGTTTAGTTTTGTATGAACAAGCCATGTAATCTATGCACTGAAGTGAAGGAGATCATGTAAGATGTTTCCCCTCACACTGTCTGCAGTCTACTGTCTGTGTGTGTCTTTGATCTTCTGACCTCTCTCAGTCATGTCTACAACACACGGTACCCAATGGGTCATTTTTACTCATTGTCTGTCTCCATTCCCATGGTAGTCAATCACACCACCATTCTTCCTCACCACACGGCCAGCCCTCAGACAGTGATAGCACAGCAACGAAGGGAGACCCTACTTCAGCTTTGCATTGTGTTATGTTTCCAGATTCCAGCCTTGCACTGTGGCAGACTACAATTTGCAATCGACTGTGACCTACATCAGAACCATTTAAATAAGCTCTGACATTGATGCGATTAATTGCAGACCTGTGGGTCTTTGTTTTGCATCTGTGGCTTAAATCATGGGTAAATCTCAAAATAGTTCACAACAATCTTGGTTATGTATATATCAATTACTTATTTTCCCCACCACCCCCACTTTTAATGAGGAAGGTGTGAGATCAAGAGTCTACCCCCCAAAAGAAAAAAATGCAATATAAAAGATGATGTAGCTAAAACAATGAGTAAATACAGGATTTTTCATGTCTTTTGTATAACAAGGGATAATTTGCTAAGATTATGTGTCAAGGTTAGAAATGATCTGCCATACAAAGCATATTCTGTTGATCTCTCAGTCTGAGTATGTTTATTCCTTTATTCTCCATGTCTCATTATACGTTCTTGGAACCATCCCTCCATTTTTTTTAGATTCCTTTAGTCTGTCCCTCATGCCCATGATGTCAGATTAAACACTACCTATTTTAGATACTTTACAAGACTAATGACTCTGATGACTGATGTTAAGCAAGAAACAGAGACAATGTGCAAGTTTTCGGCAAATCACAGTGCTCTGTAGATGCGTATTTTAATTACTTTTGTTTGCTCTGGAAAAAACCCTAAATACAACTGTTCAGGCTTTTACTTTTCATGCATGCAGGGAACATGATGCGTAAATGCCAGTTATTTATGTGTTGCACTTGTAGCCATGACTCCAACCATAAAAATCGATCCAATTTCCATGAGGGCCAATTAAACAATATTACTCTTTCAGACTACACATGACAGCCTTTATCTCCCTAAACACCTGGGTATCAAAGGCAGGGCAACAAATCTGAAGCCCTGTATCAGACCACAGTCCATCACACACTCTCTCAGACTTGAAGTGTTCCTACAGCCATTTTTTTCAGACTTGCTTTTCATGAGTCAGCTTCCTCGTTTTTCTGGTCCATCTTCCCCTGATGGTCAATAGCACAGCCAGTCTACCACAATACACACAGCCACCAATCTTAGAGAGTAAAGGCAGAGAAGGAAGTCCTGTTGCCAGCTTACAATCCATCATGGCACTCCCTCAGATGCACATTATTCACACACTGGAGCTGGCCACAGCCTTTCCTTTTCCTGCCAGTGAGCTCTGACTAAGGTCTCAGCCAGCTTTTCAACCAGCACTGACAGTTCTGGCATTGGTTACATAAGATGTGTTGACTTTTTACTTGTTGCAGTGGAAATGGTCTGGCTGAGGTGATTGCTACGTATAGTCTGATTTACACAGCTCTTTCAAAAGACTGAGTTTTTTTCATAATTGCTGTGCCATAAATCACATCTATTAGGTTTCTCAAGGAGTCATCAGGGCACAACACCGAGTTTATCAAGCAAAGTATGCAGGACAAGCTGAACGTGGCAAATCCCATCTTTCTCCAGGTATACGAAAGACATTATGTTTTTTAAAAATGACATATGACATTGTTATGCAAAACTTTATAATTGATTTTCCTTACACTTGACAGCTGTATAAGGAGACAGCATGATCTTTAGAACCTACACAAATAGCTCAGGTAAAGTATAAAAACACACTACTATTGAAATAGGGATGGTCCAAAGTTTTATGGTGATCTTTTGTAAATAGAACGTGCTATAATGATATGTCAAGCTACAAGCAAACCTGACTGATGAATACAGCAATGCTGTCATAAATGCTAACTGTTTAGCTTAATCAAGCTTGTTTCTTGTTTACCCACATCCTGATTGTAGTCAGACTGAAATATTCCTGCCATCACTTCTCATGATTTTCTGCAAGTGTGGCTGCAACACATCGTGTCTTTTGGGTCATTCATCGTTCTCTGCCTGTCCCCTTCTTTCTAATGAAGGTCAAACCCAGCCATTCTTCTGCACCACGCATGGCCATCAGCCACAGACAAGAAAAGCAGGATGACAAACGGGGGCCCTTTGTCAGACCACAATTCATCACACTGCTCCTGCAGCAAATGCGTATTGATCATCATCTTCTGGTGCTAGACGCCTGCCTTTTGTGTGAGGGGGCCTTTACTACCGCTACCTACCCACACCCAATGTCTGAGGCAATTTCTTGATGTACACCTACATTTTAGGCGTATGTTATAGGTGTCTTGGCCTCTTGCTTGTTGCGGCAAAATGATCCAGTTGATTAATGTACTACGCCCAATTTCATTTCCCCTTCATGGTGTTTCATAAAAATTAACCGAATTGTATTAGAAGAATGTACTTGAAAGGCATCTACATAACTAGTTAAAAACTCATAAATGTATGTCTTTGTTACTGACTGTGTGTAATCCTTCATAAGGAATTCTCATGTAACCGATAGAATTATCATAAAACAAAGAGAGAGACACACTAAAGGCTGCTGCTGCTTTATAAAATAGAATGCACCTGTCCACATCAGCCATCTCTAACAGTTAAATGCTAGGCAGATCTCCTAAGTTTAACATGTGTCTGTTGTATGTGAATATGATTCATTTTCAATATACTTCGCTCCGTACACACTCTCAGTTATAAAACCATACGGGTTTTGGCCCCCATCCTAGTCCCGGCCAAGCTGATGTGTGTACATCACTGGTCTTGATGACCCTAATAATAGTGCTTCAGAGACAGGCTGATTTACTCTCTCTCTCTCTCTCTCTCTCTCTCTCTCTCTCTCTCTCTCTCTCTCTCTCTCTCTCTCTCTCTCTCTCTCTCTTCTCTCTGTTTTTTATCGCCATTCTGATGAAGCCCAATCCCACAGCCATCCTTTCTCCCCCCACACAGCCGTGGACCCCTAGAGAGCAATAACAGAGGGACGAAAGGAGGCTCTGTTCCAGCCCGCAGTTCATCACACAGTGCTCCTTCAGACGTGCATTGTGTGTGTGTTTTCTGGTGCTTGACAGCCACCCTTTTCTGGCGAAATGGCTATACACTACCACGTGTATCTGTTAGTTGAGCTTGTCTTCTATTCGCCGTGAATCAACAACCTTGGTATTCATTGCATATGCTTCGGTTGTCTTGCTTCTAGTAGTGCAGTGTGTTTGACCAAAGTGGATGTTGTACAGAGTCTGAATGAGATCGTTGCCACAATTAAACAACTACAGTAGTTTTGCCCCCCGGCTTTGGCAGGAACTAGTAAACCCGAACTTTCTTATAACATAGAAATTGGTAATTGATTGTTTGATTTTGAAAAAAACAACAGTTGTCCCACTTTGAAGTCACTGACCCCTCCCCCCCCCCCCCACCACACACACACTTCCCCCTCCCTATTTCATTAACGTTGACGGAAAAAGTCAATTGGCTGGTGAAGGCACATTATAGGGTTAAAACAAACAGCTACTTCTAGATTGCTAGATCGTTATTACTTGTCCACATTAATTGGCAAACTTCTCATGGCCTTGGTTGGTTACCATTGAGCCAGGAATGGGTTCATGCATTGTAACAGCAGGAGTTGAACGTGAGAGCCGGCCAATTATGGTCGTCTGTAAAGATGACACACTTCCCACCCAAGGAGGATCTTTGTCAGAAGGGGGAGGGATGCTCCTGATCCAGATGCAGGATGTCAGTTGTGCATATACATGGGGGCTGGATGTAAAAAAAAAAAAAGCACATGAGTGCTTGTTCCATTATCCTCGATATCAAAGAATAAAATAACAAACAAGATGATCAAATAATCTTCGATATAAAATGAATGAATAAATAAAATCCATTTGTTTGCCCAGACACTATTTTCATAAGATACCCCTTCACGAAGTCGGAATGCGGCTACCTTTAATGGTGGGCAAAACGATTGCTACAAAACATCTCGCTATTTGTAAACCTCGGAGCACTAGCCGAGTGACGAAAAATATGCTCTTTTTTCTTTTCTTTCACTACTTTCATCAAAAGTAACAACGCTTGTGGTCCATTTGGAAGTGATCCAGTATATTGTATGTTAGTGATGACTTCTTTCAAAAAGGCAAACAAAACGATACCTATGGAACAAATGTGCACGTTGTCTAAAATTACATACAGTGTGTGCGATAGACTTGCAAATTTTCGTTGTTGCTTGATTTTTACATGCTAGCTTAGCTTACCATATTTACTGTATGCTATTGTCATAATATTGCTAAAAACAAATAAAAACTGTTTATGTTTGGTTGGTTGTTTTTCCCCCCTACTATTTGAAAAAAAGTCTGAGAAACTAAAACTGCTATTGCAATAAGGTTATATCATAAGGTACACACACACACACACGCGCGCCACACACACACACACACACACACAACACACACACACACACACACACACATACACACACAAGCACGCACGCACACACACACACACACACACACACACACACACACACACACACACACACACACAGAGGGTACTCCTTCTGATAATGATGTTGATCTTTTATTCCAAGAGAACTTTAGAAAACAACCTGTGTCAGTGAACTTTTATTTGTATTTGGCATTTTCCAGAAAGAGAGAGAGGGGGGGAGAGGAGAGAGAGAGCGAGAGAGAGAGAGAGAGAGAGAGAGAGAGAGAGAGAGAGAGAGAGAGAGAGAGAGAGAGAGAGAGTATCTAGGAATGCTAATGGAAATCGAATAACTTTGATTTTAGATCAAGGACTCCTAAGGGAATGCTTTTTGTTGTTTTTGCTGTTATTAGTTTTGCTTCGAGTGCTTTTTGTTTGTTTTTGTTGTTGTTGTTGTTGTCGTTGCTGTGCTCCAATTCTCGTAATTTTTGTGTGATATCCGAGTGCAGCTCCATTTGCTAGCTAAGGTGCGGGTTTGTGTTTTAGTTGGGTTTTTGGTAGCTTTATTTTTCTGTGTACCTGTTTTATATTTGTAGCTGTTTACACGTGATGTTTGTCTGCCTATTTGCTTTCTGATGTATTCACATAATTTCTTTGTTATCTGAGATAGCAGTTGTTTAACTACTTTTCCCTAACTTGCCTCTGCCGTAAGAGGCTACTTTATAGAAAGTGGACATTTGTAGGAACCAGAACCAAGACAACTGGATTTGTCTAATTCTGATGTAGGTAGCATACAGGTGGTCGTTTCTTGCGTATGCATTTATCTATTTTTATTTTTATTGATTGATTGATTGTTTGATTGATTGATTGATTCATTCATTCATTCATTTACTTATGTGTTTATCTATTTATTATTTAGTTAGTTTGTTTATTCATTTAATTGGTTTGAATCTTATGTTGTTTTCACTATTTATTTACAGCCAATCCAAAGAGTGTATGCTTCTGGCACTCATGTCATTTACAGAGCAATATCTCCAAGACATCCTTTTCTTGCATCACCTCCCCCTCCCTCCCCTCCCCCCACACCGCCCCCATCCTTTCTTTGCCCATCCCTATCCACATAAAGGTCAACCACACAGTCCTTCTTCAACGTCAAACCTGGGCACAAATCCAGGATGGCAATAACAGAGCAAGAAGAGGAGGGCCCTGTGGCACCCCACAGTCCATCACACTGTTCCTGCAGACCTGCATTGTTGCTCTTCTGGCACTTGACGACAACCGCCTTTTACTTCACTGAATAGCTAGTCAACATCATCTGTGAGCTTTTATTGAGCCAGTCTGTGGCTGGCTGTGTATTGATATTGTTATTTTTTGAGAGTTGCTAATTGTTGAAATGATGGCGCTCTTGTTTGCTGTAATATTATTGATAGAACCGATGTTTGGTTGCATATGGACTAATTTAGGCAACGGTTACAAAACACACAAATAAACTGTCGTTGTACTCATTTTTGGTATGATATCTATCTATCTATCTATCTATCTATCTATCTATCTATCTATCTATCTATCTATCTATCTATCTATCCCGTAGTCTGACGACCGTGGGGGCACCCTCAAAGACTAAACAACCAGTTCCCTCCATTCCTCTCTCTGTTCTGCCTTTTTCAGGGTTTTGTTGAGTTCTAGGCCTGTCCATTCGCTGATGTTATCCTCCCAGCTCTTCCTTGGTCTGCCTCTTCTTCTTCCTCCTTGGACAGTGCCTTGTAAAATTGTCTTTGTAAGTCCTTTGGATCTTGTGACATGCCCATACCATTTAAGTTTACGCTTTTTCACGATCGTTAGAAGGTTCTCATAGTGTCCAATGATTTGCTGGATTCTGTTATGCACGCTTTCGTTGCTTATGTGGTCTTTGTAGGAGATGCCAAGGAGTCTCCGAGAGCATCTCATCTCCACCGCCTGTACTCTTCTCTCCAAATCTGCAGTCAGGGTCTATGATTTCACAGGCATACAGAAATATGGATATGACAAGGGAGCGCATTAGTCTGATCTTGGTATGATATAAAGAGTTTTAAACAGCTTACAGAAAACAGTGTTTTGTGAAATAGGATTAATTATTTTTTGCATGAATTGTTTAAGGTACAGAATTGTGTACAAACACTCTCTGCTCTCTGAGAAAAAAGATACACCTTGTTTAAATGATGCTTGACTTTACTGTAAAATCAGCGCACATTGTGGATACCATTTGGTGTGTATTGTTCAAAAGGTACACGCCATTATGATATTTCTTTGAGCATGCAGATTCTAATGTATGCTTATGCGGTAGATATTTTTTTTGTGTAAAAAACTATGCGCATTGTAAGTTAAAGAAGAAAACTTGGAGCAAAAATCGGAATGTCAAAAGTAACTGATGTGTTAAAATAGCCTTTTATGGTTAAGTTGAACATATTCTCATACATGTTATTATTTATCTAAATACATTACGTATCCATCAGAATGTATATAATTAAGAGCCCCCCCTGCAAGTAAGGGTGAACTCTTGTGACTGATGGACATGCTGATATTTTTAAACCAGAATCTGTAGCCAACATTTCTAGCCAAGGTTGTCTTGGTTATAGTGGTGCTAAGATTTTACTGTATCCATACACAGCATAAATAACTCGTTTTCTTCGTCCATGTTTCGACACCCTCACTAATGGGCCTTTATAATAATATCTTAAAATGATGTGTATCACACTGCAATGCAAACCAAGGTTTAATCATTGTGTTAAAGTATGAGTAATGCTATGTGCAAGATTGTTCTCTTAAAATCATGATAAAAAGACCGTGTACCAGATTGGATACAATAGTAGACCAAGATCTCTGTACATTGCTTAAGGTGTCGAACGGTCGCTCAACAGTTTACCGCATATGTTACATGCTTTGAAGTAAAAAACCCAAAGGAAAAATTTTTTTAATTTTTTTATACCACTTTAATACGAGATTTCTCTGCGTGAAAATTCGAGCTGCTCTCCGGAGAGCGTCGCCACAAGAGGTCGCCCACCTTTTTTCTTTTTTTCTTTTTCTTTTTTTTTTGGTCTGCAACTACTTTGTTTTCTATCAGAGTGGCTTTTTCTAAGAATTTTGCCAGGGACAACTCCCTTGTTGCCGTGGGTTCTTTTACGTGCGCTGAAAATTTTGTGTAACACACGGGACCTCGGTTTATCGTCTCATCCGAAAGACTAGCGCCCAGACCACCACTCATGGTCTAATGGATGGGGAAAAATTTCGGGCCCAAACGGGGTACGAACCACGCACACACCCGACCCGGACTTTTCGCATTCTAGACAGGCGCGTTACCTCTAGACCACCGATCCACAACTCAAACATTTTTTATTATGTATTTTTATGACAAAAAACGTTTAACAAGCTAAAAATAATTATGCATCTACTATGCCAAAAAAAAGGTGCTCAGCTAATTAAAAGTTTGATACGTCTACTATATTTTGCTAGCATCACACCACATACTCTACTTTAACCAGCTTCAGCATTTTGATCGGATTTTCAACTTTTTAAACATGTTATTCAAGAAAAGGGCCATCTGCAAGGCATGTGGCTGTTCCGAAATTAGTTTTTCAATCTAAATATGTGTTGCTGATGTGGCAATACACCTTTGATGTGGGTTTTTTCTTCTGCATCTTTTGGACTCCCAATCCTGGAAGCAAAGCCACTCCTTTCTCTCTCTCTCTCTCTCTCTCTCTCTCTCTCTCTCTCTCTCTCTCTCTCTCTCTCTCTCTCTCTCTCTCTCTCTCTCTCTCTCTCTCTCTCTCTCTCTCTCTCTCTCTCTCTCTCTCTCTCTCTCTCAGTATATGAATACTTACTCTGTTACCATTGGAAAATAAAGATCATTCATTCATTCACTCATTCATTCACTGATTCTCTCTCAGTATATTCCAACTTATTCTGTTACCCTTGGAAAATAAAGATCATTCATTCATTCACTCATTCATTCACTCATTCTCTCTCTCAATATATGAAGAATTCCGTTACCCTTGGAAAATAAAGATCATTCATTCATCCATTAATTCATTAATTCCTTCATTTGCTCATTCACTTATTCTCTCTATCTATCTGTCTGTCTGTCTGTCTGTTTGTATGTCTGTCTGTCTGTCTGTCTGTCTCTTCTCTCTCTCTCTCTCTCTCTCTCTCTCTCTCTCTCTCTCTCTCTCTCTCTCTCTGTCTGTCTGCCTCTCTCTGTGTCTCTCTGTGTCTGTGTGTCTCTGTGTGTGTGTGTCTCTCTGCGTCTCTCTCTCTCTCTCTCTCTCTCTCTCTCTCTCTCTCTCTCTCTCTCTCTCTCTCTCTCTCTCTCTCCGCTTCTTTGAAGTTGAGAGACAGGACAAAGAAGCGCGTGGTCTGATCTGAAACGCTTCTTGCACACGTAAGCTCTTGAGTCTTTTGTTGTTATTTTTTACTCTTGTTTTTCATCTTCCCTTTTTTGTTTTGGTCTTCGTTTTCCTCAAATTTTTTCCCCTCCATTCTATTCTTTCAACCTTTCATTTTGCCAGTTACGCCTCTTTGACGTCATTGGCAGCCGACAGCATTCCATCTACCACGAGAGAACAAAACAAAACAAAACAAAACAAAATTACAAAACAGTTTCACAGTTTGCTGCTGAAAGCAATTTTACAGGGTGAGAACAAACAAGCCTAGTCTCGAGTACCGGACTAAAGCTTGTATTTGTACAGCCTGATTTGCACACTTCTCCTCTCGCTGGTTGGTTGGCTGTTACTGTTGACCCCGAAACGGTGTACCCGTACCGGTACCATAGGGAGCCTAATGTGAAAGCTGTCCAAATATCACGGTTTGTTAATGATTACGTACACACACACACGCACGCACGCACACACGCATGCACGCACACGCAGACACACACACACGCACGCACGCACACGCAGACACACATACACGCAGACGCAAACACACACACGCACACGCAGACACAAACACACACACACGCACGCACATGCACATACAAACAGACGCAACAACAACACACACACACACCACACACACACACACACACACACACACACATACACACACACACTTCGTGCACAAACAAAACCCTTTGTCGGAAGGGGCAAGATGCTTTTTGAGTGGCAGGCAGAATCGTGCTGGAATGATCATTGATTTATTTTTTTTCTCCCACACACCACTGCTTTTTGTTACATGTTTACTTTTTTTTACCATTTTTTGGTGTTAGTATTTGTGTAGCGGCTCTTTTGAGCCATTATGACGTAGATCTAATATCCCATGTGGATGTGTTGAGTGTTTGGAAGAGTAAGCCTGGTGATTGTGTGATTTGTGGTGTTATTCTTCTTCTTCTTCTTCTTCTTCTTCTTCTTCTTCTTCTTCTTCTTCTTCTTCTTCTTCTTCTTCTTCTTCTTCTTCTTATTATTATTATTATTATTATTGCTTTTTTCTAAACCCAGAAAAGAAGTATTTAAAACACAATATGATCTTGTAGCGTAACAGAAACCGAAGATCTGATCTTAATCCGTTTATATTTGGGGAGTCTGTAATATGAGACTATAAATGGAAAAAAAAAACCACCACTGCATGAAAAAACAGCAACAGCGACATCAAAAACACGCACACTCACATACAGAGAGAGAGAGAGAGAGAGAGAGAGAGAGAGAGAGAGAGAGAGAGAGAGAGAGAGAGAGAGAAGAAAGAGAGAGAGAGTGAGAGAGACAGAGACAGAGACAGAGACGGAGACAGAGACAGAGGGAGGGAGTTAGGGAGATGGTGGTGGTGGTGGTGGTGATGACGACGATGACGATAATAATTAACGTTCATGGGAATGGAATGACTTTGGTTTAAGATCAAGGGCATAGCTGGGAATACTTCCCTGTAAGAGACTAACGATTTGCCCAATCTGGCAAGTGTTTTTTCCCGCGCGTTTTTTTTCTTTTGTTTTTGGCTTTTTGGGGGGTCACACATTAGTCCTCCTCCTCCTTTTTCCATCTTACAGCACAGATTATTGAAACCATCTTCATCAATCATTTATTGCTTGGTTGTTTTTTTTCTAAGCAGTTTTCTATTTGTATCTCATTTTGCTCTGATATCTGTCTGCTTTTCTGATGTTTTTTTTATCAAAGGGGTTAGGTGTGGGTGTAAGGGTGAGGGAGAGAGTGGGAGTGACTTGGGATGGGATCTGGTTATTTGGGGCAATTATTTTCCTGCCAAATCTAACCATTGGCTAGACTTTGGAGCCGCAGAACGAAAACAAAACCGCCTACACACAAAAAACAACAACAAACAACACATGAGTAAAGGAATCAAACATCGCTTTCATGTCTCCATCTGTCTTATGTCAAGGACGTCGACATTACCTGATCTACGGTGCACTGTGTGTTTCAGATGTGGAAGGATGACCACCTCTACTGGGATCCAGAGGAGTATGGCAACGTCACCAGTGTCCGAATAACCTCCGACAAAATCTGGACCCCGGACATCAAGTTATACAACTAGTAAGTAGCCTGCTGCGTTTTCTGGATTGGATTGAAGTGTTGTTGCTTTGTTACTGTTGGTGTTGTGTTGCTCTTGCTCTTATGTGTTGCTGCAGAGGCTCCTGCTGCTTAAGTTGGTGGTGGTTTTTGTTGCTGTTGCTGCTGCTTCTTCTTCATTGAACGCTAAGACAACAAAGATTCTCATATTTTGAGCGAAAATGTGTTGCGCTGCCGTTTCGTGCCTGCCAAGTCAGGCCCAGCGCATCCGACTTGGGCATAGGAGAGAATTGTTATCTTTTGAATCTTTCTGGGGGAAAAATGCAGGAAAATGATACAAAGAAGGCAGAAAATAGACAAGAAGATGACAGAAAGAAAAGGAACAAGGCAGAAACAAAGAGAGGAATTTTAAAAAAAAGAGGAAATTCCTCGCACAGAATTTCCAGAAAGTGGGGATGTCATTTAAACTGACACATCCCTGGAATCCCCAACGTGGAAACTGTTGCTGCTAATATCATGATACTGATTATGATGATGTTAATAATAATGATACTTTAAGAAACAACAACAACATCAGTTTGACAGGCTTTTACAGCTGTTAAAGAATTGTTCACGATTTCCAATCTTTTACATCAGGGGAATAAAGTGAGGTGAAGAGCACAGGCAAGGACAGGCATAACACTGATATTTATTTTCTGGATTACGTCCCCCCCCACCCCCCCAATCTGACGAGTCATAAACCTGTTCTTGTTCTTGCCGCCGCTGCCGCTGCCGCTGCTGCTGCTGCTGATAACAGTAATTTTGCTGGCAGTGTTGCTATTTACTGCAGTGCCCATTGTAGCGCTAGAATTACCGCTCTTCCAGATTTTGTTTTTGTTGTTGTTGTTGCTCGGCTAGAGCTCGAAGGTTCACCGATGTTTATATTTCGTGTACGTTGCTATTTTCACCCATCATTAAGGCAGCTATATTCCGACTTGAGATGAATAGTTAAGATTGTAAATCTATAGGGGGAAAAAATTGTATGTATCTGAAATAAATGCACAACATCAGTCGTAACTTATAGTTCCGACCATACTTAATTCACTTGGTGTTTTATTGCCGAAATAAAAACAAAAAGTGAAATCTGTGATTCAGACTCCTGCTACAACAATAACTATGAATAGAAATAAATCATAATTTCAATATGAAACTCCAATTGTCCGCAGGAACAGAGAAAACAGATTAGGCTGCGCTGTTCTGTGTTTGCATGAGAGATTTTGTCGTTTAGAGCGAATTAGTAGTGAAAGGGAAGAGAGATGGAGAGAGGAGAGAGAGAGAGAGAGAGAGAGAGAGGAGAGAGATGGGGGTTGGGTGTGTTGTGGCGTGTGTATGTATGTGTGAGTGAGTGCGTGCGTGTGTATTGCATGCTTGCTGTGCATGCGTGCGTGCTATGTGTGTGATGTGTGTGTGTGTGTGTGTGTGTGTGTGTGTGTGTGTGTGTGTGTGTGTGTGTGTGTGTGTGTGTGTGTGTGAGATAGATTCAGACTCAGATTTAGAGTATGTAATTGCCATAAAAGTCATGTAGACTTATTTCACACAACACTAACAAGCATCAGTTGTAAACATCGTGTGTGTGTGTGTGTTTGTGCGCGCGTGCGTGCGTGTGTGCGTGCACGCGTGTGTGAGTCTGTTACTGTGTGTGTGTGTGGGGGGGAGATAGAGAAGGGAGAGAGAGAGAGAGAGAGAGGGAGAGAGGGAGAAAGAGAGGGAGAGAGCGGGAGAGAGAATCAATAGCGTTATGAAAGCAGAGGCAGGACAAAAAAAGGAAGGCGGTTATTTGATTAGCTTTTATGTCTCTCGGCCTGGTGTGAACATGGGTTGATAAGGTTGATTAAAACCATGTGGATGATGGAAGGGAGAGAGAGAGAGGGAGAGAGAGGGGGGAGAGAGCGAGAGAGCAGACAGACAGACACAGACAGATAGACACACAGACAGACACACAGACAGACAGACACACACACAGACAGACAATATGCTAGAAGACAACACAGACAGAAAACATGAAGACGGAGGGAGAGAGAGAGAGAGAGAGAGAGAGAGAGAGAGAGAGAGAGAGAGAGAGAAGAAGAGAGACAGACAGACAGACAGACAGACAGATAGACACACAGGTAAACAGGCAGCCAGAGGAATACAGAAAGAGACAGACAATGACAGAAAAAAGACAAAGCCACAAAGAGAGAGAGAGAGAGAGAGAGAGAGAGAGAGAGAGAGAGAGAACAGACAGACAGACAGACAGACAGACAGACAGACAGACAGACAGACAGAAATACAAAGAGTTGTGAAAAACGAAAACAGACAATGACAGAAAAAAGACAAAGCCACAAGAGAGAAAGAGAGAGAGAGAGAGACAGACAGACAGACAGACAGACAGACAGACAGACAGACAGACAGACAGACAGACAGAAATACAAAGAGATGTGCAAA
>CM054135.1:47740982-47770982 GCA_028751875.1 Rapana venosa
CAGCCCCCAACCCCCCCCCCCCCCCCCCCCCCCCCCGCCCCCCAAATCAATACTGAAATGTTAAATCACATTGTTGAGTTAGCAGCAGCACAGGGCTGTCGGCTGCAGCTGGGTCTGAAAAAACACAGGGGGCAGACAGGCAGAAAGAGTCTCCCCCCAGTGCTCATTCATCAGTGCCTGATCCCAGTTTAAGCCCAATGACTTCGTCTTCACTTTGTCTTCCTGGAGACCCCCCCCCCCCCACCCCACACCCCTCCCCCACCCCCACCCCTCCCCCACCACCCCTTTCATGCCTGGCTGGGTACTCTGTCTGATCATAGTGTCGTGCCAATGATTTTTCTTGCGGTGACTTACAGTGTCCGCTTTGCGTGAGGTGGACGACCTGTCTGGTCCTAAGTTTATGGCTGCTGACTTTTCAGTTTTGTTCCGCAGTCCCCAAGCATGAGTGAAAAATGTGCTGGAGTCTCTGCTTGGATGTGGGATTTGTTGGGTGTTGTGTTGGGTTTGTGTGTGTGTGTGTGTGTGTGTGTGGGGTGTTGTGTGTGTGGGGTGTGTGTGTGTGTGTTTGTTTGTTTCAGTGCCCGGGCATTCAAGGGTCAGGGTGGTTGAAGGGGTAAAGCGTCGGACTTTGTGTGACCTGATGGTGATTTAAGGTTGTGAATTCAAGTAAACGTTAACATGGTCGTTTGAGGGGCAAGTTTCTCCCTTGAAGTACCAATACCGATACCGATATTCTATTATCTCAATAGACAGAGAGTATAACATATTATATGTAACTCCCTAACCCTTCAAGTTATTCTAATGAGATAATAAACCGACACCCTTCTGTACAGTCTCATTAAAGTGGGAGTGTGCGATCAGTGTGCTTCCAGTTAATGAACGACCAGTGACTTCAGTAGTTTGCACCGCTGTGTCCAGGCACTCTTACAGAGCAGATGTGTGTGCATGACGTACCGCTTCTGCACTGTATCCTTCAATCTGCACCACGTCAAGACCATGGCTAATAGCGTGGGCATTTTACCACCCAGTGTCTTATAGATTTCCCTGATCCTGTTTTAGGGTCAATGTCTTCTACACAGCATCCTCCAGCACCCGCGTGTGTGGATGGGTGAGCTGTGGGATTCTGGTTTATGGCCAGTGGTTTCCAACTTTGGACCTTTGATCTCCCAACCTCAGTGAAAAATCCGCTTAGCGTCATATTTGGGTCAGTGACTTCTATATTTTATCCTTTAGTATCCAACTTTAGCATGGCAATTTCGAGTAAAGCCACTTATAGTGTACAGCTTGTCCTACTTTGTCACTCTGCAGAAATGGGCAATGTTTTATAGACGCATAGTAGATGCATCCATGGATTTTATACTTTGGCCTTCCTGGTGCAAAATGAAGGAGGAGGTAGTCTGTGTCCTTCACACAGCATGAGTGCACAGCCACGTGTAATCATAGACTGTATGCAGTAAAGGGGCAGTGATTTTGCCAGACATTTATTAAAAGTGGACGAAGATTGGTTTTTTCTGACACTATATCGAGCATATCTAACAAAAGGCAATCATTTCCTGTTTCGTGAACTTTTTTTATGATATCATTTTGATGTTTGGACTTTCTCCGTGAAGCAAAACGTGTGCAGCCCACAACCCTATTGCACCCCCTCCCCCAACATAGAGATATTGTCTCTTCTTATAGCCGATAGTTGTTACACATTGTCATCTTCTTTTGTGAGGGTTTGGTTAATATATTTTTCTGTATAACTAGTGATTTATCATATGTTCGTCGTAACCAGTCTTTGTGCCCGATGTGTGTTATTCCTCTAGTCAAAGTCCTTCGGATGAGACTATAAACCAAGGCCCGTGTTCGAACGCATGCAGACCATATCGCACGGTTAAAAACCTTTCGCTTTTCGGAGAGTAAGCCTTTGTGTGCGTGAAACAGTGACAAATTTACATAAACCGCATACCACGGGATCTGATTAAATTACATGATGTGACATGTTTCCATTATCCTCCTTAAAAGATAAATAAATAAAATAAAATAAATCTGGGCAACCGTGCTCCCTTTTACTGGTCCTTTCTCTTGCACGAGTTAGGTACACTGTTATCATGGTCCTAAGCAGTCGGCTACATATTCCACTTTAGTCCTTCTGCGTGGACAAACCATTTTGCTTGACCTCAGAGCGTGGCCGGTGAATTCTTTACTTGTTTTACACGTAGTCTCCGTCCATAACTACATGATCTGTCTGACATGATCCCCGCTTCTGCATGTTGTCGTCTAGTCTCTGTGCATCAGCAAGTACTCGGTCTGATCCCAGGCTATATCTCATGATGTTCACACTTTGTCCTGAAAGTTTTGGTTTTTTATGCATCACTGGGCAGTCCATATGAAATTTCTTAACGGCCAATGAATTCTTCACGGCATCCTAGCAAGAAGCAGGCCACAGCCGTTATGATTTGAGTAAATGGTGTTTGTTCAATAGTGATAGGTTTAGCATTTTGCGATTACCCCTCATTCCCATAGTATGGTTCTTTGTGGATCCTCAGTGTTGGCCTATATAGTTAATGTACACAGGAAGATAGGATATATGCCAGAACATACAATAGGCCTAGTTTACTTTTTTGTGGATACACTCTCGTTCTTTTATGCAGACTTTAGCCAGAATACTGCTGACGTTGCTTTACCTGCCTGATAGAATTCTGAAGACGACCAGTACGCAGCTTCCTGGTTTGGCCGTGTATCCAGTACCAGGGCATTTATCAGTATAAAAGTGGGATTATTGCTGCGTTTTGCTTGCTTGATTTCTAGCTTTTGCTTTGGTGCATTCTTTTTTAAAAAATTGCATGTTCCAAGTTTCCATTCAGCTTTTTTAATGGTAGGCAACATGTAAATACCTACGATTTAAGGAAGAAAAAACACGCGTGGAAGAAAATCACTGATGTGATTGACAAAAAGATCCGAGTAGAAAACTGTCTAAAACAAATGCATCATGTAGTATTATGTTACATTGTGACATATTGTGTCACGTTATATTATAAAAGGTCATAATCATCACAACAGATCTTTGTGTGTGAAGTCCGGGCTGGTCTCCCAGGGTAGAGTACGCTCCCACCAGAGCAGCACCAACCGTTAACATTCTGTCTGAATGCACATTTGTTTCCCTTTATGAATTAATGCTTTTTTTACATTATTGTGCCAGGGATAACTGTCTTGTTGCTGTAATGTTTTTTACGTGCACTAAATGTGCTTTGCCCACAAGATCTCGGGGGTATCGACTCATACAAAGGACTAGCATCCATACTTCCACTCATGGTCTGGTGGACTGAGAAAAAACAAACTTCAGGATCAAAAAAACGGGAAGCGAACTTAAAACTTCTCGCTTTCTACATGGCTGTGCTACCTTGAGACCACTACAAAAAAATCACCCCAGCCTCCTCCCTTTTCACAGATTTTTAATTGTGAAAAAGTACGAGTATGCATAACTATAACGGGTGTGAGAGAGGACTGATTGAAACAGTTGATTCAGATCATGTGTTGCAAATGATTTTGCAAGAAATACAATTAATTGTATAGCCTTGCAATGTAGTGGGGACGGGATAGCTCAATGGTCGGAGCACTCGCTCTCCCCCAAGCCAAGTTATGCAGCGTCGAGCGTGGCCACCACTTGGATGGGTGACCGTTCGCGCGCCTTGGCTTGAGTACAGTTCCCCCAGTTCACCCAGCTGTAAATGGGTACCTGCCCTCCTTAGGGTCAGGGAAGGTAAAGCAGCGAGTGAGAGGAAATGGGCGCCGCCCTCAATATGCTGGCCCCTAGAGAAGTGAGGTCTCTGACGCCTCGCTCCCCTACGACCTCACAGCTTATGGGACACCTTTACCTTTTTAATGTAGTGCGCTGTTCTGGGAAGAGTCCAACACACAGAACTGAAGACCTAAGAGAGCGCGTGTCTAACTGCCTTTGCAGGCTTGTGGGAACTGCTGGTGAAGATTGCACTGTTCGAACTTGCTGGAAGAAAACACCCACATTTTGTCTAAACAGAGAAAGAGCAAGAAAAGGGCATTTCAGTCCCGGTCTGTCTGTTTGTTTGTCTGTCTGTCTGTCTGTCTGTCTCTGTCTCTGGACTGTATTCAAGGGGAAAAACCCGTTCACTTTCTTTTTTGCAGTATAGAGGAAGAAAAGTCTTCTATGTCTGCGTATTTCTCTTTGTGTCTGTGTGTCGGTGTGTCTGTCTCTGTCTTTTCTGTCTCTGTCTCTCTCTGTATATTTCTGTCCCTCTCTGTCTGTCTGTCTATTTGTCTGTCTGAATGTCTGTCATGTCGTCTGCTGTCTGTTCGTCTGTCAGTCTGTTTGTTTCTCTGTCTGTCTGTCTGTCTGTCTCGTCCGTCCGTCTCGTCCGTCTGTCTGTCTGTCTGTCTGTCTATCTCTCTCTCTCTCTCTCTCTCTCCCCTCTCTCTCTCTCTCTCTCTCTCTCTCTCGCTGAAACCACATTGCAGTTTCTTGCAAGGGGAGACAAGTGTACCTGATTTGTTTTTGCTTCGAAATGAACAGAACAAGGGAACAGGTGCGGCTGACACAGCTCTAGCCTCCAACAGTTCAGTTACTTCTGTATCAGCTTTTTTTAAATAAAGAAACCTTATGTTGTATACACGCACTTGCACGAACTTATGCGTCTATGTATGTATGTATGTATGTATGTATGTATGTATGTATGTATGTATGTATGTATGTATGTAGGTAGGTAGGTAGCTAGGTAGGTAGGTAGGTATGTATATGTGTATGTATGTATGTATGCATGTATGTATGTGTGTGTATGTATGTATGTATGTATGTATGTATGTATGTATGTATGTATGTATGTATGTATGTATGTATGCATGATGTATGTATGTATGTATGCATGTATGTATGTATGTATGTATGTAGGTATGTAGGTATGTAGGTAGGTAGGTAGGTAGGTAGGTAGGTAGGTATGTATGTTGTATGTATGCATGCATGCATGCAGGCAGGCAGGCAGGTAGGTAGGTAGGTAGATAGGTATGTATGTATGTAGGTAGGTAGGTAGGTAGGTATGCATGTATGTTGTATGTATGTAGGTATGTCATGTATGTATGTATATGTATGTATGTATGTATGTATGTATGTATGTGTTGTTTGTGTAGTGTAGTTGCGTGCGTGCTGTATTGTGCTGATGTGTTTGTGTGGTCTAGCAATGTTGTTGTGTGTGTGTTGCGTTACGTGCGTGACGCTCGCGACGCGTGTATGTATGCGATCGAATGTGGTGCTATGGCTACCATATGTATACATGTACATGTATATATGTGTATGCGTATATGAGTCTGCACACACGTACGCCTGTCACAAGGCTACACAAACCGCGCATCACTCCTCCAATTCCTCAGCCGAGTTCTCTAAGTTTAACAGCTGCAGCTGAAGTGAAAGTGAGTTGCAGACCAATTTTCCACACATAACTGAACATCAACGTCTGATGGAAAGCGTGTGGTCAGTTAGTTACCTTCACACTCTGCACGACACGACTCGATCCGATCAATCGGGTATAGCTACTTCACCCCATGCCAAAGGTGGTTAGTTCATCAACGTGAGGAAACGAAGAGGAAAAAGGGAAAATAAAGTGTGGGAGGGATTTGGTTAGAGTGGTTGAGGGATGACTTAAAGAGATGAAGCGTATGTGTGTGTGTGTGTGTGTGTGTGTGTGTGTGTGTGTGTTGTGTGTGTGGTGTGTGTGTGTGTGTGTGTGTGTGTGTGTGTGTTGTTGTAGCTGCGTGTGTGAAGTAGTGATGGTGTGTGATGTTGTGAGGGGGGCGTGGGAGGAGTTGAGTGGGGAGGGGTGGGGTGGGGTGATGGGGAGTTTGGGTGTGGTGGTGTGTGTGTTTGTAGTGTGATGGGGTGTGTGTGTGGGGTTGTGTGTGTGTGTGTGTGTGTGTGTGTGTGTGTGTGTGTGTGTGTGTGTGTGTGTGTGTTAGTGTGTAGGGTAAGGTAGGAGAAAGAGAGGGAGAGAGAGAGAGAGAGAAGAGAGAAGAGAAGAGACATGACACAGCAGAGAGAGAGAGAAGATCAGAGACAGAGAGAGACAGAGAAACAGAGACAGATACAAGAGAATGTGTGTGTGTAGTGTGTGGTGTGTGTGTGTGTGTGTGTGTGTGTGGTGTGTGTGGTGTGTGTGTGTGGTTGTGTGTGTGAGTGTGGGTAGCGTAGTACGTAGTGTATGTAGTGTGTGAATGTTGTGAGTGTGTGTTGTGTGTGTAGGGAGTGTGTGTGTGTGTGTGTGTGTGTGGTGTGTGATGGGTGTGTGTGGTGTGTGGTGTGTGTGTGTGTGGTGTGTGTGTGTGTGTGTGTTGGGTGTTGTGTTTGTGGTGGTGTGCAGTGGTGGTCGTGTGTGGCGTGATGGTGGTGTGGTGGTGTGCGTGTGTGTGTGTGTGTGTGTGTGAGTGTGTAGTGTCGTGTGTGTGTGTGTGTTGTGTGTGAGGAGTGTGTGTGTCGTGTGTGTGAGTGTGTGTTGTGGGGGTGTGTGTGTGTGTGTGTGTGTGTGTGTGTGTGTGAGTGTGTGTGTGTTTCAGTGTTGATAATGGTAGCGGAAATGAACAAATTTCCTTGGGGGTCTCCGCCGTTTTTGTTGTTCTCTTTGATTTCAAGTATGAGAGAAAGTGGGATCAGCCAGAGAGAGAGACAGACAGACAGACAGACAGACAAGCATACAGACAGACAGACATAGAGATAGAAAGAGACAGACAGAGACATACAGAGACAAGACAACAGAGGAACAGAGACAGAGAGGCGGGCACAGACAGACATACAGACAGACAGACAGACAGGACAAGAGGAGAAAGGAGAAAAGAAGAAGAGAGAGATAGAGAGGGGAAGAAGAGAAGAGAGGAAGGAAGAGAGAGAGAGAGAAAAGGGACAGACAGAGACAGGCAGACAGACAGACAGACATAGTTTTTCGAGAGACACAGACAGATTGGGACAGAAAATACTAAATAGCTTATGGTTGAGCTTTAGCGTTTCGTTCATTCACAGAGAAGGACAAAGGAAAAGAACGCTTAGATTGCAAGCATTTCAAGAACAATAATAAACCCTCATAACGCAATAATCATCATCACATGTTTACATGAAACAAGAAATGAAACAAGACATTGAGCAAGCCACACACTAGAGGGTGAAATACACTTGCTCTCAAAGTCAAGAACTGTCTGAACGTTAATGAAACGTGCTTACAGCAGCAGAAGACACCACCAACGACAAAAACGGCCACAGCAGCAGCAACATTAACAACAACTATAACATGGAATAGCAAAAGATATCATAACAATAATAGCAGTAGCATTCTGGTTCTTTCTAGAAGTTCGCAAACATGTTTTAGTAGTAGGAAATGTTGGTTCTTTTGGGCACACGGTATCTCAACCTTGCAGCAGTAGTCGTAAGCTTTCCTGAGAGCCTGGTGCCAGTCTGATCCCGTTTGTCTGGAACTACTGCCCTAGCTCCCAACATATAGATCCGCTGACTTCCCAGCTTCCTTTAACCGCCAAAGATTGATTCCCGTCCGCATAGACATCTTCATAGTTGTACTGCTGTCAAGAGATCGTGCACCTGGTAATTAATTATGTTTTTGCACCGTAGCATTGCTTCTGTTTCATGATTTTGTTGTACAGTTATAACTTTACGTCTACATTTTGCCGATCGGAGAAAATATCTTCAATGAAGGTTTGAACAGCAGATCTTCAGAGAAACAGCCTCCTGCTAGCGAAATGTTTGCGTTCAACTTTTACACAGTAGGGAGGCTGGGCTGCATTTAGATCATGACATAGGAGTGTCTTGCTGTAACATACATATGTTTTCCAGATATTTCCCCCTGTATTTTTAACAACTTAAAAATGTCTGCATGGGAGATAGCAGTTTAAATTAATTTACTATTAAAAAGAGAGGTATTCACTGTTTCAGAATTGTTACTTTTATCACTAGATCGATGCCAATTGTTTTCTGAGTTGATTTTAGAACCTTGATTAACAGTAATAAAGAGCGCTATGTCAGCACTGTTGATGATGTAACCGCAACAAACCAGAGACTCTCAAGCGAATAGTAAAATCAAACAGGAGACATCATGACTGTAATGCAAGATGTCTAAAGCCCTTGTATGGTTCCGTAAATGTGGACACACTGATCAAATGCAACATTACAATATAAAGAAGGAAAGAGTGATTGTCAATGCGACCTCATTGCACACAATACTAGTTCTTGTTTACACTGTTGATGACTTCAGATCCACAACAGGATACAGTTTGCACATCATTTACATCGGAGAGGAAGAGATGCTCTTGTCACAGGATTATTTCCAATAGAAATCAAAGTCTTATTGTAAGAGTGCTCATTGCTACAATAGCCCTTTCACTGTTCTAAAGCCAGAAAAATCTCCATGAATAACTAGTTATTCGACAGCGTGAAATATAACAAAGTAACATAAATGAATGAGAAAGGAAGGTAGAAGTCCATTCAAGTTTGTTTTCATTTACATGTCGTTTTTCGTTTCCAAGTTTTTTCCTTAGAATACATGTAATTAAGACCTTGTACTTGAGTTTAATTTGGGTGTAACTGGGTATTTGACACTATCGTGTTTCTGCTGTCATTTAGATCCATCTACTTTCTGATATTCACAAACAAGACACCTTCTCCATAAATGTAATAGGCTTAAATAAACAGCAAATGTGTTTCTTTCTGGTATATTCACAGACATCTAGACTGCTCGAATAATTTGTCTAAGCTGAAGCTCAAGATTAAGTTTCAGAACTCTGTGTCATTGGCTCTGTCATAACATAAAAAAACAACCTGACAGGGTACGCAAATCAAAACGCGTGGAATTAAACAAGAAAAAATTACCCCTGAGACTTCACTGCCAACGTTCCCACAACTTTATCTACGCTCTTTGAAAGCCGGCTAGGCCCACATCAGAAATTCATCACCACCACCACCTACACGGGCGAGGAGCGAAGATGCTTGTACAGTGTTTTCAGCTGGGAATACGACAAGGCGTTTCATTTCCACAGCGGAATTGGCACACTTGCGAAAGCCGTGAAACCCCACAGATTTATAGCGCGGCCACAACCCGGCCTTGTGGAAGGAAGGAAGGACACAGGGAAATGGAAAGACGTGGCAAGAAAACAGAGAAAAACAAGACTGCCTGTTGCAGCTGGGCGTTCTATTGACTTCCTCCTGTTGGTCTGTTGTTCTGTCAGGTTTTCTTGCAAGAAACCCCTATGTAATTTGCTGCCTGATTTTGATGAATTGACAATGGAGCACATACCATTGCTATTAGTGATCTTGGCAGGCCATCTACATGCAGAAGACACACACACACACACACACACACACACATAATATATATATAATATATATATATATATAAGAGAGAGAGAGAGAGAGAGAGAGAGAGAGAGAGCGAGAGAGAGAGAGGGATAGATAGATAGATAGATAGATAGATAGATAGATAGATAGATAGATAGATAGATAGATAGATAGATAGATAGATATTGTGGTTTGAAAGTTGTCCTGTCCTCTTTGTATTGATTTATCAATGTGATGCTCGAGATAGCATTGCTTTTCTGAATGTGTTCTATTGTAAAAGAAAAAAAAAGACAACGTATTGTGTGCTGCTGAGGTTCATTCATGTGTATAGGCCCTGTCTGTGTCTCTGTGTCTTGATGTGTTGGTCTTATGTTTGTCTCTGCATTGCTATGTGTGTGTGTGTGTGTGTGTGTGTGTGTGTGTGTGTGTGTGTGTGTGTGTGTGTGTGTGTGTGTGTGTGTGTGTGTGTGTGTGTGTGTGTGCGTGTGTGTGTGTGTGTGTGTGTGTGTACTTTGTAGCTGGTTTATTTCAGTGTGTACCCGTTTTTATATCATCCATCAATCAATAAATCAATCAATCAATCCATCCATCCATCTATCTATCTATCCATCTATCCATCTATCTAGCTAGCTAGCTAGCTAGCTAGCTAGCTATCTGTCTATCTAACTGTCTGTCTGTATGCCTTTCTATCTATCTATTCTATCTATTATCTATCTATCTATCTATGTTTCTTAAAATCTCTTATGTTGCTTACACTGCCCATAATCTTGTTAAGCTGACTGCTTTTATTTCTCACAGCACTGTGTTGATCCGTTATCAAATATTGGTGTAGGTTTTAATCTGTATATAGCGGCATAGTTTTAACCTGAGATTTAAAAGTTGACGAGGTGACAGCCCTGACATGGCCTCTGTGATGGGCGGGGCTATAAACAACAGGATTGAATTAGTTTGGTTCTGATTTACCACAAATTGCAGTTTCTGACACAACAGCGGATTTTGCATCCTCAGTAAGGTACATCACCACGTAGACAAGTTGCATGGAATGTACAGTAGTGTCAGAGTTATCATACTAAAATAGCCGTGGTTTACTAACTTTGCAGTGTGTCCCAAAATAACAATTCATAACACGCTGTGCTCTTGCACCCTCTGTAAGAAAAGCAATAAGGACTTGCTCCATTGCAAGCACACCACAGCCATACCAACTCAAATATTAATCATTACATACCACAACACGAGATTGAATCACCAAAGTTTCAACCGAAGATTTCAAGAACTTTTGTTACTGCATTACGGTACAGCAAACGCAGACAGAGCACACAGTTACACAACCCATAGATAGCCAAGAACATCATTCCCAGAGAGACCTGATTTTCCACAATACCATCACCCAGTTATGCTGATGATAAGTTCAGGCCCACAGTTGAGTGTAGCTTCAAATCCAGTTTCGTAGGGCAGTGAGGGGAAATACTTGTCAAGCCGAAATGCAGAAATATTTTCTTTCTTCCAGAAAGTGAGTTCCTGTACTTACACAAGTCCTCCAGTCACAGAGTTATTTCAGAGTAATCCATTGCCCAAGTCGGCAGAAAGGAAGGGATAAAGAGGCACTGGAGGATGAGACAGGGGAGGGATGGAGTGATTCGTTCTGTTAGCACCAAAGTTTTCCACTTACTTTCACACGATGCGTTGCCTACCCAACCTTTTACTTACAATTGCTATTTTTATGCTTTTTATGTGACAACAGCGGAGTAGATACTGTCAATTTGTTTTAATCCAAACATCTAGGACAAATATCTGCTCCGTTTTTTAAAATTCAGACATGTGTGTATACGATATAAAAAAAATCATGTTGCATTTTCACTTTGATTAGATCGCAAGTATACACTTTGAACGTCTTCCTTGTGTGAAAGGAGACAGACGATAACAAGCCAGATCACAGGAATAAGTACTCCATGCTTTATGTTATGTGCAAGATACAGCGCTATATAAATTCCATTTATTATTATTATTATTATTTATTATCTTATAAGAAATGTATTCAATGCTGACGTTATGCGGCTTGACAGCGTGCAGACAAAATGTTCCCAAACAGATGTTCATTGACATAATCACTTACAAAGGCCAAAAAACACCCACACATATTTAATGAACAATCAATCGTTCAACTTTGTGAATCAAAGAAAAAGAGGAATAGAAAAGCATAACAAAAAACAACAACAACAGAACTCATTATGGTCATCGCCATCACCATCTCAGCATTAATACTGGTCAACAATACAATATCTTTCATTATAGACAGTCTTCCCTGAAAGATGTGAAGACTATCTGGCCGTTACCTGACAGTTAATTCTCCAGATGTGTCCACTGATGCCACTGTTTAGCCAGACCTTGATCTGTGTAAATCCTGTTCTTGTCCATTATGCAATGTTGCTTGCTTATCGCATTCTGTCTAGCCCTCCATCTCTCTCTTTTAATAAATACCGGAAGAATTATATCAGAAAGGTCATTTGCACTTGGTAAGTGGGTACATTATATGCTTCAGTTTAAACAATGCTTTTTATGCTGTCTTTGAGAAGATCTCCGTTTGTTTTCTGATTGACTTCAAAAGGTTGTCAATGAGGCTGACAAGAAAGACATTGGCGTTATTAAAGAAATCGAATTCCGAGGTAAGAATCCTCCACTTCAGCAGACTAATGAAGCCGTACCTAATTACCCAGTCCACGAGAGTGAATAACTCAAAATAAATTTGGTTCAAGATATCAAGGCAAACTGTACCAGCATCAATGAGCACATCGTACTGCTAGGAATAAAACAGTGCACAGACTTACAAAACTCAACCGACAACAAAACGGAGCTCCTACTGATACTTCACCCTCAACATTGAACCTGCCGATTCACGAATCAGATCAAATCACAACACTCTAGGACTACAGTTTTCCAATCCACTTGCATCGTGAGAAGGAGAGACACGCTTGGCAGCCAGGACTACAAGAAAACGTGTTATCTCAGAGAGTAAGTCCCTGCACTTGTACAAGTCAACAAGTCAGAGTTATTTCCGAGAGCAATCCATGGCCCAACTTTTCAGAAAGAAACACAGGAAGGAAGCACTAAAGGATGATGAGGCGGGAAGGGGATGGAGTGATTGGTTCCGTGGCTACTGGAGTTTCCCCCTTACTTTCGGATGCTGAATTTCCTTTTCATCAGTGTGCTTACCACGACAACTTTGCGCCTGCTTTTGATAAGACATCTGAGCATAGAACACTGTCACCTTTGGGCTCAGACCAAAAAAAAACTAAGACTGTCTGGCTTGTTTCTTGAAATTACTGGAGAAGATATTATAGGTTTGTGGTAATTTAAATTTGATAAGAGGGGGAATAGACATTTTGGAAATGTGTGTCTTTATGTGAAAAATAGTGGAGGGATACAATTTTTAGTAATAATTTGGATTACAAGAGTGATCAGCCCAGTGTTTGTGTGAAGGTCTTAGGGTCTGTGCAAGTGGCCCTGACAAATGTTTGACAATAATTGCAATCAAAACACCTCGAAACAAATCATCATACATCATCATCAATATCACCCCCACCACCACCACCACCACCATCACCATCATCATCATCATCATCATCATTCTTAACTCCTCTCTCTCTATCTCTCCCTCTCCCCCCCCCCTCTCTCTCTCTCTCTCTCTCTCTCTCTCCTCTCTCTCTCCCCCCCCCCCCTCGTCAGCCTCTATTTAGTTTTGATTTTGGAATATGCATATTCAAGAGTATTCAGCTTTGAGTGCACGCCAAGGTATTGTGCCACAATTCTACCAAAGTTTACGAGAAATTATATTTCATTTTCTTTGCCACTTCCATTTTTTGCCCCTCAAAATGTATTGTGGCCTAAGGCTGATGTACATTAAAACAAATTTAGAGTTCAGAGTTCTCTCTCTCTCTCTCTCTCTCTCTCTCTCTCTCTCTCTGATGATGATACACTGTGGCGTGACACTGAAAGGGTGTCATCCATATTCATCCATTCATTCATAATGGCTGTGTGCCAAGCCTTGGTCTCTGCAAATGATGTCCTTGTACTGTCCATTCCCAAATGCTTTTGGTGCGCTAATTTCTTCTCGATCATTTCCATCTCACTTCCAAAGCAGGTCCCTGATGAGTTGCTATTTTGAGGCTGTTTGATCCCACTATCTAACAAGACAGCTTTCAGTCTAGACAATGCCTTGTTTTAACTGCCCTAACTCGGGGTATTTCTGTTTTAGTTCCCGCTTTCTAATTTACTTCAGATGATCAGCAAGAAGGAAGACAGGCAAACCATTTACATTCTCATCAGCCCAGGCAAATGGAACGTCACAGTAAGCAGCTATGCTCAAGAAAGAAAAGTAGAGGAGAAAGAAAAGTAGAGGATTGCTCGTTAGTATTTCAAACACAGGGACTGAAGAACCTCAGCTTTATATTTAAGATCTCAAGGCAAACTGCATCCAGCTTTGGCAGGCTTGCTATGCTGCAAGAGAAGCATGTGGAAAGTTTCTAAAATCTTAGATAATTCACAGACTTTATCCCCCTGCCCCCGTCCCCCCCGTACAACCCCCCCTTCCCACACACACACACAATACCACCGCCTACGCGTTATGACAGTAGAAGACTTCAGGCTTAGAGTACAGACAGTTTCAAGTTTCAGTTACATTAAAGAGTGAGAGACATACTTGGCAGCCTGGAAATCTGAGGAAATACTTTGTTTCCAGAGGGTGGCTTCCTCTACTTCAACAAATCATCGAGTCACAGTGATGTCTCAGAGTACATCTTGGACTCACCCTGCAGAAAAAAGAAGTACGAGAGCACTGAAGGGTGGTATTGGAAGGAAGCTGAGCGATCCACTCAGTTGCATCTAAAGTTTGGTAGTTTTACTTTTTTTAGGTACTTTTAGATATTGCATTTCCTTTCCAACTGTTCACTCAATATGACGGTGCATTGTTGGCTTTAGTGCGTAAGCATACCGTAACATTTCTGCTAAAATTTGTTTTAAAAAAAACCAACATAAAGAATGCACGATGTGCAGACTATGATATGTAGCATTATGCGTTTCAGATTCAATGATATAGTAAAGACATATTTTGAATGCTTAATTCATAGTGTCAATACAGTCATAGCGCATACAATCAAGCCACCAAACCAAGCAAGAAGTTTCTGTTAAGATCTTTTAACTTACGCCATCGCTTCTGACTTTTTTTTTACCATTCCTTGGCAAAAGCTCAGAGATTCACAAATGATGAGATTCTGCGTATGGGACCGTTTATGCCCACAATGAAGGTGCCCTCAGTCCGACTTCGGGGACGGACATGGTGTAATAAATCACTGTACAACATCTAGAAACAAAAATGTATAGACAAACATGTTATTCCCCCTTTTATCTCAACCCACGCTGTCAGATCCTTCCAGGATCCTGAAGAGTTCAAAATAATCGCAGGAATACCATTCCTAGGCTACGAGACACACACACACACACACACACACACACACACACACACACACACACATATAATATATATATATATATATATATATATATATATATATATATTATATATATATATTCTGTCCCGTAGTCTGACGACCGTGGGGGCACCCTCAAAGACTCAGCAACCAGTTCCCTCCATTCCTCTCTCTGTTCTGCCTTTCTCAGGGTTTTGTTGAGTTCTAGGCCTGTCCATTCACTGATGTTATCCTCCCAGCTCTTCCTTGGTCTGCCTCTTCTTCTTCCTCCTTGGACAGTGCCTTGCAAAACTGTCTTTGTAATTCCTTGGGATCTTGTGACATGCCCATACCACTTAAGTTTACGCTTTTTCACGATCGTTAGAAGGTTCTCATAGGGTCCAATGGTTTGCTGGATTCTGTTATGCTTATTTCGAGGATAGTGGAATAAGCACTCATGTGTGGGGTTTTTTACAAACAGTCCTCGTGTGCACTTTGCACATTTTGTCATCCGTTCCCAGAGGAGAGAGAGAGAGAGAGAAAGAGATGTATGTTTAGAACAGGAAATACAACAGGAACGTCATTTCCGGCATATGAATTGCATTGTTACACAAATCACCGAGCTTAAGACTTTCCATTATCAGCCTTAGACCCAACTTTACACCAACATCAACAAAAACGGATAGGAGGCATGAAGAAATGAGAAGAGAGAGGAGTAAAGGTATCGACTGGGATTTTACTACTGTTCCTTTTTCATTATCATTTTTTTTTTCTGTTTACCGTAGCGTTCTCATTTCAGAGGTTCATTTAAGACTGGCGATTCATCGCCTGCTTTTGATAGGACTGCAATGGGGTATGTAACATTGTCAGGCTTTCCACTGGCAGGCAATTTGCATGCAGAATGAGATGCTTTGAGAACTGACAAATGAGCTGCCGTCTTAATATCAAGTTATGAATGGAATGGGTCTAGAATTGAGGGTTGTGGGTATTCTTATTTTGAAAATAAAACAAAAATCCCTACGTCATTCTAATTCGTGCGGCTAACATAATTTAGATACGGTGTTTTTTCCTTTATGTTACTGATTTTCTAAGCGGTTACTGTTTAAAAGTATAACATTCATCCCATTTTTTTTGGTCTGTCCCTGTTTCTTTCACTCCGTGTCTTTCTATGGTTCTCTGTCTTGTCTTTCTCTATGTCTCTGTAGTCTGTCTTGTCTTTCTCTATGTTTCTGTACCTTTGCACCCTTATCCCTCTATTCTCCTGATCTTTCTCTCTGCTCTCTCTCTCTCTCTCTCTTCTCTCTCTCTCTCTCTCCTCTCTGTCTCTCTCTCTCTGTCTGTCTGTCTGGTCTTGTCTGTCTCTCTCTCTCTCCTCTCTCTCTCTCTCTCTCTCTCTCTCTCCTCTCGATAGCCTAGTGGTTAGAACATTGCGCTCGCAATCTGACGACCTGGGTTCGATTCCCGTTCAAGGGGGGTATTTTTCCCTGGAGTTAACATCAGTGCAGACTCCACTCTCCCCAAAAGTCCTTAGTATGAGACTATAAACCGAGGTCCCGTGTGGGAACGCACGCAGAACATCTTGCGCACACGTTAAATCCTGTTCCGCTTTTCGTAAGAGTAGGCCATTGTGTAGCGGTGGGAACAGATGACAGAATTTACAAAACCGCATACACACGGGGACTAGATGTAAAAAAAAGCACATAAGTGCTTATTCCATTATCTTCGATATAAAAGAATAAAATAAAAATATAAATATAAATATAAAATCTCTCTGTGCGCGCGCGCGAGCGCGTGTGTGTTTGTGTGTGTATGTGTGTGTGTTGGTCGGAAACAAAAACGTCTGCTCCTGTATCCAGTAGAGCAATCATCGGCGAAGGATCGTAAAGTACAATACAATGGCCACACTGCAGCCCCCTGTGCGTTATAGTTTTGACTAATCGTTCTTATCATACGACACAGTTTCAGATATTTAGGTCATGATTCGCTTCTTTGTCATAGATATAACTTTTCTTTGGAGGTTTTTTTTTGTTTTCAAGAAAGTTTCTTGTTCCTTGTTTTCTCTTTTGTGTCGTTTGTGTGTCTTTCTTGTTTGTTGGTTGGTTGTATATATATATATATATATATATATATATATATATATATATATATATATATATATATATATATATATATATTGCGTTGTGTTTTGCTTTCCTTAATAGGGTATCTATTTCAGTCATGTCAGCAGAAGAAAAATCCTATTGAAAATGTGATACCGTATATAACTTTCACTATTTCAACGCGCTTTAGATTGGCAAAGTATGGGTTGTTAGATATTTTTGCTTTTGCTTAATTCGTTTTTTGAAAGTTCTGCATTACATATTTAGCTGTGCATTCCCGTTATCAGACAGTTTTATCAAGTATCCTATCAACCTTAAACTGTCACTACCACCCCTGCCCAGAAAAAGAAAACAAATACTTCTAGCCAATGTTTTCTAAGCCAAGATTGGCTGAGTATCGCTGATTTGTATTTATATATTATGTATGTTGATTTTGTGAAGAACAAATCACGTTGTTTTTGGTTGTTCCTAGTGACCTTTGCACGATTCTTTGCATCTTTCTTTTATGATTTTCAGAACTATTTTTTTCGGTTATATCTTTTGCCTTTTCTTTTTTTTTTGTAGCTAATACAGCACGAGAGCTTTCTACCATCATACAAATAGTCGAAACCCAAGCAACAAAAGTGACTGAGACTTTTTCAGTTTTTAGACATTGTTGCTTGCAAAATACGTTGTACATAGCCTTGTTCCATTTCTACGGCTTTGACGTTGTGCAATCATTCATTCTAAGACCCCAAATGCCAGCAATGTCAACTATAATCTATACATCTATTCTGTAGAAAGGTTTCGACCATCAGAGAAGATACTGTTTCGAAGTCACTAATAGTTTCTTGTTTGAGAATATCCTCAACAAAGAAAAACAACAACAACAACAACAACAACAACAACAAATCTAAGAAGGAAAATATTTCTCATTGGTGAATTTCCAGACATACTAATAGTTACCTTTTTATAGAAATAACTAGTAAGTGAAATCCGGAATCCTTTTTCTGGGGACAGATTTTAAAAAAAAACAAAAAAATAACACAACTATTTTTAATTGGAGATAGAAAAGGGGTCAGGAGGAAGAAGGAAGAGACGGTTGGAGAAGACAGAGCGAGAGGGGGAGGGAAGAGTGAGGGTTGTGATTAAATGGCTGCTTCGTCTGCTGCATCTTTTTTTCTTGAATCTTGGCTTTACCGTTTCGCTTTCCACTAGTTGTGCCTTAGAACGGGCAATTTATTGCCTCATTTGGATGATACAGCGATAGTGCAGATAGCATAGCTAGCTGAGTTGCTGTTTGGTTTTTGGGGTGTTTTTTTTTAATTCTCGTTACCATCCATTTCTTTTTTTTGAAGAGTATCTTCTGCTACCTTGTCTGTCTCCTAGTCGGTCTACATGTCTGTCTTTTCTGTATGTCGGCCTGACTGTCTTTTGTGTTTGTTTGTCTTGTCTGTCTGTCTGTCTGTCTGTCTTGTGTGTTTGTCTGCCTTGTGCGCTTGTTTGTCTTGTCTGTCTGTCGTGTGTGGTTTGTTGCCTTGTGCGTTTGTCAGTCTTTTGTGTTTATATGTCTGTGTGCTCTGTGTTTATCTGTCTGCCTCTTTGTCTGACTGAATCTCTCTATCTCTCGCTCGCCTGCGCTCTCTCTCCTCTCTCTCTCTCTCTCTCTCTCTCTCTCTCTCGCTCTCTCTCTCTCTTCTCTCTCTCTCTCTCTTCTCGCTCTCTCTCTCGCTCTCGCTCTCTCTCTTTGTGAGGTCATAAAGGCTCCTTACTTTCTTTGATTTACGTTTAATGCGAGTATCTTCTGCTGAGGGATAGAGGTTGTATTTAATGACTGACTGACACTCTGCAGACGGCACAGATCTGGTAGGTCTCTCTCCACAAGTTGGTCAACCGATAGGAGCCAGCTCAGTGATCTTGTAGGCAGTACAGTCTTTACCAGACTGTTAAGATAGTTCTTTTCACTGGTAAAACACTACCATATTCAACACCATTTTGAACATGAATGTGAGGGTAGTTTTCATGACAGAAATGTTTCAGTTTGTCAGTAGTCCTTGTGCATATTTTGTCTATTCCACTTGGTATTGGAACAACAGTCTCTGATGGAATTTCTTGCAGATAAATGGTGCAGTGACACTCTAAAAAAAAACAAAGGAAAATAACTAACAAACAAACAAAAACTGAAATACCAAAAGAGCATAAGAACCAGCCTTTTCAAACCTTTTTGTTTTACTTTTCACTTTCTGCAGACTAATTACTTACTATCTTTAGAGATAAATCTTTGGTTATTGACACATTGCACACCAGTTAATCTAGAACACTGAGCAACTGTTGATCTCACTGCACTGATTCATCAATGTCATATGTTTATATATATAAACCAGCTGCCATGGCGCAGTGGTTAGCGCCTTGGGTTACGGACTGGAAGGTCGCGAGTTCGATTCCCATAAGAGTCATAGGGATTTTTCGGACTCCAGCCGGCTCCTACCCAGATTGAGTGTGCTGTGGGCTCAGTGGGAAGACTGGGACCACACAGTCGAGCCTCATCAACTTAACGGATGCGAGTTTGAGAGTGTTGCTCAAATTGCCTGACCAACACTGCAGGTGTCTGTATCTCTCGGGCCCGGTTGACGCCGGGATATGTTATGATAGTAAGCGTAGAGTACAACCCTGTCAAGTAGTCTCAAAGCATATGCACCTCCACAGCAGCAGCATTAGGTCATCCTCATTGTCATTGATCATCATGCAATAAACAACAAAATGCCTCTGCTTCGGTGGTCCCAGTTGCTCTGGTCTCATGGTGACCTCAGATTCGGTTTGCCCGTACACTTCTGTGCCTGTGATGAGTTTGTGTCAAAGCCTTTGGGGTTGGAGGTTCGTGGGGGACGGTTGTTGGAGGGATGTTGTTTTGGTTGCCACCTCACTCAGTCTGGCTCCGCGACTAAGCTAATACTGTCGTTAGTAGGGGGCTTAATAGGTGGTGTCCTGCGTATGTTAGCTCAGAACAGGCACCACTGAACACCACCAAAATGACCCGGCAGCAGTGCAGGGCCCCTCTGGTTGGTGGCCCAACGGCGGCCTGATAGTGATGGGCTCCCTGTGGGCTTTCGACCCTGAGGATGAGACATAACAAATCTGGGTGTGGCTGTGGCCGGGAGATTGGAATGAGCGGCGTGGGAACAGTAGGACCGGGGAACGTCACAGAAGATGAGGCAGCAAAAATATATATATATATATTTATATATTTATCATTGTCACATATGACACCTGCCTCCACAGCGGTGTTGTGTTATACTGTTTCTACATTTTGATTAAATTGTTGGAATGAAAGTCATTAATAAACAGTGTAAATGGCAAAAAAGCCCCATCTAGCACGCTCTCCCGGGCTGTCCACAATCACTTTTTAGTGGATAGCTTTAGACGCTGAAACGAAAAAAACACACCCTCTTAATCTTCAGGGATCCCATTTTCAATAAAAGTTTACCAGACGTTGACTCCTCATCTATATGGTGTTGGTGCTTTGCACCAAAACATTGAGGTTTTGATTGCACAGATTGTAACTAACCTTAGCCTTTAAGCTGACCAAAGAGATGGTCAGATTTGTAGAAAAGGATAGTATACGATACTGAACCGCAGTTAATCACCAGGATAACAAATTAAAGATTTCGTCTAATCTCACTAAAGTGAAAAGACGTTACATCAAAAGAACGAACTCCCCTGTTGGGTTGCCGGGAGCCTGTCAGTATAAGTTATATCCCCACATTCTGGAAATTATATGCTAGAAATTTCATCTTTTCTGTCACTCTCTTTGTTTCTGCCTTGTTCCTTTTTTTCCTGTCAACTCCTCCTTCTCTGTTTTCCGCATTCTTGTTCCATTCTCCTGCCTATTTCCCCCCAAAAGACTTAAAAATAACAGTTATCTCTTATGCCGATATCGGATACGCTGGGCCTGACTTGTCAGGCGCTTAACGGCTGCGTGACGCATTTTCGCTCATACAACAGACAACAATGGTTGCTTTTTGAACGTTCGAAGAAGAAAAGAACGAATAAATAAACGAACGAACGGTAAGCATCTGATTCAGATTTTCTAGATGATGGAGTAGAAAATGATGGGGCCGATGACACACCTTTCTCGAAATGTATGTTTGCTCTGAAGGTTACAGGCAATCAACCCGTCAAATGTCCAGTTGTGACAGCGAAGAAGCCAAAAGGTTAGAGATCAATGTTTATTGATAAAAGAATAACCTAGTGTTTGATGAACACACATGACAGTGGTCCGTAAAAATGTGTCTGTGTTAATATCAACGCTTGTAGTTCAACCGATTTTTGTCTTTGAGCGACCACACATTGAAAAAAACGACATGGGTGAAAGACGACGAGAGTGATTAAGATATTGATGTCAGCATGTCCCATATACTGACCCTACATCGCCACTCCCCTAACCCCGCTCCTTCCCCCCCCCCCCCCCCCTCCCCCTTCCTTGCATAAGTGTTTGTGTTGTGTTGTTGTTTTTCTTCAGGTGATCAGCCTGCCAGTCTTAAACTTCATGCTAAGTGATGATCTGGCTGCAGATGCTAGGTTCAATAAAGGCCCGGTCTCTCTCTCTCTCTCTCTCCTCTTCCATGATATCCATTGTGGAGATCGTGGTCTAGAGGTACGTCCCTGTCTAGAAAGCGAAAAGTCCGGTCGGATGTGCGGTGGTTCGAATCCTGTTTGGACCCGAAACTTCCCCCCCCCCCTCCATTAGACCATGAGTGGTGGTCTGGGCGCTAGTCTTTCGGATGAGACGATAAACCGAGGTCCCGTGTGTTACACATAATTATTCAGCGCACGTAAAAAAAAGTCCACGACAATTAAAGAGTTGTCCCTGGCAAATGTTTTAGAAAAAAGTCACTCTGGTAGGGAAACAAATACAGTTGCAGACACAAACAAGGGGGGTGGCGCTGCTCTTGTGGGAAGAACAGCCCGAATTTCACGCAGAGAAATCTGCCATGACTTAAAGTGGTATAAATACATAAATAAATAAATAAATAAACAGATCTTCACAGCTGTATGATCAGACGTTCCAAATATCAGAATTAGTAAACAAAAATGTCTCACAATATAGCACTGACATTATTGCTTGATTTTAACATACATAAAAGGCAAAAATTATATCGAGTTTGTTTTATCAGCCGCGCTTCTTTTAAATGAAAGCAAGTGTGGCCAATAACAACATTACATGAACAGCCATACGTTTATCATCATTCCCAGTTCTAGCTGAGCTGACATGCAATTGTCGTGCCGTTCTTATCCCTAGAACAGCAGTTGGCTTTCAAAAGCATTTTCACGTGCAGCTCTGTGTTTGGAAACAAAATAGTCTGGCATCACATCACTGAAATTTGATGTATTTTTAAAATTTTTTATTTATTTATTTATTCTTTTATATCGAGGAAAATGGAATAAGCACTCGTGTGCTTTTTTATATCTAGCCCCCGTGTGTATGCAGTTTTTATCAATCTGTTTCCACCGGCACACAATGGCCTACTCTTCCGAAAAGCGGAACAGGATTTAACGTGTGCGCAAGATGTTCTGCATGCGTTCGAACACGGGGCCTCGGTTTATAGTCTCATCTAAACGTACCAAACCAAACCGAAAAGGATGATGGAAGATGCTGTTGCTTTCACAACTCATAACTTTGGCAGCCTTTCTCGCGGCGTGATAAACAAGGTAGGAGCACCTGGATTCCAGACCTAAGGGATGAAGGAGAGAAGAAGTCTGCACTGTAAGCCGACTGCCCACAATCTCAGATCCCATTAATATACTATTTTTTCAGACTCGCAGTGGCATACACTGTCAGAACCACTCACGTTAGCAAAAGGGAGAAGATGGTGGTCAGAGGAACCCTGGAACACGAAACACGATGGGCACTTCATTTCCTGTGTGTATGGATTGACATGCTTGTCCAAGTCACTAAGCTACCAGAATCCATCAAAGCAATCAATTGCCCAACATCAGAGAAACAGACGAAGAACAACAACAAGAATAACAACAACAACAAGAACAAAAACAACAGCAGCAGCAACAACAACAACAACAACAAGAATTGAGAGCGAGCGAGCGAGCGAGAGAGAGAGAGAGAGTGACAGACAGACAGACAGAAAAGCAGAGATAGAGACAGAAGGAAAACACAGAAGGAAAAGAGAGAGAGAGAGAGAGAGAGAGAGAGAGAGAGAGAGAGAGAGAGAGAGAGAGAGAAGGGGAGGGGGGGGGGGGCGAGGAAATGAAATATGGACGAAGAAAAATGGCGCAATTGATTGCCTATTTCTGTTGCAATTTGTCATTCACTTTCAACCAGCGTCGTTCTCTGCTCAATGTATGCATTACTCGTGCAATTTATCGCGTGATTTTTAATAAAGCAGCAGATAACATACAGCTTTTAATCTCGATCTCACTAGATCTCTTACATGCAGAATTCAATTCAAATGGCTTTAAGCACTTTGGATTTTCAAATTCAGAGAGCAGTGGTTTAGAAAATTGTGTAACTTTACGTATCAACATGTATTATTTACAGATACAACAGCCCAGCGTGCAACAACACCAATCTCCACGTTTGATTGTAGACTGGTATGCCTTTTTACATCCTTTCAGAATCTTTTGGTCAAACACAGAATTACGACATGTTTGAAGGAGCGAAAGAAGAACTCTGCGATGAAATCTTACAGCTCACAATTTCAGTTGCCATCTGCAAAGTTGATAAGTTCAGTCCCTATTTTGGGGGTACAGTTTGGGGGGGAGGAACTAATATATCAAGGAGTTGAAAAAAACCCCTTTGCTGTCAGAAGATATTTTCAACAGGAAATACGATAGACACTCCATTTCCTGTGTATAGGTTGATAGAGTTGCCCTAATCACCAAGGTACACGCACACATCAGAGCACACCGTTGCCCAAATCCATATTTGTTTAAATACAAAATTGATATAGAAGAAAGACCGAAGGAAGGAAGAAAGGATGGAAGGATGGATGGAAGGAAGAAAGGAAGGAAGAAGATGGTGATGGTGATGAGGAGGAGGAGGGGGGTAGGAGGAGGATTACGAGGACGAGCACGAGGAGAAGGAGGATGAGAAGAAGAAGAAGAAGAAGAAGAAGAAGAAGAAGAAATAGAAGAAGAAGCAGAAGAAGAAGAAATAGAAGAAGAAGCAGAAGAAGAAGAAGAAGAAGAAGAAGAGAGAGAGAGAGAGAGAGAGAGAGAGAGAGAGAGAGAGAGAGACAGAGACACAGAGACACAGAGAGACAGAGACAGCGACAAAGAGACAGACAGACAGAGACACAGACAGAGACAGACAGACACACAAACATGCACAGGTAGAAACAGACAAAAACAGATACAGACAGACAGACAGACAGATACACACACACACACACACACACACACACACACACACACACACGCACAAACTGACAGAAAGAAGGAGGAAGGGGGGGGGGGGGGTGTCACGGGAAATAAAATTGAGCGAAGAAGAACAGGCGTGATGGATTGGCGGCTGTTGGTGGTGGTGGTGGTGGTGCCATTCTTCCTTCATCCACCCTCGGCTGCTGTGTTCTCCTCCTCCTCCATCCCTTCTCACCACACGGGCCATGTATTGCGGGGTTTTGAGGAAATAGCGAAGGGGCAGATAACGTACCCCCTTTTAGTCCCCGATAGGCTGGCTGCATGCACAATAATAGACTGTTGTTTTTCAAGAGTGGGGAGTGGGGTGGGAGTGTGTGAGAGAGATCGAGAGAGAGAGAGAAAGAGAGAGAGAGAGAGAGAGAGAGAGAGAGAGAGAGAGAGAGAGAGAGAGAGAGAGACTTCAGACTTTTACTGTACATCGGCCTTTGGCCTTTGGGAGAGAGAGAGAGGGGTAGGAATATGCTGCCGTCAGCATTATTGCGTTTTAAAATTGAAAATTGTGTGAAAAATGTGTGTATGTGTGTGTTTGGGGTGTGTGTTTGGTGTGTGTGTGTGTGTGTGATGTGTGTGTGTGTTTGGTGTATGTGTGTGTTAGGTGTGTCTGTATGTATGTGTGTTTGTGTGTGTGTGTGTGTGTGTGTGTGTGTGGTCTGTGTCTGTGTGTTTGGTGTATGTGTGTCTGTGTCAGTGTGTCTGTCTGTTCCTCTGTGTGCCGGTGCCTCTATGTCTATGTGTATGTGTCTCTGTGTCTGTGTCAGTATGTCTGTGTCAGTGTGTCTGTGTGTCTGTATGGTACTGGTAGATGCACTTGAAAGGGTCAAGGAAACGTGTAACATTCTGGGGTTGTTGTGTTGTTGTTTTTTAAGAAGACAAGAACGTCTTTGAAATAAAACATAGAACCTAACAACCAAAAGAGAGACCAAACAACAACAAAAAAGTATGAAAGGATACTCATCATTTTCTTTTGTCAACAAAGCCAATCATTAGGCGGTTGAAATTTGCTAAGCATCCCAATTATTTTATTTTATGCTGCCAAAGATTGACCAAAAATTAATGCACATCAAACTCAGCGTGAGCAGTCAAAAAAGCGGAAGAAGTAGAGACAGTTTTTGCCCCACATTCTGGAGCTAACGAGATTAGCCTGGAGGTAAAGATGCTAGGCAAAGAACTGGAGAGGGTCGTGGTTCTATTTGATTAAAAGCTGAAGTTCTTGTGAACATGGCAACTGTGAAATTTCAGACACAAAAACGAATAGTGCGGACAGCGTAAGTCTGCTTTGCAGCAAATGTAAGTATTGAACCAGAAGGAACAAAATTTGTTCAAAAGGAGAATGTATGTATGTTTGTTTGTTTGTTTGCGATGCTGTTTGTTTGTTTGTTTGTTTGTTTGTTGTAGACGTTGGTGTTGTTGTAGACGTTGTTGTTGTTATTGTTGTTGTTGTCATATTTGTCATCGCATCGTAGTTGTCGTTGTCTTCTGCCTCGTCTTTGGTTTTTTGTGTATTTTTTAAAAATTGTTTTTGTTCTTTTATCATCGTTGCTATTGTTATTATCGTTATGAGTACACTTCTTAGTATTGTTATCATTATTATTGTGCCAATGCCTGCATGTTGTTGGTTCTGTGATTGCTACTGCTTTGCTGCTATTGCTGTTTTTACTACTACTACTACTACTACTACTACTACTACTACTACTACTACTACTACTTCTGCTGCTGCTGCTACTGCTACTACTACTACTACTACTACTACTACTGATGCTGCTGCTACTGCTACTCTACTACTACTACTACTACTACTACTACTACTACTACTACTACTACTGATGCTGCTGCTGCTGTTGCTGCTACTTCTACTCCTCCTCTCCTTCCTCCTCCTCTCCTCCTCCTCCTACTACTACTACTTCTACTTCTATAACTATTACTACTACTACTACTACTACTACTACTACTACTACCTATTATTATTTCTTTCTTCTTCTGCTGCTGCTATTGCTGCTGCTACTACTTTTTCACTCCTCCTCTCTCCTCCTCCTCCTCCTCCTCCTCCTTCCTCCTCCTACTACTACTACTACTACTACTACTACTACTACTACTACTACTACTGCTGCTGCTGCTGCTGCTGCTGCTGCTGCTACCATCACCACCGCATCACTACCACCACTACCACCACTACTACCACAAACATTACTACTACTACTACCACTACTACTACTACTACTTCTACTACTACTTCTACTACTACTACCACTACTACCATACTACTACTCACTACTACTACTACCACTACTACTACTACTACTACTACTACTACTACCACTACTACCACTACCACTACTACTACTACTACTACTGATGCTGCTGCTGCTGCTGCTGCTGCTGCTGCTGCTACCATCACCACCGCATCACTACCACGACTACCACCACTACTACAACTAACACTACTACTACTAGTACTACTTCTACTACTACTACTACCACTACCACTACTACTACTACTACTACACTACTACCCCTACTACTACTCCCTAATACTACTACTGTTCCTCTTACCCCGTCCCCCCCCCCCCTATCACCACCACCACCACCACCACCAACACCACAACAAAACACACCACCCCCAAACCAACCCCACCACCCACCACCACCACCACCACTACACCACCACCACCAACAACAACAAACACCACTCACCACCACCAACCCAACCATCACCACCATCAACACCAACCACCAACAACAACCACCAAACTTACTATAGCTAACATTCTCCCTTTCTCTCTCTCTTTTTTTCTCTTTTTCTCTCTTTTTTTCTTCTATCATCTTCCTCCCACTTCCCAAACGCCACCAGCGCCGATATGCGCCTGGAAGAGCACCGCAAGCCCTTGTGCATCATCTCCAACGACGGCACCATCTTCTGGATGCCGCAGGCCATCTACCGCAGCTCCTGCAACATTGACGTCTACGCCTTCCCCTTCGACGTGCAGAACTGCTCGCTCAAGTTCGGCTCCTGGACCTACGACGGCTTCAAGCTCAACGTGGAGTTCTACCAGAAGAAGAACTTCATCGACCTGACCGAGTACGTGGAGAGCAACGCCTGGACCATCATCGACGTCCCTGCCGAGAGGAACGTGAAGAACTACTCGTGTTGCCCGGCGCCCTTCATTGACCTGAAGTACTACCTGGTCTTCCAGAGGAGGGCCACGCTGTACAACTACATCCTCATCCTGCCCTGCATCCTGCTGACCTCCATCACCTTGATCCTCTTCTGGATCCCGCCGGAGTCCCCAGCTAAGATGCAGCTTGGTGAGTGTGGTGTGTTTGTAGGGTGTGTGTGTGTGTGTAGTGTGTGGTGGGGTGGGGATGGGGATGGGAGTGTAAGTGGTTTGGGGGTGGGAGGGTGTGTTGTGTTGTGGGTTTTGTGTGTGTGTGGGTGTAGTGTGTGTAGTGTGGTTGGGGTTGTGTTGGGTGTAGGGTGTAGTGTGTGAGGTGGTGTGTTGTGTGTGTGGTGTGGGTGTAGTGTGTGTAGTGGTGTGTGTGGTTGGGTGTGTGTGGTGTATGTGGTGTGTGTGGGGGTTGTGGTGTAGTGTGTGTGTGTGTGTAGTGTGGGTGTGTGGTGTGTGTGGTTGGGGTGTGTGTGTGTGTGGGGTGTTTTGTGTGTGTGGGTTTTGGGTGTGTAGTGTGTGTTGGGGGGGTGTGGTGTGTTTTTAGTGTTTTAGTGTGTGTAGTGTGGTTGGGGGTGTGTGGGGTGTGGGGTGTGTGTAGTGTGGGGTGGTTGGTGTATTTGGGGTGTGTGTGTGGGGTGTGTGTGGTGTAGGTGTGTGTGTGTAGTGTGTGTGTTTTTGGTGTGTGTGGTGTTTGTGTAGTGTGTGTGTGGGGAAGGGTGTGTGTGTGGTGTTGTTTGTGTGGGGGTGTAGTGAGTTTTGTGTGTGGTGTGGGGGTGTAGGTGTGTGTGTGTGGGGGGGTGGGGTGTGTGGTGGTTGTGGGGTGTGTGTGTGTGGGGAAAGGGGTGTAGGTGTGTATGTTGTGTAGTGTGTGGGGTGGGGTGTGTGTTTTGTAGTGTGTGTGTGTGGTTGTGGTAGTGGTGTGGGGAGGGGTGGGGTGTGTGGTGTGTGTGGTGTGTGGGGGTGTAGGGTTGTAGTGGTAGGTTGTGTGTGGGTGGGTAGGTGTGGGTGGGTTTTGGTGTGGGGTGGGGGGGGGGGGGGGGGGGGGGGGGGGGGGGGTATGTGTGGTGTGTAGGGGGGGGTGGGCGTGTGGTAGTGTGTTGTGTGTTGGGGGGTGGGGGTAGTGTGTGGGGGAGGGGGTGGGGGGGGGGGTGGGTAGTGTGTTATGTGTTTTGTGTGTGGTGTGGGGGGGGGGGGGTAGTGGTGGTAGGGGTGGTGGGGGTGGTGTGTGTGTGTGGGGGGGGGGGGGTGTGTGGTGGGGGTGGGGGGTGTTGTGTGTGTGTGTTGTTGTGCTTTTTGTTTTTTTGGGTTTGGGGGTTTGGGTTGGTGTTTTTGGTTGTGGGGGTTGTTTTGTTGTTGTTTGCCTTTTTTTTTTTTTCTTTTTCTTCTTTCTTTTTTTTTTCCTTCTTCTCTTCTTCTTCTTCTTCTTCTTCTTCTTCTTCTTCTTTTCTTCTTCTTTTTTCTCTTCTTCTTCTTGCTGTTGCAGTTGCATTTGTTTTTGTTGCTGTCCTTGTTCTCACTTAACATTTTTTCAAGCTATCAGAACCCAGATATCCATCTCAGCCATTAAGAAACATGTATAAACAAACTAATCAATGCATCAACCAATCGATCAATCAATCAATCAATCAATCAAGCAATCTGCCTTTATCTCGACTCTGCAGAAACAGTACAAAACAAGGTAACAATACGAGAAAAGAAATAAAATATAAAAACCTTAAACTAATGCAGTACCATTAAAGGGTTTACCCCCCCCCCCCACCCCACACCCACCCCATCCCAAATCGATACAATCATAACGACTTCTCTTTCACGTCGGTACACCCTGACGTAAGTTGCTTTGATGGTCAATATCAGATTGTGTGAACACATCCAAAAAGCCTGCCCGGTACGGTACCAGAAGACAGCAGTCAGAAGGGCCATGTTCAGTGATGCCAGAACAAGGCAACGTCCGTGGTCATGGCGCGTGAACATCGGCCTAATGAGGCGGCAGTCTGGGCGGGTCATGTTCGCTCTGTGGAAAAGTGTAGCATCAGGCGGTAGAGGTTTTGTTCCCCTTTTCCGCTAAACCTCGTCCGCCCTTCCCCGCCTGTGCACCCCCCCCCCCCACCCCCCACGTCTCCCCTTCTCCCCCTCTCTCCCCCTTTTTTCTTTCTTCTTTTCTTCTGTTCTTTTTTGTTTTGTTTTGTTTTTCTTGTTCTGATGTTGTCAAGTCCTTTTCTCCCATTCTTATCACTAGCTGCTATTGCCTGGATTTGTTTTTGTTGTTGTTGTTGTTTTTTGTTGTCGTTGTTTTACTTTCTAATTCTCAGAGTCAGCAATTCATAGAGAAAGTTTTTTGTTTGTTTGTTTGTTTTTCTCAACTGGAATAAGTTGCGGGAAGACATGAATTATGTGAAACAGTAGCAAGTGCACTAATATCACTGATAGTGGGGGGAAAACCCCGTTAAATAAAAAAGCCAATGTGTTTGGCTGCTTTACAACCACCGGCCAGAGGGAGGCTCTGTCTGCACTGCTTACGTGTTGCT
>CM054135.1:47783482-47788482 GCA_028751875.1 Rapana venosa
TCCTCTTGTCTCTTTTTTCTCTTAGCAGTTGTGAATAACTTCACAATGGTTAAAGCAAGTTCTCACAGTCTTCTGTACTTATCGCTGGCAGCTCTTTTTATTTTAACAGAATCTGTGGTAATTATTGTTTTTGATTTTTTCTCTTCTTGAGAGAAAATTTGAATGGATTACAATGTGTGGTACGCAACTTGCGACATACATCACAAGTACATAATGACAGGGACAGACACTCAACTCAACACAGACACACAAACAGACACATCCCTTAGCAGACATAACACACAATCGCGCGCGCACCAACACACACATCCACACACATCACACACACACACGCACGCACCACGCACGCACGTGATTACAGACATATGTGCCGTGCACACACAGCACAACAACACAATCACTTAGAGTGAACACGTTAAATTGAAGACAACAACAACAGACAACAACAACACACACATGCACACACACGCACGCACGCACTCAGACACTCACACACACACATACACACACACTCACTTACCACACACACATAATACATACACACACACCTCCACCCCAACCCACCCCACCCCACTTAGCCCTCCACCACCAGTTCCCAATACCCACCATATACACACATCCCACCAACACCACCACCCACCCTCCAACCCTACCACCACCAACCACCACACCCCACTACCAAATCTCGTTCCCAATATCCCACCATTATACACATGCTTCCCCAACACCACCACCCCTCCCCCTACCACCACCACCACCACCGCCACCAAATCTCGTCACTTTCCCACCACAGTGACTCAATCTGCACCTGTCTGTTCTTCCCTCAAGCTCTCAATCGAAATTCGATCAGCACCCAACTCCCGCAGAGAATGATTAAAGCAAGGCGACTGTTTAACAGTCAGGTGCCAGTGCCTGCTTTTTGTCCGGGGGGGGTAAGTTTACAGAGGGCCTGTGTCCGCCTGAAGAGTCCAGAGATCCATCGATTTGTTTTGGAAATTGCTTTTGCCATGGGCCCAAGGCAAGGCACAGAGTTTTGGGAAGGAAGGGATGTAGGGTTCAAATCAAGCTGAAGGCTAGGTTTTACTTCCTTGTACTGGAGTTACGTCTTTACTGAATCTCTGTGGAGTTTGCCTTTTTCATAATAATTGGATTGTTACTTGGAAACTTTTTAATTTCTGGGTTGTTGGGTTTGGGTTTTTTTTATTGACTGGTTGATCAACTTAGTTCTGTTGAGTAGTATGCATTTTTCGCTTACGGGGAACAGGAAACAAACTTTTTTTCCTTGGGAAACTGTTGATGGCAGTAATTGTAACAAACACATGTGCATTGCTAAGGAGAAAAAGAGGTGGATGGGTTGGTCTGGAAGTGCAGCGTATTTTTTTTATTACAGTAAGTTTGGTAAAGGTTTAAATATGGTTGTTCGTAGTGGGCTAAGATAACAATCACATTAACCATAACAACACTAATGGCTTCAAGAACAGTAACGGTAATAATGACAACAGTAGCAACAACAACAACAGCAACAGCAACAACAACTACAACAATCTAATGTTGATAGCAACAAATAATATACTCGACACTACTTCCACAAACAAATACAAAGTGTAACACTCAGCTAAATAAACAGGGATTTTTTTTATTGTGTGTTGTTAGTTTGTTTGTTTGTTTGTTTGGCTGCTGGTTTTATTTTTTTGGGGGGAGACTACAATGTGTGTACTTGCTGCAATCATTCCAAATATACTCAATGCACTCATGGCATCACTCCTCGCTATACATCTGTATCAGGCTCACCTTCTCATCTTTCGGGAGTCTGGCACACAGCTTCCTAAAGGGAACTATCGATGTCAGGTCATTGGTATCCCCTGTGGGGATGCCAGAGGCCTGTCCGCATGAATAGCATCCCCACTTTCTCTGGAAATTCTGTGGTAGGAGTTCCCTCTTTTCTATCCCTCTTTTTTTGTTTCTGCCTTGCTCCTTCCCTTTTCTATCCCTCTTTTTGTTTCTGCTTTGTTCCTCCTCTTCTTGTCACATCCTCCTTGTCTGTTTTCTGTCTTCTTGGTTCTTTCTCCTGCCTTTTTGCCCAGAAAAAAACAACTAAAAAAAGGTAATGGTAAAGGAGTCCTATAACCTATAAGGTCGTAGGGGAGCGAGGCGTCAGAGACATCACTTCTCTAGGGGCCAGCATATTGAGGGCGGCGCCCATCTCCTCTCCCTCGCTGCTTTACCTTCCCTGACCCTAAAGAGGGCAGGTACCCATTTACAGCTGGGTGAACTGGGGGAACTGTACTGAAGCCAAGGCGCGCAAACGGTCACCCATCCAACTGGTCACCACGCTCAACGCTGCCTAACTTGGCTGGGGGAAAGCGAGTGCTCCGACCACTGAGCTATCCCGTCCCCGAACAACTACAAATTATAATAATTGTATCCCACACCAAAGTCGGATGTGCTGGACCTGACTTGTCAGGTGCTTAACAGCAGTGCAATGCAGGTTTGCTTATACGACAGCAACAAACAATAGTCGCTCTCTAAGCGTCTGATAAAGATGAAGGAGAAGAAGAAGATCATTGGTAGAGCTTTGAGCTTTCATGTCCTGTAGTGACAGTTATGGTCCAGCATGCTCACAGTACTTTCTTACTAGACTCACTTTCATACATTTATTTCGCTTACTAGGTCACGAAGTATGCTGAATGAATCTTTTTCTGTTCTCGTTAAGTAGAATATCGTTTATTTGTAACTCTTGATGGTTTTGACAAATGTTGTGATGTTGAGTATGAGATATAAACAATATATTTAACTACACGACATATGAAAAGTTAACATGCTTATGGTTCTTCTGTAGCAGTTTATCTGCGTGTCACATTTTTCCTTCTTCCTTTGGAGTTAGAGTGACAAATTGTCTCTCTCTCTCTCTCTCTCTCTCTCTCTCATCTCCTCTCTCTCTCTCTCTCTCTCTCCCCTCTCTCTCTCTCTCTCTCTCTCTCTCTCTATCTATCTATCTATCAAATCTCTCTCTCTCTCCCCTCTCCTCTCTCTCTCTCTCTCTCTCTCTCTCTCTATCTATCTATCTGTCTATCTATCTATCTCTATCTCTCTCACTCTCTTCGTTTTCTTCTTCTTCTAAAACCAGAATAGCTACCAAATATTCAGAGCAATGCTCTAAAATATGCAGAAGTACCGTGTTTATTAGTGTACTGTGACCTAGAAATACAATTTCTAGTTTAATAAGATGTGTGTAGGTTTCTCAAATTGATGGGTATGATACGAAAGCGCTAGTTTTCCACTGTAAATATATATATAATATAATATATATATATAAATATAATATATAATATAATATATATATAAATATAAAATATATAATAAGTATATATATATATAAATATACATATATATATATTATATAATATATACATATATATATATATAAAATATATTACGTGGAAAACTAGCGCTTATATATATTATATAAAATATATATAATAAATGGTTATATCATATGCAGGTGCATGTTAACACAACAATGTTCATGCACTACTAAATCTAGCATAAGGTTTTATAAAACCAACAAAAATTCTTTATAGTTTGGTAACATGTTGTCAATATGTTATTCTCCTAGCTTTTATGTCCTGAAGAAAGGTAGGGTGAAGGAAGAATATCATCAGACAAAGATGAAGTTTATCTGTATTGTTGGTTTTATTCTTTCTCTTTGATCAGTAACCTGTCCACTGTTGCATACTATCTAGCCATCTTAAGTTGTCTCTGCTCTTCTATCCACGTTTTTGTCATCAACTAGACTTTCATCCATCTACATCTATCTGCCTCTTTGTCTGTCTCTGGGTTTGTTTGTTGTTTGTTTCTCTGTCTCTTTCTCTGTGTATGTCTCTGTCTGTCTGCCTGCCTGCCTGTCGTCTGTCTGCCTGTCTTTCTGTCTCGTCTCACTCTGTTTCTCTGTCTCTGTCTGCCAGTCTGTCTTCCTGTGTCTGTCTGTCTATCTGTCTCCCTCTCTCTCTCTCTCCCACCCCCACTCCATACCACCTACCTTTATCTTCTTTTTCTCTCTTTCTGTTTCCTTCTCCCTCTCTCCCTTCATCCCTCCTAACATCGCTCTCACTTTCTCTGCCCCCCAAGCCCCTCATCCCAAAAATAGTTCACTGAAAACCCCTCCCCTCCCGCCCACCCCCCCCCCTCTCCCCTTGGGTCTGGTTTCTACCAGGCACTTGTTGTCAGCCCATTATTTGGGCCCTCATTTTCCCTTATCCATCCATCAAAGGAAGGAGTCTCTCTGTCTGTCTGTCTCTCCCTCTCTCTCTCTCTCTCACTCTCTCTCCTTCTCTCTCCCCCCCCATCTCTCCCCTTTTCTCACTCTCTCTCTCCTTCTCTCCCCCCCCTCTCCTCTCTCTCTCTCTCTCTCCTCTCCTCTTCTCACTCTCAATCTCCTCTCTCCTCTCCTCCTCCCCTCTCTCTCTCTCCTCCCAAAAGTCCTTCGGATGAGACTATTAAACCGAGGTCCCGTTGTGCGAACGTACGCAGAACATCTTGCACACACGTTCAATCCTGTTCCGCTTTTCGTAAGAGTAGGCTATTGTGTGCCAGTAGGAACAGATGACAGAATTTATAAAACCGTATGCATACGCGGACTCGATGTAAAAAAAAAGCACATAAATGTTTATTCCATTATCCTCGATATAAAAGAATTAAAAAAATTTTTACAATCTCTCCATCTCTCTTTCTCTTTCTCGATCTCTCCCTCCCTCTCTCTCTCTCTCTCTCCACTTCTCTCTTTCTCTCTCCTCTCTCTCTCTCTCTTTCTCTCTCTCTCTGTCTCTCTCCCCTCCCTCCTCTTTCTCTCCTTTCTTTTTCCTCCTCTCTTTCACTCCTCTCCTTTCCTCCTCATCTTTTTCGGTCTTCTTCTACTCACTTTCTCATCCTTTCACCCTCCTTTCTCTCACTTCTCTCTCTCTCTTCTCACTCTATCCTTTTCTTTTTCTCTCCTCTCTCTC
>CM054135.1:47795982-47798482 GCA_028751875.1 Rapana venosa
GAATTTTAATTTTTTTGGGGTCTGCTTTGAAACTGATCATTCGATTTTGTTTTGAATGTGTGGATGAGAAATCGATCCTTACGGCATCATGATCTTGTTAGCCTCTAAAAATTTAAGTTGTTAAAATATGGCCATGAAATTCCTCTTTTAAAGGTTTAGAAAGTTTTGCCTTCGAAAGGACAGATACATTTCATATGACCAGTTTTTGTTGTATTTTGCTATAAACATGTCATAATTGTCCCAATATATCCGCAGAGAGCAGCTAGGATAAACAACAACCCCAGCAAGCATTAGCAGCAGCAGAAGCAGCAGCAGTAGCAACAACAACAACTACAACAACAACAACATGAACAGCAAAACAACAATGATTTTTTTAACGATTGCGTCAGGCCTCAGCAACGGTTTTTCCCCCCAACGAATGAACACTAAGTGCAAAAGATGATCAAGAATATGTAGGCTATACCGAAAAAGCTATTTCGGTAGCTGCATTATCTCTGCTCGTTATAGTCCACTCTCACACTTATTAAGCGTGTCCTTCGCCACACTTTACTCCACACCACTATAATCATCAGACTCACCGCTGCATCAGACTCCTCTTCTCATCTTTCGCTATTCTGGTGCCAGCATTCCGAAGGGAGCTATCGCTATCACACCATTGAGAGGACATCGGCTGGAAATGTTCTGCAGTGACTTGATATGGGCTAGAGTGCTCACAATGCTGTCCTGTTAGACATCTCTCTCAGCAGATAGTGTTAAGTCACAAAGCAGGCTTAGTGGGTTGTATCTTTTTTGGTATACTTAAAATCCAAGTTTGTACCCGTGTTCATATTTGCAAAGAGTGTGTTGACTCCAGGAGAAAAACGAACCACATTTGTTGTTGGATATATGGCAGGGCATTTTATTTCTTTCTTTCAATTGCTCTACTTTTCTTCTTGTTTTCTTTCTTTTCTTTCTTTCTTTCTTTTTTTTTCTTTCTTTCTTTTTCTTTCTTTCTTTCTTTCAATTCGTTTTTCCCCTTTTTGTCTTTTTTTCGTTTTTGTGTTGTCAATGACATCAAAGCTATTACAGATGCAAAAATATTCAGTTTTATGCTCTAAATATGCAAGTAAACCATGTTACGAGGTGTTCATTCTTTCTTTCTTCCTTTCTCTTTCTTTCAACCGTTTTGTTTTTGTTAATCACTTAAAAGCTATCACAGATGCATAGCTGTCAAATTATGTGCTCTAAATATGGAAGTAAACTATGTTCCAGGGCGTTCATTCACTGTTTCTTTTTTGTCTTTCTTTTATTTCCTTCTTTTTCTTTCTTTCAACCGTTTTGTGTTGTTAATTACTTAAAAGCTTTTACAGATGCAGAACTATCAAATTCTATGCTCTAAATGTGGGAGTAAACCATTATTCTTTCTTTCTTTTTCCTTCTTTCCTTCTGTCTTTCCTCTTTAATTTGTTAACTACTTTCAAGATGATGCAAACAGAGGACTACCAAATTTCATGCTCCAAATATGGAAGTAAACCATGTTTCAGAGATGTATTTGCGGCCCAAAATATGAGTTTCAAACTCAATGAAAATACATCTTGTATGTCAAGCATGTCAGCAGAACACGAAAGAACCGCTTGTGTAATATGATAAAAAGATGGAGGCGTATATAATAGCTACAGAGAAGCGAACATGCTCATGCATTGCTGCCCAAGGCATTTTACAGGAGAAACAACAACTAAAAAAACACGTGGGCCGATTGTGTCATCATTCTAAAAGTCTTGCTGGGTCATAGAATAGAATTATTGATGCTGGGTACAGTGCTACGGAAGTGTTGTCACACGAGCACAACGGGTATATTGAAATCGATGTTTTCATGCATTGTAGTTAGTGGTTATACTGGAGGGAAGGGGTGGGGGTGGGGGTTCCTATGTGGCTGTCTTTGACTGTGCCACCATGTTTTATTCGTTCACTCCAAATTGTTTTTATCTCCTTCTTCCCCCTGTCTGTCTCTGTCTGTCTGTCTGTCTGTCTCTCTTTCTCTATCTGTCTCTCTCTGTCTGTCTTTCTCTCTCTCTCCTCTCTCTCTCTCCCTCTCTGTCTTTCTCCCTCTCTCCAACCCCTCCCCCTCTCTCTCTCTCCCTCCTCTCTCTCTCTGTGCCTAACCCCCCCACTTCTCTCTCAGTGTTGGTTTTTTTTCTCTCTCCCTACCTCCTCACTCCCTTCCACCCACACCCTCTCCATGGCTACTTTTTGTGTGTTGGTTTTTTTTTTAACCTTCTGCACACATTGCCAGAGGTCTGCTACGAGGTCAACAGAAGTAGAAGGGGTCAGTCATCGATGTCACCAGAAGGAGGGGAGAGGGAGCGTGGGGGTGAGGGGGGAGGGAGGGGAGGAGGAAGGAGTTCTCTGGCTGTCCTTGATGTCTTGACCATTCTCCTTGTCAGCTGCTGCTGGTGTGTTGTGTGTTTGTGGGGTGTGGGGTGTGTTGACACTAACCTCTGGAGTGGCTGCACAGCTGGTG
>CM054135.1:47800982-47830982 GCA_028751875.1 Rapana venosa
TATCGTGACAGATGAACCTTGAGATGCTCTCAATGTCTAGGGGGGAAAAAACACTGAAGAAAACCCCATCTTGATAACAGTACGTGACAGGTGAACCTTCCGATACACTCCATGTTTTTAAAAAAATGCATGTTAGGAATGTTATAGTTTAATCCCGAATTCGAAGTGCGGCTGCCTTCATGGGGAGCGAAAACAAAAACAAAAACAAAAAACAAATCCTATCGCATACACAGAATCTCACCATTGGTGTGAATCTCGGAGCTCTAGCAGAGGAACGAAATAAACAGAAACATGTCGTGGTTATTGGTTCTTGGATTCTACCGAGTCTTGATATTTTTTTTTTTAGTTTTATGCTACAATCTCCATTTTGTTAGAAATAATGTCACTTTTAGCATAGGTGCAAATGTGGAAACATAATCATAGTTTATTTGGTGCCTCATAAGTCCGGTGTTTTCTTTGCTTTCGCATACCTTTGAGCTGTGTCTGTTTCACTTCTATTCAGCATATTGAAGTGGTTCTTCAGCAGTCATTTTGAGCTGTGTCTGTTTTACTTCTATTCAGCATATTGAAGTGATTCGTCAGCAGTCACTTTGAGCTGTGTGTGTTTCACTTCTATTCAGCATATTGAAGTGATTCGTCAGCAGTCACTTTGAGCTGTGTGTGTTTCACTTCTATTCAGCATATTGAAGTGATTCGTCAGCAGTCACTTTGAGCTGTGTGTGTTTCACTTCTATTCAGCATATTGAAGTGATTCGTCAGCAGTCACTTTGAGCTGTGTGTGTTTCACTTCTATTCAGCATAATGAAGTGATTCGTCAGCAGTCACTTTGAGCTGTGTCTGTTTCACTTCTATTCAGCATATTGAAGTGATTCGTCAGCAGTCACTTTGAGCTGTGTCTGTTTCACTTCTATTCAGCATATTGAAGTGATTCGTCAGCAGTCACTTTGAGCTGTGTGTGTTTCACTTCTATTCAGCATATTGAAGTGATTCGTCAGCAGTCACTTTGAGCTGTGTCTGTTTCACTTCTATTCAGCATATTGAAGTGATTCGTCAGCAGTGGTGATAAGCATACCATTGTATATATCGAGAAATGTTTTGTTTACTGAAAATGTCAGTGAAAATAAACACACTTTTTAAAATTTGATTTTCTACTTGTCTGTTTGTGTGCTTGCTCTATTGCTAAATTTTAAATGCATTTGTGAAATTGGAATTGGAATTTCTGACATAAATGCCTACAAACGATTTAGACATTATTTCGGTACTTGTCCATTTTGTATCCATTTTGAAAACAAGACAGATGTCTGCTAGACTGTGATATGCATCTGGATACCGGAGAGAAAGGCATTATATAATAATAATAATAATAATAATAATAATAATAATATATGGAATTTATATAGCGCTGAATCTTGTAAAAAAACAAACAAATCGAAGCGCTTGTACTCGATCATTTACAGGCATGCAACTCTCCTTAAACATAATGAACAACAGATTTCAAAAACATGCGCGGCGCACGTTATGCACGCATGCACGCACAAAACACGCACCACACACAAAACACACACAAAACACACACACCACAAAAACACACACACCACACACACACACACACACACACACACACAAACAAACACACTCGGAACAACACTTAGAAGGTGAAAGATGCTGTTGAAAATTAGGGACAGATATTTGGGGGGAAAGTCTCAGGTAGGAAATAAGTGTGTTTTGAGGCTGGATTTGAAGGTATAAAAGTGAACGCTTTTGGCGAAGTGAAAGAGGGAGGTCATTCCAGGTGGAAATGGACCAGAAACAGAGAAGGAGCGAGGGCCCAAACAGTGGTTTTGTTTGAATCGGGGTTTGTTCGAAAGCACAAAGTATCTGCGGCTGAACGAAGGGAACGGGATGGAGTGTACAGATGAAGGCAGTTACAGAGATAAGAGGGTGCAGTTTTTGTGGAGACATTTGAAACAGAGGGTATTGATTTTATACTCCAGTCTTTGTGAGACAGGCACCCAGTGAGAGATCGCAGAAGAGGAGTGATGTGTTCAGATTTTTTCTTTCTTAGGACCAGTCGAGCTGCAGAGTTTTGTATGCGTTGAAGAGAGTGGTTTAGATGATGTCTGGTGGGCCCAAAGCCAAAAGAAAATTTAAACAGTAGTCTAAACGTGAAAGAATGAGAGATGTGACAAGCTTGGAAAGTTGCATCAGTGGACAGATATTTGCGAATCGCGCTTATGCGCCGTAATTGATAGTAGCAAGACTGGCAGGTTGGGTGATGAATTTTTTCATAGAGAGTTTGGTTGTCAAGACAATCCTAAATACTTACAGAGTTGGACAAAGGAACTGACGTATTGCCGATTTCTATTGAAATTTTGCGATTAAGGAAAGTTTATGTTGAGTCCCTATGAGCATGGCTTCGGTTTTATCAGCATTAAGTTGTAGCTTGTTCTGAGTCATCCAGTTTTGAATGTCTTGAAGGCAGAAGGACATATTTGTCGGGAGGAAAGGCAAGTTTTCAATAGTATCACTGCACTGAAGCGGCATAGACATGATGATCAATATGCTGGTTATCTATTATAATTATGTGAGAGTGGAGCGTGTAGAGAGTAAAGAAAAACAGGGCCCAGGACTGATCCTGTGGAACCTCCACAATTCCATTTTTGAAAGGGGGTTTTTGATTGAATTTTGTTTACAATAACTTTCTGGAACCTGTCTTTTGAGGTTATTGAAGTAAACCGGTTGAGGGCTTTTGCCGTTAATACCAAACGTATTTTGGAGCGAGAAAGAAGAATTGGTGATCTTTGGTTCAAAGGCTGCGATAAGTCAAGAAGAGTGAGGAGGGAGATTTTTCCTGCACCGAAGCAAGTAGAAGTGTATCTAAAGGTGGACTAGGGTGGTTTCGGTGCTGTGGTTGGGGCGATAGGCGATTGAAAAGTGGAAGGAGATCATTGGAATGAAAGGTGACTGTGAGCTGTTTGAGAACGACTTTTTTCTATACTTAAGAGACAAAGGGGAAGTTTGAGACAGGCCTATAATTCTTCAGAATGTTGGGATCGGGTCGTGCTTTTTCAGTAGAGGTGTGACATTGTGTTTTAAGAGCTGATGGAAAAAGTCCTGACAGAAGAGATGAGTTTACTATTTTAGTGATAATAGGAAAAAGTTGTGGAAGGCATTGTGAGAAAACAGGACAGGATGGGGATGAAGGTCGCATGAATTTTTATAGTCATTTTTTCAGAATTGTCATGATTTCTTTTTCACTTGTGGGATGGAAGGAAAAGAGAGGAGTTCCCGTGAACTGGGGATCAGGAGGCGCAGGCTGGAATTGAGTCTGATCCAGTCTGGGCGTAAAGTTTCGAACTTTGTCAGAGAAGAAGGCAGAAAATATGGATGGAAGTTCAGACAGGCTATGGGTGTTAGGGAGAGGAGTTGTTTTTGCAGATCCCAAGGAGATTTGAGGTGAGGGAAAAAAAGGGTTTTTTTGGATGTAGCACAGAGAACTTGGGAAGGTAGTAGTCTGTTTTTGCTGAAGGATTAAGAGTTTGACTTTGTTTATTTGTTTTCGGAAAAGCTCTTTGTTGATTTCGGTTTTTGACTTCCGCCACTGCCCCTTCTAGTTGCCGGCGTTTGCGCTTTGCTATCAAGATGTCTTGGGTATCCATGGCGCACAGGGTCGTCAGGGAGGAGATGGGCAGTAGGAGGTGCTGCTTATCAAGCAGTTGGCGGAGAATAGTGTTATAGTGATCAGAGAGGTCAGTGTGGTCAGAGGTTTGTGAAAAACGTTCGGAAGTTTGTGAAGAGAAGGTATGAATGTCTAAGGCCTTAAGATTGCGACGAGTAACATATTTCTTCTTTCTAACAGGTTTTGTGATGTTAAGATGGAAAAGAATGGCGGAATGATCAGAATGCAGTTCGTGGGTGACAGAAACAGATATGACAAGATTTAATGAAGCATTAGGAATCAGCCAGTCTAAAATATGACCAGATCTGTGTGTTGCTTCGTTTACCAGTTGAGAGAGAGAATGGTTGGACAGAGAAAGAGAAAGACGTTTGACATCTGGAGAAGACTGGTTGTCGAAATGGAAGTTGAAGTCACCAAGAATTATAAGTTTAGTGGGAGAGAGGCTGTAGTGGTCGAGGAGTGACTGGAATTCTTGGTGAAAAAGAGATGTTAGGTTGTTTTTACGGCTGGGAGGTGGACGGTAAAGGCAGCAGATAGTAATAGAGTGGCCAGGTAGGTTGAGACTGATTTCGCAAACTTCAAAAGATTCATGTGAGAATTGAAGGTTGTGACTGAAAGAAAGAGACGGTTCCAATGTGTCTTTGAGAATGATGGCAGTCCCACCTCCTCGAGAGAGTCGGGGGAAAGAAATAGTTTTATATCCAGGAGGAGTCAGCTGTTTTATTTTTGGTTCATGGCCATGTGGTTTAGCCAAGTTTCGGTGAGGAAGGTTAAGTCAATGTTTTTACTATCTCGACGACGTTCATCAGCTAATGGTCCTTTTTTTGCATGCGCAAAGCCAAAAAGGCTATACCTCGCTCTGTTGCCATGTTCAAATTTTATGGACAGAAACTAAACATCAGCTACTGGCTGATATCCATGCTCAGCAACTAAAATAATATATTAAAAATAAAATGTTCTATTAGTTTTCTTTTTAACCCCGAAAAGGTCTTGAGGATTTATTTTTAATGAGTCAGACCTTACAGCTCAGTGGTTAGAAAACTCGCTTTCCCTAAGCTAAGGTTAAGCTTCATTGAGCGTGGCTATCAAGTGGATGGGTGAACATTTGCACGCCTTGGCTTCAGTACAGTCCCCTAGTTCACCCAGCTGCAAATGGGTACCTGCCCTCCATATAGGGTCTTGGAAGGTTAGGCAGCGAGGGAGAGGAGATGGGCGCCGCCCTCAATATGCTGGCCTCTGGAGAAGCTGAGGTCTTTGATATCTCTTTAACCAACGGTGGTCGTTGGTTAAAGAGATAGGCTATAGGAACACTTTTACCTTCTTTTTTTCATCAAAACAACAATCTGCATGCAGACAGGTCTTTGGCCTTGCACATGACGTCTCTCCGAGTTTTGACTTATGACTGTGGAATATATTTAAAACGGCAGTGACAGAAGAATTCCTGACAAATCGCATTTATAACAAAACTCAGATATTTATATTACCATGACAATGCTATCTTCCCCTCATCCTTCTTCCATTGTCACAAATAAATCACCTAGAACAAATCATCCGTTTATGCCAAACACAAATCAGTGGAAAAGAGCAGTTACGATCATCACTTTCAAAACCCATCTAGAGGTATTGACATGTTCATGAGTGCTGTAAAGCATGCAGTTAGTCATTCAAGCTGCAGATATAGCTAATATTACGCTGCAAGTGGAAAGTGGCAAGATAAATCTAAGGAAATCTTAACTTTCCAAAAACAGGCATGCACAACTAATGCAAGTTATTCTGCTTTGTCAGATACGGGGATAACGTGCGTTGTGAATGCTTCCGCTAAGTGATATATCGATATTTCACACGGCCTATTCAAGAACGGGATCATCACCTGGTTTCTAAACATCGCTTCCGTAATAAAGCGCAGCATAGCAATAATCCATACAATGTTTTACTTCAGAAAGCTTGTTACAGTTTGTGAACCCAGAATATATTCAGGATGTAAACATGGGCTGGAGTGATATTAGCTTCATCTGAGGAAATATATATATTATGTAAGTCTGATTTATCTCTGTCTGTCTCTGCCTCTGTCTCTCTTTATCACTCTGCCTGTCTCTCTGTCTTTCCGCCTGTCTGTGTGCCTGTCTGTCTGGGGTCTGTATCTCTCTTTCTCTCTATCTCCATCCTTCCATCCGCCAGTTTGTCCGTCCGTCCGTCTGTCTGTCTGCCTGCCTGTCTGTCTGTCTGTCAGTTTGTATGTGTCTCAGTCTGTCTGTCTGTCTGTCTCTGTCTGTCTGTATGTCTGCCTGCCTGCCTGTCTGGCTGGCTGGCTTGCTCTCTGCTCTGTCTCTGTCCCTCTCTGTCTGTCTGTCTGTCTGTCTGTCTGTCTGTCTGTCTCTCTCTCTCTCTCTCTCTCTCTCTCTCTCTCTCTCTCTCTCTCTCTCTCTCTCTCAATCAGCATAAACAAATCACATTTCTGTTATATGTGAGATAAAGTCAATTGAGAACAGACATTACAGTCACATAATTATAAAACCGATAAAAACTTCTGAATATATACAGAGGAAGAACGATCTATAGATATGCTGCCAACCACAAAATGGCTTGCAAATGTATGTCCTGCATTCTGCCCTTGTCAGATATGGTAATAAACCGGATGATCATGTGGTTTAAAATTATCCGTTTTGTAATTAAAAACACAGCATATTGAGAATCCTTACAATTGCTGGTTTATATTTATATATATATATATATATATATATATATATATATAATATATATATATATATAAAGAGAGAGAGAGAGAGAGAGAGAGAGGAGGAGAGAGAGAGAGAGAGAGAGAGAGATGCTTATTAGAGTGTATTGACCCAGGAAATAAACATATTAAGGACGTAAGCATGGGCTGGAATAATTTTAACATCACACAAGGAAGATATAGGAGTTGGCCTTTTCCCGTAAAAGCTGCAACTTTTCAACCGTAATTATGCACATGCTTGTTTATTTTATTTTATTTTATTTCATCTCTTTTATTTCGAGGATAATGGAATAAGCACATATGTGCTTTTTTACATCTAGTCCCCGTGTGTATGCGGTTTTGTAAATTCTGTCATCTGTTCCCACCGCCACACAATGGCCTACTCTTACGAAAAGCGGAACAGGATTTAACGTGTGCGCAAGATGTTCTGCGTGCGTTCGCACACGGGGCCTCGGTTTATAGTCTCATCTGAAGACTTTTGGGGGAGAGTGGAGTCTGCACTGATGTTAACTCCAGGAGAAAATATTCCCCTTGAACGAGAATCGAACCCGGGTCGTCAGATTGCGAGCGCAATGTTCTAACCACTAGGCCATCCCGTCCAGCTGTTTGCCAGCTGCTCGTACTTTAATCTATGTGCATGTGTATTTATCTTTCTGCCTTTTTGCTTTCTGTTTGTCTATATGCCCGTGTGTCTGTGTGCCTGTGTGCCTAACTCTGTCTCTCTCTCTTTCTTTCTTTCTTTCTATGTCTCTAATTCTCTCTCTCTCTCTCTCTCTCTCTCTCTCTCTCTCTCTCTCTCTCTCTCTCTCTCTCTCTCTCTCTCTCTCTCTTCTTTCTTATCTATCTATCTATCTATCTATCATCTATATATATATATATATATATATATTATATATATATATATATATATATATATATATATATATATCTACTTGTCTGTCTGTCTCTCTGTCTGTCTGTGTATCTGTCTGTCTGTTTGCCTGCCTGCCCGTCTGCCTGCCTGCCTGCCGGTCGGTTGGTCTGTCTGTCTCTGTCTTTTTATCTCTTGTGTGTGTCAAAGTCAAAATCAAACTTTTATTTTCAGATGGTGCATTAAATAAGCAGTGCATTTGCTTTTTTTTTCATCAAGCCATCTATCGAAAGAAAAAAAAGATAAACAAAGATTATATATATGCAGACATAGAATACAAAACCTAATCAAAACCTAATGTGTGTGCGTGCGTGTATGTTTGTATCAATGATTCATATACGTTATGAGAAAACGACATATGTAAAGAAAATAGATGAAATAAAAGCAGCATGCTATTTGTGCCACTGCTGCGGGCACTGTCACTCTTCCGCATGTGCCACTTCATCACAATCAACAGAATCCCCTGGGAACAAAACATCCTCCTTTTCTACATGCTTGTATGCTATCTATCTGTCTATCTATCTGTCCCGTAGTCTGACGACCGTGGGGGCACCCTCAAAGACTCAACAACCAGTTCCCTCCATTCCTCTCTCTGTTCTGCCTTTCTCAGGGTTTGCTTGTATGCACCAGTTTAAAAAAAAAACAGCCATTACGATCACCACTGTGATTGCACCTATAGACATGTTTTATGAGCTCTATAAACTAAGCACACATTCATTCATTTATCAAAGCTGCCGATATTATATCCAGCGTAATGCTCAAAGTGTAAGTGGCCAGAAATTTCAAAGGGATCTGCTGCAGTGACAAACGATGGCTTGCAAATCAATACGTCATAATCTGGCTTGTCAGATAACGTCATAAAAACAGGCTATGGCGGCTTTTGCAAATTGATATGTTGGCATTACATAGTGTCTGTTCATGAAGGGGATGATTGAATGGATCGCAAACGTCACTTCTAAGAACCCAGATATTTATATTGCCTGCACTTAATGATTGCAATAAACATGTGACGTATTATGGAGGGAGAATGAAACTATTCAGGATGTAAATATAAAGTGGGGTGAACATGGGTATCACGCCAGGAAAATTATGAGTTTGCTATGTTTTACTTAAAGATAGCTGCCTTTTCCACTTGTCAGGTTGTCAGTCTCTTGTCGATGAATATGTCTCTCTCTCTCTCTGTTTGTTCTCTCTCTCTCTCTCTCTTCTCTCTCTGTTTGTTTCTCTCTCTCTCTCTTCTCTCTCTCTCTCTCTCTCTCTCCTCTCCTCTCTCTTCTCTTTTCTTCTCTCTCTTATCTCTCTCTCTCTCTCTCTCTATCTTTCTCTCTCTCTCTCTCTCTCTCTCTCTCTCTCTTCTTTTCTCTCTCTCTCTCTCTCTCTCTCTTCTTTGTTTGTTTTGTTTGTTTTGTTTTGTTTGTTTGTTTTAAAAGTTTTTTCCTTTGTTTTTACTGCGTGAGTGTATGAGTATTCGGTTTATTATTAAGATGTATCCCTACGGACGGGGACTGGATGTAAAAAAGCACATATGTGCTTATTCGTTATCCTCGAAATAAAAGAATTTGTCCTGTGAATTTCTCTCTCTCTCTCTCTCTCTCTCTCTCTCTCTCTCTCTCTCTCTCTCTCTCTCTTCTCTCTCTCTCTCTCTCTCTCTCTCTCTCTTCTCTCTCCCTCCCTCCCCCCCTCTCTCTCTCTCTCTCTTTCCCCCCCCTCTCTCTCTCTCTGTTATCAAAGTAATAGGAACGATTCCCTCCCCCTCTTCGCATATGAAAGCAAACTTAATTAAGAACAGCCATCACAGCCGATTACCGAATTATCCAATACAATTTTCTAAATATGTGTGGGAAGAGACGATTTTTTAAAATATATGATGCAATTTAGAAAATGACTTGCAAATCAATACAGGATATTCTGGCTGTCGGATATGATGATAAAATGCATTGTAGCTGCTTTTTTTCCTATGTGATATGTTGGCATTAAATACAGTTCGTTCAAACACAGGATGATTCACGAATGTCACTTTAGCCATTAGAAACATAACACAGTAAGAATCACTGCCTTTGTCGACTTCGTAAATCTTGTTAGCAGTTTATCCCGACAATGTGAATGTCCAGTTTGTAGGGAGAAAACTTGAGCAGAGATGGATGAAATAACAGTATACAGGAAATGTAATATGAGTTTGTCTTTTTCCTAATAGTGTATGCCTGTCATTTGCATTGTGTCCATTTGCCAGTCGTTCTCATACTTCAGCGGTTCTCTCTATCTCTGTCTCTATTAGTTTGTCAATCTGTTGGTCTGGCTAGTTACCTGTCTCTCTGTCTATCTCTCTTTCTGCCCCGGGGGGGCTCATGGGTGCAAGGTACAGACAGGACGTGTGTTACTGCCTCTCCAGTGTTTTGTGAATTTTGCAAGTTTACAGGTCATATCTGGTTGTGATTTTTTGCACACATGTGGACAGTTGGTGACTCCCTCGTTTGAAGTGACTGAAACAATGATGAAAATTATTTCACAAATTGTTTCTATAGTTTATCAACAATATTGAAAATTTTAAATTACTGACCAATTACTGATTTTCATCATTGTTTCAGTTTCGATGATGAGTGTCGCCAGGCTAAAAAAGAGACCCGGAAAGCTTTGAATTTATTTAGGAAAACAAAAGATGAAAATGACAGACAAATCTATGTTACAGCACGGAAAAAATATAGACAGTTATTAAAGACCAAACGCCAAACATATAGAAGACAAAAGGTAGAATCTCTGGCAAACAATAGTTCAAATTCAGCTCTGTTCTGGAAAGAGCTTAGAAGTATGGGATGTGTTAATAAAGATAGAATGAACAAACAGCATAAAACCTACAGAGTGGGTTGGACTATTTCAAGGAGGTTTTTTCAAAGCAATGAAACTGTATCTAATAACTACAATGCACACAGAAGTAAATATGTTAGAAGAAAATGACCATGAATTAAACGGAGAGATCACAGAAGAAGAAATAAATGCAGCAATTTATAAACTGAAGTCTGGCAAGGCATGTGGAATTGATGGAATTACTGCAGAAATGCTAAAAAAATGGAAGCAAGTGAAGTCAGACAGTTCATATTCAAACTGTTTAATGCTATCTTCAATAAAGGTGTATATCCACTGCTTTGGTCCAAAGCTATTATTATTAAAAATATATAAAAAAAGGGGATCCGGAGCTTGTAGATAAATAGAGGTGTCTCATTATTGAGCATCTTATTAAATGCTATACTTCTATATTAAATACTAGATTATATTCATGGCTAGAAAGTAATCACATGATCTGTGAAAACCAAGCAGGATTTAGAAAAGGGTATTCTACAGTAGATCAGATCTTTAATCTATATTCAATTGTCCAAAAGTGCATTTCCAAGAAGGGCAAAAAACTGTATGTTGCTTTTGTGGACTTCAAAAAAGCCTTTGACTCGGTTAGACATGAGAAACTTTTGAACTGTATAAAAAAGCCAGGGGTAAAAAGGAAAATTCTTTGTTTCATTATCAACTATGTATAAGTCATTACTTTCATGTATACGAATAGATAGCCAATTATCAGAGTTTTTTGAATGTCCATTAGGAGTCAGACAAGGTTGTGTTTCTAAGTCCTACATTGTTTTCAATATTCATTAACCAGCTAGCAAATGATGTGAACGAAAAAGGCAAACATGGAGTACAGCTACTCCCTAATATTATGGATATTTTTTTTACTGTTGTTTGCAGATGATGTTACCCTATTTTCAACAACCCCGGGAGGTTTGCAACATCAATTAAACATTTTGAAAGACTGCTGTAATGATCTTCAGTTAAATGTTAATATCAATAAAACTAAAGTAAGGGTTTATTTAGGAAAGGGGGATTTCTTTCAAACAGGAACAATGGTATTACAAGGGTTTATTAGTTAGAAGTTGTGAATCAGTATTGCTATCTAGGTTTTAGCTTTACAACAAAGATGAGCTGAAAGTTGGGTACAGAAAATTTAGTCACTAAAGGAAAGAAGGCAGTGGTTCAGTTGAACAAAGTCTTTCATAGGTATAAAGAAATGAACGTTAGTACTTTTTTCAAGATTTTCGACACTAAGATTCAGCCAAATATTGTAATTCATCGGAAATATGGGGAACAAACAGACTAGAGCATATTGAGAAAATTCATTTGATGGGATGCAAAAGATTTTTAGGAGTACCTGTAAGAACACCTAATAAGATGGTTTATGGCGATTTAAAGGGAGATATCCACTTTATGTCAACTCCTGTACAAGCACCATCAAGTATTGGTTCAAACTATTGCAAATGGATCAAAGTAGAATACCATATCAAGCTTACTGCATGCAGTTAGAGCTAGACAGCAGTGGTAAATATTGCTGGATTTCAAAAATAAGAGAAATTTTGTGTGAAACAGGTTTTAACATTGTTTGGATGCAGCAAAGTGTCGGGATGTAAAAGTTTTTCTTATGTATGTTTAAACAAAGATTAGTAGATATGTTTATTCAAGAATGGGATGGGACTCTACGAGATAAAGAGAGGTATGATGTGTATAGATCGTTTAAGAGTATTTTTGTAAAAGAGCAGTATTTAAACTCTATAGATGTCTACTGCTTTCGTGTAGCAATTACACAAGCAAGATTTAATGTTTTAACTCTTAACAATAATGTTTACAGATATAGTGATAATATCCAAGATAAATTATGTCCATTTTGTAAAACCGAAAATTGAAAATGAAGCCCACTTTCTATTGGAATGTTACATGTACTCAAACTTAAGAGAAAAGTTTTAAAAAAAATATATCAATGTACCATTGCCAGATATGTTCAAAGTAAGAAATATGAGTACAAACACAGTTTGTCGAGATACATTTTTCATTCTATTAACAAAAGGAAAACAATGTTGGCTCAAATACTTTAATGAAAAACTGCTACTGTTTTGATATACTCAATATGGTGATTTTCCTTAGATAGCATTTTTCTTTCTATGATTGGGTTATGGTTAATTTAAGGGTTATAATCAAGAAATAGAATAAATGGTGTTTTTCTTCTTTAATCAGTCATAAATTGTTACTGACATAATCTTTTTGCACGATTCGGCTATGTATATATTTATGTTTTTCTTCTTTAATCAGTCATGAATCATTATTTGTTTGTGCATTTGCTTTGCCAATGAGATGAATGAACCCATTGTTCCATCCCAAGCCCAACACATGTATTGTGGTCCAAGGCCAATGTACATTAAATCATTTCAGTGTTCAGTGTTCAGTGTTCTCTTTCTGCCCCCCACCTCCCCTCTCTTCTCTCTCTCTCTCTCTCTCTCTCTCTCTCTCTCTCTCTCTCTCTCTCTCTCTCACTCAGTAATACATCCTAGTTTAATGAACCCTTCGTGGTGCTTAAATATGTCAATGTAAAGATGCATGACAATAAAGATATTGTTCTGACCATTTTATTGTTGTTTGCATTAGGAATCTCCCTCTCACAGTTTCTTTTCTTGTTTTCTTTTTATCTTAACAATTTCATCTTAATCCCCATCGAAAATTCAATTCTGCTTTTCCACGACAAAGCAAACCTGACGTAAAAACAGCCCATAAATCAAAGAGATATTTAATGCGGTGCTCTAAATATTGGCGGAAAGAAAATATATTCGAATATGCTGTTATTCAGAAAACGGTCTGTGAAACAATACAATGAACTCTGGCTTTTTAGACTGGCCGACACATTGATGCAGCTGCTTCTGCAAAACTGATGTATGGTCGTTATCTACAGGTTATGAGAGTAGAGGAGGGTTATAGATAATGGCTACTGCAACTGTCGCTGCAGTCATCGTAAACGTAAAATACCAAGAGGTCTGTTCCTTCTGGTGTCACGTTCAGCTCATGGTTTACCAGCCAAGGCATTTTGTTTGGCATCGGACAGCCTGAACTGGTGAGTTTATGACTAGAGTATTACTGATGTTTGGATGCTTTTTGTCTTGTGATGTGTGTGTGTGTGTGTTTATTTTATTTATTTATTTTTTATTCTTTTATATCGAGGATAATGGAATAAGCACTTATGTGCTTTTCTACATCCAGTCCCCGTGTGTATGCGGTTTTGTCATTTTTGTCATCTGTTCCTACCGGCCCACAATGGCCTACTCTTACGAAAAGCGGAACAGGATTTAACGTGTGCGCAAGATGTTCTGCGTGCGTTCGCACAAGGGGTCACGGTTTATAGTCTCATCTGAAGGATGTGTGTGTGTGTGTGTGTGTGTGTGTGTTTTGTGTGTGTGTGTGTGTGTGTGTGTGTGTGCGTGCTTGCTGATGTTCGGATACTGTGTTCTCCTGGTGTTTTTCTGTGACAGTATCCTATCCTGTTTACTTTATGTATGGCTTGTAATATACATATGGATGTCACTGTTTGTGAGATAATGAAGTATTTAATTGGATTTGGATTGATAAGGGGTTTTTTTTTTAAAGAAGAAGAATACACCACTTTACTTTTCTTCTTCCCAACTTTTCCATTTCTTTGTCGTTTGCGTTTGTTTTGATGCTGGCTGTTCTTCTCGTGCTGATGAATCATACTCTTCGTCTTTCGTTTCTTTGATTAAAGCACCACATTCAGTGTCCCTGCATATGCAGCATCTCACCTTGCTGAACCTCGCAGATCTAGCATGGTGGGGGAGGGAGGGATGTGGAACCGAGACAAAGCAAACCCCTGTTACAGGAATACAATGTTTTCTATCAGTGTTGGTTTTAGTGTAGGAGAGAGAAAAAAGGGGCATTGGCTGCTAGTGACAAGGATAAACGGGCAACAGAAACAGTGTGGCATGGTGATATCTTGTTCTGTAACAGCAGGATAAACATACGAATCGTAAATGCTATTATTTCACCTTGCGTTCAGAAACAATGGAACGGTTATTTTACTTCACAAGATTGTGTGTCTACCAGAGAGAGAGAGAGGGGGGGGGGAGAGGAGAGAGGAGGGGGGGAGAGAGAAAGAAGAGAGAGAGAGAGAGGAGAGAGAGAGAGAGAGAGAGGAGAGAGAGAGAGAGAGAGAGAGAGAGAGAGATCAGAATATGCTACGTAACGCCACACATCATTTTACAGAAGCAGCCAACACATCTTTTATTACGATATCTGGCAGGCCAAAATATTATTGTTTTGACTTGCAAACTCTGTGTGTGTGTGTGTGTGTGTGTGTGGTGTGTGTGTGTGTGTGTGTGTGTGTGTGTGTGTGTGTTGTGTGTGTGTGTGCGCGCGCGCGCGCGCGCGCGCAGTCACGATTAGAAAAAAAAAGATCAACGACAAAGAACTGATTTTAGATTTTTGTAAAATTAGTTGTCACGCACTAAGACCTTCCCCTCATACTGGTGTTTTTTTTATACTTGCGTCTTTATTATCATCAATGGCAAATTGCCTGTACAAAGGATTTTTAAACTATACCATCTGGTGACACTACTTCATATATCTATCTTATCGGGTTTTTTAAAATTCTTTATGATAACATGATTTGTAGCAGTTTTGGCAGTCCACGGAATGTTATCTTACTCCTGGAAAACCAGTGACCCCTGTATGGGTTTTTTTGTTGGTTTTTTTTTTTTTTTTGGGGGGGGGGGGATGGTTAAGGGACACCACTACCGAGATCTTTTGATGATGGCTCTTTTATGAGTCGCAACTCGTGAGTTAGATCTGGAATATGTAATTCAGGTCTGTTTTGCAAAAAAAAAAAAAAAAAAATTCCCTAGTGCTGTGATCAAAGTGTCATATTGATAGGTGAGTTTTGTCGTTGGTGGTGGTGCTTTAGCTGGGTTTTTGTTTTTGTTTGTCTGTTTTGTTTTGTTTTCTAATGTAAACAATTCTCGCAATAATGAAGGAGTTTCCTTACACTATTCTTCTCTCTCTCTGTCTCTCTCTCTGTCTCTCTCTCTGTCTCTCTCTCTGTCTCTCTCTCTCTGTCTCTCTCTCTGTCTGTCTGTCTGTCTCTCTCTCTCTCTCTCTCTCTCTCTCTCTCTCTCTCTCTCTCTCTCTATATATATATATATATATATATATATATATATATATATATATATATATATTATATATATATATGTGTGTGTGTGTGTGTGTGTGTGTGTGTGTGTGTGTGTGTGTGTGTGTGTGTGTGTCATGTGTGTGTGTGTGTGTGCATTGCAACCGTCGCTGCTGCTGCCGCCGTTAACTTAACACACTACAGGAATTCTGATACTCCGAGTGTGTCACATTGAGTTCGTGGTTTACCAGCAGAGATTATCATGTCTGGTGTTGGAAGCTTCAAGTGAGGGATAGAATATCTCAAGATGGAAATGATATTACTTTGTTTCTTTGTTTGTCTGTTTCTGTATTTCTTTCTTTGTTTTCGCTGTCCCTGCACCTCCATGGTATGCATATTATATTTGTTTACCAGCCCGCTTTATTCTTGTTGTTACTGCACCCCCACCTTGACTTTCTTTTTGTTTTGTTTGTTTCTTTGTCTCTGTGGTTGTCTCGACATAACGATGTCTTTGTCTCTGTGTTTGTCTGTCGTTGTTTGCGTCTGCTTCATTTTCTGTCTGTCAGTTGATCGATCAGTCTCTGTCTGTGTGTCTATCTGTCTGTTATCTGTTATCTGTCTGCTACCTCTGTCTTCTGTCTGTCTGTTGTCTCTCTCTCTCTCTCCCTCTCTCTCCCTCTCTCTCTCTCTCTCTCACCTCTCTCTCTCTCTCACAATGTGACGAACAAAGCAAGGCTAGTTATGATTTGAGTTTACGACTAATCAAAACAATTTTCTTAAGAGTAGGCCATTGTGTGCCAGTGGGAACAGATGACAGACTTCACAAATCCGCATACACACGGGGACTAGATGTCAAAAAAAGCACATAAATGCTTATTCCATTATCCTCGATATAAAAGAATAAATAAATAAATAAAACAGTGTTATGTGAGTATGACCATTGCTACAAGATGTCTGTCACCAACACATTCATTTTTCTCTGACGCTTTTAAATCTTAGTCACTAATTTCGTTTTCTTCACGTGACAGCACACTGTTTGATGGAGAACAACCTTTCCAGTAACAAAACTATCCTGTACCGTACTCTCTAAATACCTAAATAATTATTCGAAGGACGAAAAACTTATAATTTGCTGTATTCTTTTCCCTCTGAATTGTCTTGGTCGTGATAATATGCATGGCCATATTGGGTAGAATATGTAGTGCCTGGTCTTCTCCTGTGCTTGTAACTCTGCAGGAGGTCTGCCTGCTGGCTAGCCTCAGCCGATGCGTTTTTACTTCAGGGCAGCTCATTAACAGGTTTATAAAGAAAAAAAACTGTTTCTGGTTTGCTTGAGAATATGCAGAGAAATAGGCTGGGTAAGCAGATAAAGAGAGAGACAGAGGGGGGAGAGACAGAGACAGACAAAGAGTTAGAGAGGCAGAGAGTGAGAGACAGACAGACAGAGACAGAGAAAACAAAAAACAAAGGGAGTGATAGAATTTCTAGAAAACGGGGATGCTATTTACAGTTAAAACGCCCCTAGAATCCCGACGCAGATGGGGAGGGGTGGTGGGTGGGGTTCATCGCAATCCAAAAAGATAAATTGCGAATCGAAACAACACAGTCTTGCTCGTTTATATTGTTGTTGTTGATAACACATGCACAAAGCACCTGCTTCTGCACACGTATATGGGATTAGTCCGAATAGCTTATATAAATACAGGCTGGTCATGTATGTTTGTTTGTATATTGCTGTAATACTATTCTGATTCGGGGGGTGGGGGGGGGGGGGGTGTCAGTCCTAGGCTAAAGATGGTCGTAGATGATATTGCTATGTATTCATATTTATTTTATTTATATTTATACCATTTCAAGTCACGGCAGATTTCTCTGCGTGAAATTCGGGCTGCTCTCCCCGGGGAGGGCATGTCGCCACAAGAGCAGTGCCACCCAGTTTGGGGTTTTTTTATTGCTGTCTGCAGCTGTATTTGTTTCCCTATCAGAGTGGCTTTTTTCTACAGAATTTTGACAAGGACAACTCTCTTGTTGCCATAGGTTCTGTTACGTGCGCTAAATAAGTATGTGCAACACACGGGACCTCGGTTTATCGTCTCATCCGAAAGACTAGCGCCCAGACCACCACTCATGATCTAATGGATGGGGAGGGGGGGGAAGTTTCGGGTCCAAACGGGATTCGAACCACCGCACACTTCCGACCAGGACTTCTCGCTTTCTAGACAGACGCGTTACCTCTAGACCACCGTTCCACTGATTCTGATTCTGCTGGGGTTTTTTTATTTTTTCATTCCTCGGCTAGAGCTTCAAGGTTCCTCCAGTGGTAATGATAATAATAATGTATGGAATTTATATAGCGCTGAATCTTGTAAAGCAACAAATCAAAGTGGTGAGATCTTGTGCGTGCTCAGGGCAACTCTATTTTGCCCACAATCAAGGTACCCGCATTCCGACTTCAGGGATTGAATCCTTTTTTTTTTCGTTTTCTTTGTTACAGACCTCGCGATAAAATAGTGCAGCTGCGTTTGAAAACTTGATAGGGGATAGTCAGATGTTGTTGTTTATAGCAGTGCTGGATAGTTTTATGTATTATAACTGTCATTTCTGCCGCCGTGAACACAAAAGTGTTAAGTTCTGATGCTGCCATTGATGGTTTACTCGCGTCGCTAAGATGTGAACATGTCTGGTGGTTGAGACACATTAGTTGGGGATAGGATGTCCAAGGAAAAATAAAATAAAATAAAATAAAATAATTATAATAATAACAATTAAAATAATAATAATAAATGGAATTTATATAGCGCTGTATCTTGCACAGACAAATCAAAGCGCTTAATCAATCAATCGCTTTGCTTTTTAATCTTTTATTTTTAGCGATCTCTCTCTCTCTCTCTCTCTCTCTCTCTCTCTCTCTCTCTCTCTCTCTCTCTCTCTCTCTCTCTTGTATATGTCTATCTATCTGTCTGTCTATGTTTGTCTCTGTCTGTCTGTCTGTCTGTCTGTCTGTCTGTCTGTCTGTCTGTCTGTCTCTCTCTCTCTCTCTCTCTCTCTCTCTCTCTTCTCTCTCTCTCTCTCTCTCTCTCACTCCCTCTCTCTTATATGCGTATTCCTTATCCTTAGTTTCTAGTCGAAAAAAAAAGATTTGATTTGATTTTCTTTTCTCTCTCTCTCTCTCTCTCTCTCTCTCTCTCTCTCTCTCTCTCTCTCTCTCTCTCTCTCTCTCCTCCTATCTATCTATCTATTACCTATTCCCTATCTCCCTCCCTTTCTCCCTCTCTCCCACTCCCATCTCTCTTTCCCCCTCCTCCCCCCTCTCTCTCTTACCACTACTAACAAAAACCAGAACCCCCCCCCCCCAACTCCAAAACCCCACCCAACCTAATCTCGTTCTATATTCTCTCCTCACCTTCAGATGAACGGAAATTCAATCAGAGCTGTCCTCCATCATCCTAAGTGATGGAGAGCTCAGGGCTACTTTCCCCCGTGGACATAGGGGGGGCCAGTGTGGTCAGGGGAGAGGGTCATAGAAGCCAAGGGAGCCGGACCTACCTCTCCACTATCACTTCTTCTATTCTCCCCCTTCCCTTGAAGGATCTGTAGGTGGTCTGGAGAGTAATGCATCTGCCTTGAAAGTGAGAGGTGTAGGCAGGACTCCCTGCTTGAGCCTACAATCTTCTCTCACCCACTAGACTTAAGAGTCGTGGTCTGGATGCTAGGCTAGTCTTTTTTGGATGAGATGATAAAGCGAGGATCCGTTATGCAATACCCGTTCAGCACACTTACAAGTAAAATCTTGAAAAGAAAGAGATTGTCCGTGGGAAATTTTTTACAGTAAAAAGCGGCTGTGATAGGGATTAATTTTACACAAGCAAACAGGAAAAGAAACAAGAAAATAATGGGTGGCGCTGCTCTTGTGGCGCTGCGCTCTCCCCAAGGGAGAGAGCAGTCCGAATTTCATGCAGAGAAATCTGCCGTGACTTGAAGGGGGTGTACAATTCTCTCTACGGATGGCTTGTCTGGCAGGCTTGTCAACAGATTCGCATTTAAAAAAACAAATTACTTGGTGCTAGCTTCCTTTTACTTGAAATGTAGAATACTCTGATCGTTGTATTTTGGGGGTTTTGGCCGACACGAACATACCCAGCATGCTTTCTACATTGTGGAGAAAAATGGGCTCTGTCAGGTTTGCTAAGGTCACACTGTATGAGCCTTAAGTGCCCCATCAGCTCAGAGAGCGAGAGAAGAAGAGAGAGAGAGAAAGATGAGAATGAAAGTCGAGAACAGAATTAGAGAGATCATAGAGAGAAGTATGAGCCTAGTTAGTGGCTATCAGAGAGAAGAGTGAGACAAGAGAAGAGAGAGAGATGAAGAGAGAGAGAAAAGAAAGAGACGAGAAGAAAAGAAACTATTGTTTTGTAATAAAACCTCGTTTGAAATTGAATGTCCGAAATTTTACAAAAAAAGTATTTATTGTTACACACTAGTTATTCCGACACCACTCGCTAGCCTACTTCAGCATGTGAAAACAAACTTAACAAACACTGAGGAATGACAAACATGCTGAGGAATGAAGTACCTCCTTAAAAGATGAAGATGAAAATGAAAAAGACGGCATATGAAGCAAGAACAACACTTACACACACACACACACACACACATACACTCTCTCTCTTCTCTTCACTCTCTCTCTCTCTCTCTCTCTCTCTCCCTCTCTCTCTCTCTCTCTCTCTTAAAAACAAAATGATATCCGATAAACACAAATAAGTAAAGGCATATGTCTTCTTGTATATAATTAAAAAAAGTTCTTACCAAAATTGTGTTAGAGATCTAAAGGCCCATGCCAAACAGACGTCGAAATCACTAGAAACAACCGCACATTGTTCACTAACACTAAATCACAGTAAATCTAAAATAACAAGAAGACACTGCAGTTATACCGAATCTGATGCGCTCAGTATGCTTGGAAAAATATAGAACCATATATTGCTAATCTTCTGCGCAGTAGCAGGCTTCCAAATAATAAAACAAAAAAACCAGTTCCTTCTTGTCGTAGATGCTCTTAAAAAGACAATGTTTCTGGGTTTGTTTTTTATATTTTAGTTTTGCTTGGATATGTCGTCATTGTATAGAACTATATGTGTCATATAAACTTTACATTTGTATAGAATAATTCGTACAAAATATAACATCGAAACATTAAACGAAACAATTTGTAAATCCAGTTGAATTAAAGCAGTAAACACATGAAGTTACAATTGATGCCTTTAGTATGCTTGGAAAATATAGATCCATATATCTAAACTTGCACCAGAACATGTATACCAAAAAATAACAAAAATCCAATTAGTACGTAGATACCTAAAAAAACAATGAATACTAGTAATTTGTGTTAGTTTTGCCTGATGGTATGCGTCATGTAATTATGTAGCGTCTATGAACGTTTACATTCATGAACCAATTGCATCATTTTCAAGCTCATTCAGAGTAGCTTCAGTTTGGAATTATTGTAGACTATGAGAACGCGCACAGGTGATAATGCCACGTCTGAACAAAAACCAAACAACCATCACATGACATGACAAAGACTCTACAAAATTAATAGCATAGTTGAGCACAACGATAATTTGAAGCGATTTCAGATAAATTTGGAGATGACGGATTCAGTTTAGAACGTTTTCATGCAATTTAGTTCTTTGCCTGCGAATACGGAGCGCCCACCAGCCCGTAGAAATGGCTCTCTTCCTCTTCCCTCATCACTGCCCTGTCGCTGCAGCCTTCCACGCACATACATCAAAAACTACACAAAGCTGTACATCAAGCCTTTCAAGATTAAAATGAGAGGGGAATTTGTGTTAAGATAAAAAAATTGTAAATCATCAACCAAACCAAACTAACATACACCATACATATCTACAATCACACACGAATTATATCACAAAATTTGTAAACTGAATGAATTTTCATTTAGTTTACAAATTCGTGACTTAAGTGCACAATTTTTTAATGCATTAACTTTTCTAAACTTTGATAATGTATTGTACTATTTCCAAACTTGTGAGATCATTTTAATTTTTATTATCTCCTAATTGCATCTTCGTGTATTAAAGGCCCCTGTTTATCGTAATGATTCAACTTATGACAATATTTGTTTTATTTTTGGTACCACATTTCCCTATTCCTATTCCATTTTTGAATGAATAGTCTGAAAATGTCTTGTGAATAAGTGGAAGTGGTTTGATGGTGTGTGGTGACATATAAGTAAATGTTGATGGCATATTTTCCTTGTTTTTTTGGTTGGAAAGAAGATTGCGAATGCGTGTGTGTGTTTGTGTGTGTTGTGAGTGTGTGTGTGTGTGTGTTTGGTGTTGGTGTGTGTGTTGTGTGTTGTTTGTGTGTGTTGTGAGGTGTTGTGTGTGTGTGTGTATGTGTGTGTTTTGTGTGTGTGTGTTGTGTTGTGGGTGTGGTTGCGCGTGTGCGTGGCGCGTGGTGGTGTGTGTGTGTGTGTTTGAAAAAGAAAAGAAAAAAAGAAAAGAGATGAAGGATGTTCATCAAACCATAAGCAATTTAAGATAAAATGGTTGCTCTTGAGTTGCGCTGCTTCATCAAAGAAAGTCAACTGTCGCATCAAACGCCTCTAAAAGACCATTAACATGGTGCTTTAATCAAACCTTTTTTTGTGTTTTGTTATCAGAAATAAATTTTCAACAGACACGTTTAGTTGGAGATAATTGACTTTCTTTGTCCCTCGTCTAGAACTCAGAGACACTAGGTTCACCAATTGCGATATGTTTGTCATTATACAACCTGTTTTTGTCCACCATGTAAGGTAGCCACATTCCGACTTCGGGGAGGTATGCTGGGTATTTCCGTGTCTCCGTAACACACTGAATGCTGACATGACTTACCGGTGCTCTTCTGTATGTGTTATGTACACGAACGGAAATTAAGGCACTATAACAAAGGTATGCTCTTGAAGTTGACCTAAGCTTCGAACCCACGACTTTATGGATCTCTGGGATTGAAGTCTAACGGTCTGAACCACTGGGCTATGGCGTCTCTCAGATTAAGGATGGCTTCAGGAGTAAGACGAAATTTTAAAATAAAATAAAATCTGTAGCTTTTCCCCTCCCGTCTTCTTTTTTCTCCTGCTATCCCTGTCCTCTTCTTTCTTCACGAGAAGCAGATCCTAATTGCCTCATTCTATGTGTTGACCAGGACATGGGTAAAGAAACAGGAAAAGAAGATGAAAAAAACAAACAAACCAACAGACATTTTTAGCCCACAGCTAATCATAGCGTCTGGGTATTGTGACATCGTGTCATCATGGTCTATATAGCTTTTTTCTCTGGAGACTTCCCTGTAAATCTACGAAATCCTCGCTTCATGTTGGCATGGCCCTTGCCTGTTAAAAGAATGTAACCAGCCGTGGATAATGTAGAGAGAGGATAAGTCTGGTGGTGGAAATGAAGATACGTCTGTCTACTTTTGTTGATGGAAGATGTATTTCGTAGAGAATGGGCGTAGTGTTGTGTGTATACCTAAGCATAGTATTGTACCATTGTGTTGTGTTTCATTATATTGTATTTAATTATTTATTATTTTATTCCGAGGATGATGGAATAAGCACTCATGTGCTTTTATTCGTCCTGTCCTCTTGTGTATGCAGTTTCGTACATTTTGCAATCCGTTCCCACCGGCACACGATGGCCTACTGTTCCGAAAAGCTGAACGGGGTTTAGCGTGTGCGCAAGATGTTCTGCGTGCGTTCGCACGCGGGAACTCGGTTTATAATCTCATCCGAAGGACTTTTAGGGAGAGTGGAGTCGGCACTGATGTTAACTCCAGAGGAAAAATCCTCTTGAACGGGAATCGAACCCGGGTCAGCAGACCCACGAATACATCACTCTAACCACCAGGCTATCCCGTCCCGTATTGTATTGCAAATACTGTTGCAGACAGGGAAAAAAAGAAAAGAAAAAAAAGGGTGGCGCTGCTCTTGTGGCGACGTGCTCTCCCCGGGGAGAGCAGCCCGAATTTCACGCAGAGAAATCTGCGTGACTTAAAGTGGAATAAATATAAATAAATATAAATAGATATAAATATTGTGTTAAATTGTCTTGTATGCCACTAAGTCACGGCAGATTTCTCTGCGTGAAATTCGGACTCTTCTTCCCGGGGAGAACAGGTTGCTGCCACAAGAACAGCGCCACGCGTCATCTTTTTCTTCTTTTCCTGTCTGCAACTGTATCTGTTTCCCTATTAGAGTGGCTTTTTTTCTACATCATTTTTGCCAAGGACAACTCTCTTGTTGCGTACGTGCGCGCGCGCATGGATTTGAAATATGTTATTCATTATGTTTGAGAAGAGTTGCATGCGTGTAAATGATTTGAGTGCAAGCGCTTCGATTTGTTTGTTTTTTACAAGATTCAGCGCTATATAAATTCCATATATTATTGTTATTATTATTATTGTTGCCGTGAGTTCTTATTACGCGTGCTGAATAACTATGTGTAACACACGGGACCTCGGTTTATCGTTTCATCCGAAGGACTAGGACCCAGACTAACACTCATGGTCTAATAAATGGGGTAGTGGAGGGGGGAGTTTCCGACCCAAACTGGGATCGAACCACAGCTCACTTCCAACCCATACTTTTTGCTTTGTAGGCAGGTGTGTTACCGCTAGTCCACCGATCCATGTGTATACTACACCTTAGCTTGGTGTATGTGTATAAGTAATCATGGTATATGTGTATAAGTAATCATGGTGTATGTGTATAAGTAATCATGGTATATGTGTATAAGTAATCATGGTATATGTGTATAAGTAACCATGGTGTATGTGTATAAGTAATCATGGTATATGTGTATAAGTAACCATGGTGTATGTGTATAAGTAATCATGGTATATGTGTATAAGTAATCATGGTATATGTGTATAAGTAACCATGGTATATGTGTATAAGTCTATCTATCTATCTATCTATCTGTCCCGTAGTCTGACGACCGTGGGGGCACCCTCAAAGACTCAGCAACCAGTTCCCTCCATTCTTCTCTCTGTTCTGCCTTTCTCAGGGTTTTGTTGAGTTCTAGGCCTGTCCATTCACTGATGTTATCCTCCCAGCTCTTCCTTGGTCTGCCTCTTCTTCTTCCTCCTTGAACAGTGCCTTGCAAAACATGTATTTGTAATTCCATGGATCTTGTGAAAGTCCATCTATCTATCAGTCTTACTGTCTAGTCTGAACGTGTGGGGACCCTAAGATCTGCACAGTTCGTCCCATGCTTCTTCTGTTCTGCTTTCTCAGGTTTGTTGATTCTATGCTGTCCATTCACTGTAGGTAATCCTCCAGCTCTTCCTTGGATAGCCATCTCTCTCCTGCCTGACTGCCTTCAAACTGTCATGTCAGTTCCTATGGATTGTGACATGCCCATACATAAGTTAGGCTTATTTCACGGGAGCGTTAGAAGTCTATTGGGTCCAATGTGCGGATATCTGTTATGCTTCGCTTTCGTTGTTTGTTTTGAGGAAGATGCCAGGAGTCGCGAAGCCATCATCTCCCTGCCTGTACTCCTCTCAAATCTGCAGAGTCCATGATTCACGGCATACAGAAATATGGCCTAAACAAGGGAGCGCATAGTCGATCTGAGTATGAACTCTTACTCTCCAAGATGGGTAATTTGACAAAGCTGGAGGGGAATAGCAGATCACGCCTACTAAGAACCTGCAACAAGGATCTGGCGACAGGAAAATTGGCCAAACGAAGACGCAGATCGCCATCATTCCCTCCCAAGAAGGAAATCTACAACAATGCATATTACAGCACAATCAGCATCATAGCACCAGCATGTCAACCTGCAGATATATTGAATAGACTGAACCAAACAGAGACCATATTCGAGGAATACGAGGTTTCAGAGAGGCTTCACATAGAACAGATATTCAACCTCAGAATACTATGTGAGCGGTACCTTCAACATCAACAAGACCTATACCACGTATTTATCGATTTTAAGAAGGCATTTGACAGGGTGTGGCATGCAGCTTTGTGGGCAACCATGAACTTGTACAGCATCAATATGTGTATAAGTAATCATGGTATATGTGTATAAGTAACCATGGTGTATGTGTATAAGTAATCATGGTATATGTGTATAAGTAACCATGGTGTATGTGTGTACCTAAGCATAGTGCTGTGTATATACATAAGCATTGTGTATTATGTGTTTACCTAAGCGTCGTAGTTTGTGTATACTTAAGGATAGTTATGTGTATACATAAGCAAAGTATATAATGTGTATACCTGTCTCTATCTCTTTCACCTTGTTTATCTGCCTGCCTGCCTACATGTGTGTGTGTGTGTGTGTGTGTGTGTGTGTGTGTGTGTGTGTGTTTGTGCGTGCGTGCGTGGGTGTGTGTGCATGCATGTCTGCGTGCCATTTTGCGTTTGTGTGCATGTGTGTGTGTGCGTGCGTGCGTGTGTGTGTGTATGCATGTCTGCGTGCCTGCTTGCGTTTGTGTGCATGTGTGTGTGCGTACGCACGTCGCGCGCGTCACTTTTCTCCCTCTCCTTATGTCTGACTGTCTAGATGCCTTGCTCTGTCTGTCTCTTGCTGTCTGTTTGTCTTTGGGTCTGTCTGTTGACGTTTCAGATCTTACAACATAAGTACAAGAATGTTGAAACAACAGCAGCAGCAACAAAAAGAGAAAGCTGAACACTGTAGTGATCATCTTGCCATGTTAAAGTGTTATTTTCCCCTCTTTTTCAACGATGATTTCCATCTTTCTTTTAAAAAAAAGTTGTGGTTGTGGCTTTGTTCGTTTTTTACAGAAACCAGTATGAAGAACTCTATAGATAGATAATGCTATGTAGTGCGTGTTCTAGCGAAAAAATATGCTGGTATTTCTTTCTTTTTTTTATTATAACACACACATCAACCATCATGTCTCTGATTATAGCTAGTGCACATGGTGATAAATCAGGAGCAATTTTTTTTGGCTTTGCAAGCTATAATAATGAATGGTGAAGAATTCCAAACATAATAACGGTGTTTGTCAAAGCCAAAAAGAGAACAGTTGAAGGCAGTTTTGTATTGGCATCTACAGTCTGTAATACAGAGTGGGACAAAAGCAGATGTGTAGGATGTAACTCTGGGTTGATTGATATCTTATCCGGGCTAGGTATGAATTTATTTTGGTGTGTAGGGGGAGCATTTTTGTTATGCAATGTGTATGTGGGGGTGGTGTGTAAGGGGGGGGGTGGGGGGGGGGTATGTGCATGCTTGTGAGCATGTGTGTGTGTGTTTATGTGTGTGTAAGTGAGAGAGAAAAAGTGTGTGTGCGTGTATCTGTGAGTGTGTTGGTGTGTGTGTGTGTGTGTGTTGGGGGGGGGGGGGGGGGGGGGCAGGGCAGGGGTACTGTACCTGTCTGTATAAGTAGGCATACATGTATGTGTTTGTAAACATGTGCGCACGTGTGTTAGTGTTATTTCAAGTTATGGAAACGATGACATACGAATCCACTATCTCTCTCTCTCTCAAAACCGCAAACACACGGGGACTGGATGTAAAAAAGCACACGAGTGCTCATTCCATTATCCTCGATATAAAAGGAAAAAAAAACATAAAATAAAAAAAAATAGAAGCTCTCTCTCTCAGCAGTGTAGCCTACGTATTCATAATGTAAGCTAGTTGTAGATAGAAGAATCCTAAAGTAAATGAACACATTTGAGAATTTCGCAACGTTGCGTTGCTGCTTGTATATATATATATAGAAATGCCTTTAATCCACACGATCCTTGCTAAACATTCATCCGAGTCACTGAAAGTAAAACAACTCTCTTTTTTTTTGCACTCATAAGCACCTACAGTGGGTGTAGAACAACCGGTACAGCTGCAGACACATTCAATCTGATGCACTAAACTTTCTTGTAAAAGACATCACGAAAAAAAAAAATGCCGCACAGGAGCTGGTTTTCAAATCAATACATTCCAGCTTGTCGGAGATGCACACGACGTTTGCTATGATATAGCATCACATAGAATTGTACATGTCTTACTATGTTGTGAAAGATAGCAAAACGAAAATTATCACTGCCGTTTTTTTGTACATTGAATACGGCAAACAATTGTAAAAGTGTATGCATTTTGTAAGTCAGATTTTGAAAAGGTAATTACACAGACCTACGACGTACAGAACATGTCGCAAGAAAAGCTAGGTGGAAAGACGACGTCATACATACATGATGCAATTTCGCTTTTTCTTCGAAAATTAATTACGTTTGTATGTCTTTCTGTGTCTCGCTCTGTCTGTGTCTGTCTGTCTCTGTCTGTCTGTCTGGCTGTGTCTGTGTCTGTCTGTGTCTGTCTGTCTGTCTCTGTCTGTCTCTCTCTCTCCTCCTCTTTTCTCTCTCTCTCTCCTCTCTCTCCTCTCTCTCTCTCTTCCTCTCTCTCTTCCCTCTCTCTCTCTCTCTCTCTCTCTCTCTCTCTCAAACCGTGTTGCCTGTTCGGTCAATAGAGGAATGGAAAGCTGGCAGGCTATAGCCTCCTCTCTTCACTTCTTCTCCATCTTCTCAACAGCTGCTCTGTAATGCAGGCATGTTTTCAACAGCACCTGAAGTGGATGGCATAGGCTGTGTGTCAAGTTCATGCTTTTGGAGAAACTGAATTAATTTTGATTTTTTTTTAAGTGGTGACAATGTAAAAGAAACAAAGAATAATCTTATTAGCATGAAGCAGTAATTTCAAGTCTTGTTACGCGTTGTGTAACGTGATATTTTTAAAATTATGGATTTACATTATGTTGCAAAACTCAGAAAGGAAGTTGAATCTCATAACAAAGGTAAAAAGAATAGAATTAAAAAGCTACTGTCCCATAACCTATATGTGGTCGTAGAGGAGCGAGGCATCAGAGACTTCAACTTCTCTAGGGACCGGCATATTGAGGGCGGCACCCATCTCCTCTCTCTAGCTGCTTTACCTTCCCTGACCCTAAAGAGGCAGCTACTCATTTGCAGCTGGGTGAACTAGGGGACTGTACTGAAGCCAAGGCGCACAAACGGTCACCCATCCAACAGGTGACTACGCCCGATGCTGCATAACATTGGCTGGAGGAAAGCGAGTGATCCGATCACTGAGCTATCCCGCCCCCGCCTCATACATTGTCATGATCATGTAGCATCTCTGGTAGCACCTTCCATCTTAAATGTGCATTGTTTGGAAACAGCAGTATAACCCAAGGTGCAGTGTTTTTTCATGACCGGTGTGTTATGGTTCAGCTGGTCGTTTTCTGTGTTTGTGCTCGATTTAGCTTCTTGAATTCTCATGAGAATACGGAATAAACGCGTTCGCAATTGCAGTGGTATTTGGAAAGTTTCGCATTGGTGGGAAGTACGGTTTTTTTCATGTTGGGGGGTTAAGATAAAAGAAAAAACAACAACATACAAAATCAACAGGTGCCTTCTTTTTCTTCTTCTTCTTCTTTTCTTTTCTTCTTCTTCTTTCTTCTTCTTCTTCTTCTTCTTCTTCTTCTTCTTCTTCTTCTTCTTCTTCTTCTAGTAAGCAGAAACGTAAACTCTTTTAACCAACAAGAATACTTGAATTCATACGTCCGTGTGTTAGAGGGGAAAAAAAGAAAGGTGGACAGACCTCAAATAATGTTTAATCTGAGGTAGTATAGTCTTTTTTGATGCATACAGTATTTCCAAAATATATGTCCGTTAGCTTACCACTGACTTTGAAATACCCCTCTGACGACATTTTTGTCGTGGTGGTGGTGGCTGTGGTTGTTGCTGTTGTATAACAGAAGCATGCTTTCGTTACAAGCATTTAGGTCTACGAAAAGAAACAGAAAACAAACATGTGTCTTCTTCTTTAAACAGGTACTTCTTCTTTTTATCATTCTTCTTCTTCTTCTTCTTCTTCTTCTTCTTTCTTCTTCTTCTTCTTCTTCTTCTTCTTCTTCTTCTTCTTCTTCTTCTTCTTCTTTTCTTCTTCTTCTTCTTCTTCTTCTTCTTCCTTGATCAAAACAAAGAGTTGTGCCAATAAAGATGTGAAAAAAGAGGGAAACGATGATTGTCTTACACTCAGGCATTGTGTGTGACCAGTAGTTCTGTATCATCATTTTCTCTGAGGAAGATCCTGTTTGCGAAATCGTTGGTTCATGTTGGCATGGTCGTCGCCTGATAGGATTTAACGATCCGTAGATAATGTGAGAAACTGTCTGGACTGAAGCCTAGTCTTGCCTGCTTCTGGTGATGGAAAGTAAAATATAAAGCAGAGTACTAGACTCTCTGTCTCTCTCTGTCTCTCTGTCTCTCTGTCTCTCTGTCTCTCTGTCTCTCTCTCTCTCTCTCTCTTCTCTCTCTCTCTCTCTCTCTCTCTATATATATATATATAATATATATATATATATATAATATATATGTTCTCTTTCTTCTTTTCGTTTTTACAGATTATAGATTCACAAAAGACAGGTTGACCGCGTGGTTTGTGCCATTCAAGCTACCATCCATATCAAAACTATATATCTACACACCGGCACAAGTTATATGGTGATGGGCTTATACAGTTGCAGATACACTTGATGTTATGTTTTGCTAGTGCTCGCAAGAAAATAAAATATAGAGACAGAGCTTTCCAGAACAGTTCCAAAAGTACATCACGTACACGATCAAAGCTAATACAGCGCTATATAAATTGTATGGA
>CM054135.1:47840982-47855982 GCA_028751875.1 Rapana venosa
ACCCTCCACTTCTCTCTCTGTCTCTCTCTCTTCTCTCTCTCTTTTCTCTTCCCCTCTCTCTCTCTCTCTTCTCTCTCTCTCTCTCTCCTCTCTCTCTTCTCTCTCTCTCTCAATTGAAGTTCAGCTCCAGCGCTGTCTTCTGGCAAAGTGCCCCAAGTGTTTAGAGGGAAAAGTGTCCTTTACCCCCTTTTTTGTCTGCTCTTCTTCACGAAGGTCTGCCCGCTGAGTACCTGAATTCATATGCCGCATATTGATCGCTCTCTGTGCCGATTTGTCTCATCGTTCTTGTTGGTAATGTTGTTATTATTGTTGTTGTAGATGATGATGATGATGATGATGATGATGATGATGATGATGATGATGATGATGATGATGATGATGATGATGGTGGTGATGATGATGATGCCGATGATGATGATGATGATGATGATGATGATGATGATGATGATGATGATGATGATGTTATTTCGGGTCTGTCTGTCTTTCTGTCCGTCTGTCTGTCTGTGTGTCTGAACTCTGTTTAGATCATTAGGACATGGGATATTGTAGGAATATTTTGGTTGTTTTGTGTGATTGTTGTTGTTATTGTTACTGTTGTTACTGTCCTTGATGCTGTTGCTGTTGTTGTTAGTGTTGTTATTGTTGTTGCAGATGATGTTGTTGTTGTTGTTGATTTTTCAATTGCGTCTGTATTTCTGTCTGTCTGTCTGTCTGTCTGTTTGTCTGCCTCAGTTTTGTTTATATCTTTTTAAGGACATGGAATACTGCAGAGCACTGTTTGTGATTGTTGTTGTTGCTCTTGGTGTTGGTGGTGTTGGTGTTGCTTTCCGGAGATTTTCTATGTTTCAGTATTCCTGGATAACACGAAGATAGATGTAGCTATTGTCTTGTTGTTGTTGTTGTGGTGGTGTGGTGGTGGTGGTGGTGGTGGCGGCAGTGTTAGTGTTGGTGTTGGTGGTGGTGGTGGTGGTGATGCTCCTGCTGCTGCTGTTGCTACTGCTGTTGCTGGTTTTGTTTTTGTTTTTTTTCTTTGTTGCAGATTGTCTGTGCCTCGATCTTGGTTCTAGATAACATGAAAATAGATGCAACTACTTTGATGTTGTTGTTGTTGTTGTTGCTGTCACTGTTGCTGCTGCTTTTGCTTCTGCTCCTGTTGCTGCTTCTGTTGTTTTCAACAGGTCCACTTTGGTCTCAGCCTTGTTTATAGACGACATTGAAATACTCCTGCATACATATGTTGTAGTTATTGTTGTTGTTGTTGTTGTTGTTTTCAATAGCTTGTCTGCTCGGCTTTGTTTAGAGATGCTGTGAAGGAGACGCAGAAAGTTGTTGTTGTTATTTCTGCTGCTACTGTTATGTGTCTGTTTTCAACAGCTTCTCCTTTCCTCTCTCTCTCTCTCTCTCTCTGTCATGTATGTAAATGGTTAGAAATAGATGTAGAAATGTGTTGTTGTTGGTGAAATTTGTTGTTGTTGTTGCTTCCTTTATTGTTGTTGTTGCTGTTCTTTCTTTCTTTTTGTCTGTCTTTATGTTTTCCCTGTCTTTGTTTTTGTTTGTTTGTTTCTTTCTTTCTTTCTCTCTTTCTTTCTGTCTTTCTGTCCTTCCATCCTTTTTCCTCCTCTTCCTCCTCCTCCTCCTCCTCCTTCTTCTTCTTTTTCTTCTTCTTCTTCTTCTTCTTCTTCTTCTTCTTCTTCTTCTTCTTCTTCTTCTTCTTCTTCTTCTTCTTCTTCTTCTTCTTCTTCTTCTTCTTCTTCTTCTTCTTCTTCTTCTTCTTCTTCTCCTCCTCCTCCTCATTCTTCTTCTTCGCATTCAGTTGCTTTAACTAGCACTGTTGCCGTTAGTCTTGATGATAGTGATGATAACAAAGAGAAGGAAGCAGAGGAGGATGACAATGGTGATGATGATGTTGGTGGTGGTGATGAGGGTGGGGATGATGATAACGAAGACGACGACGACAATGCTGACAACGACAGCTGCTCGTGCTTAACACAATTAAAAAAACACAAAAAAAACAAACAAAAAACCCACAGTCAACCCATGTAACTGTGTCTGACTCAACTTACTCATTTCACCCGGGAGTCACTAGTGAAAAAACTACGAGCACACAGTGGATGAGGGGATAGCGTGTATAGCAGCCTTTAGTGTACCTAGCTAGACTGTCCACACCATAGCAGCCTTGGTGCTCTGTAACAGGAGGTCAGACTGACGGATTAGTCTGACTTCTGCACTCATCTCAGGCAGTGGATTCCAGTCCCTGCTGAGTCATCAATTTACCAGGGATTTTTTTTTTTTTTTTTTTGGGGGGGGGGGGTCCTGTTAATAGTTGTTTTTTTCTGAATCTCATTTTCCTACGGATGAGATTATGAACAGAGGTATAGTGTCTACAAGCACGCATGTTTTTTTGTGCCTGCTTTAATAACCCGTTCATCTTTTGTACAAGGGAACGTCTGGGATATGGATGACAAGGTACAGCCTGTGCTGATTGTGTACGTTTTAGAAGGAATTATAGGGTCTCATAAAGGCAAGAAAAACGCTCTGTCACACACATATATGTCTCTTGCGATTCAAACTGCAGCTGTCGATAAAGTAAATCTGTGAAAAAATCACAGATTTCTCACACTGACGGAAAATGTAAAAAGCTCATATTTCTTACACAGTAGCATCACAAACATTGCTTTCAATCTGTTACCATCGTTTATATACAAAAGTATGTAACTGTCTGCATTTATGGAGAAAACAGAATTTGAACTGAACGCGCAGAGACGCAGCTGACATCACATACTAATTGGCAAGCAGCACTAGGCGCAGCCTCTCTTTTCTTTCTCTTAGCTAAACCACGCCCACGCTCACCTCTGTGACACGATCCCTTGAATCGGACGCTGTGGGTTCAAATCCTCTAATGCCGTAATCTCGTTATAGACTGCTAAAATATTTATCGGGTTTTTTTCTTTATATTTGATTTGACTTGATAAAAGGAGACAGCACAAAGAGCTTGACAAGTTTGAAGGTGTGTGGGGGTTTTTTTTCCTACTAAAACATAGCCAAACCCCTGGCAGCTAGCATGATGGGGGCAGGTCAGTGCTCTGCTGGAGTCATTCAGCGACAGGGCGAACGGGATAGCCTAGTGGTTAGAACATTGCGCTCGCAATCTGACGACCCGGGTTCGATTCCCGTTCAAGGGGATATTTTCCCCTGGAGTTAACATCAGTGCAGACTCCACTCTCCCCAAAAGTTTTTCGGATGAGACTATAAACCGAAGCCCCGTGTGCGAACGCACGCAGAACATCTTGCGCACACGTTAAATCCTGTTCCGCATTTCGTAAGAGTAGGCCATTGTGTGCCGGTGGGAACAGATGACAGAATTTCCAAAACCGCATACACGCGGGGACTAGATGTAAAAAAAGCACATGGTGCTTATTCCATTATCCTCGATATAACAGAATAAAATTTTAAAAAATAAATACAAATGTAAAAAAAGCATTTGGCCAAGGTCAGGATGTGGAAATGTAGTAATCTGATAAAGTAGAGGGAACAAGGATTCAAAGAACCCGTAGAGTTGCCACTCTGTGATACGCATTTCAGATCGCTTTAAGAAATTGAAATGTTTATGTCCTTCAGTCCCTGTCATATAATGTCTCTGTCTGCTGGTCTATCAGTATATCTGTTTGTCTGTCTGACTATCTGTCTGTCTGACTGTCTGTGTCTGTCTCTGTTTCTCTGTCTGTTTCTCTCTGCCTCTGTCTCTCAGTTTCTGTCTCTGTATCTCCCTGTCTCTATCTGTCTGTCTGTCTGTCTGACTGTCTTTGTCTCTCTGTCTCTCTTTATTTGTCTGTCTGTTCATCTCTCCTTTTCTGTCTGACTGTCTGTCTGTCTGTCTGCCTTTCTCTCTCTCTCTCTCTCTCTCTCTCTCTCTCTCTCTCTCTCTCTCTCTTTCTCTCTCTCTCTCTCCCCTCTCCTCTCCTCTCCTCTGCTCTCTCTCTCTTCTCTTTTCTCTTCTCTTCTCTCCTCTCCTCTCCTCTGCTCTCTCTCTCTCTCTCTCTCTCTCTCTCTCTCTCTCTCTCTCTCTCTCTCTCTCTCTCTCTCTCTCTCTCTCTCTTCTTGTTTCTCTTCTCTCCTCTTCTTTTCTCTTCTGGTCCCTTCCCCCTTATCTCTTTGTTTTCTCCTCCTTCTCTCTCTCTCTCTCTCTCTCTCTCTCTCTCTCTCTCTCTCTCTCTCTCTCTCTCTCTCTCTCTCTCTCTCTCTCTCTCTCTCCCTTCTTCTCTTCTCTTCTTGTCCTTCCCCCTTATCTCTTTGTTTCTTCCTCCCTCCTCTCTTCTCTCTCTCTCTCTCTCTCTCTCTCTCTCTCTCTCCTCTCTCTCTCTCTCTCTCTCTCTCTCTCTCAGCTTTATCTTGTTTCTGCCTGCTTGATTCTCTCACCCCCACCCTCGTACACAGCCTCGTCACTTTTACCTTACTCTTTCAGTAGTCGAGGGTCGATTAGCATCATCACCAGCACAGACTGATGAAAGTGTCATAAGTGTTTAAAAGCAAATGGTCTGAGGAGGATGCTTTTATTTTTAGTCCCAGCAAATTAATAGCGGTGGCATGGCCTATCGTGTGTGTGTGTGTGTGTGTGTGTGTGTGTGTGTGTGTGTGTGTGTGTGTGTGTGTGTGTGTGTGTGTGTGTGTGTGTGTGTGTGTGTATGTGTGTGTGTGTGTGCTGTGTGTTGTTGTTGTTGTGTGTTGTAGTGTGGTGTGGTTTGGTGGTGGTGTGGTGGAGGTGTGGTGGTGTGGTGTGGTGGTGAAGGTGTGGTGGTGGTGGTGGTGGTGTGTGTGTGTGTGTTTATTTGCGTGCGTGCTTGCGTGCGTGTGTGCGTGTGTGTTGACAACAGGCTTCTCATGTGGTGCTGCTTACTGAGGTTTTAGAGGCATGCAAACATGAGCTATACGTATTCAAGTGAAGTTTGACCAGAACATGGATGTTTGAGTAAAAATGTAGTTATTTGATTCTTAAAAAAGTCTATCTAGTTTGGTGGGTACTAGATGAATGGACATGTAGAAAAAATAAATAACAGTTGCAGACAGAGTAGGTCCTTTGTCCATCCAAGACCCCTGTCTATATGCCTGTCTGTATGTCTGACTTTGTATGTATGTATGTATGTATGTATGTATGTATGTATGTATGTATGTATGTATGTATCTATCTACCTACATATCTATCTATCTATCTATCTTATCTATATATCTCTATCTGTCTGACTGTCTGTCTTGTCACTCTCTCTCTCTCTCTCTTCTCTCTCTCTCTCTCTCTCTCTCTCTATCTCTCTCTCGCAAACATAACCAATTTCTATAATATGCTCTGTCATCCTACCCATGTTTCGACCGCCCTCTGTCCTCCTTCAACAGACAATGGTCAATCACCACAGAACCTGAAGGCCCAGAGTTGAAACCTGTTTACAGCTTTATAGAAAACTGGTCGGGTGTCTTGAATGGTCGTGGCCTATACACAGTGCCAGTTGCTTTCTTCTACAGTTTGCACACTTCCCTCCTTTAGATGACAGCAGTCTCTATAGATATCAGGATTGTTTGGAAGAGTTCAAAAGACGTATGATACAAATTCATGGACTGAGCAGCTCAACCAGATAGGTATGTTTCAAGCAACTTTTACTTCAAGATTTTAGGCTGTACCTCTGTATCTAACCTTTCACTAAATTTCCAGTTCCCATGACTTATTCTTCAAGTGATATGTAGTTCTACATAACTTATGGTGTGTATCATGAACACGACATACTTAACTTATGTAGTGGAACATATTGTTTTTTTGGTGTTTTTTGTTTGGTTTTTGTTGTTGTTGTTTTTTAACATTGTGTTCACAATTGGTGTGTGCGTGTATGTGTGTGTGCGCAAAGCGTGCGTGTGTGTTTGTGTTTGTGTGTTCGTGACATTTTTATTTTGAAGTCATTTTGGAATGTTTTAACCAATATGAATTATAGCTTTTTTGTGTGTCTTTCGAGATCTTTGATGCGTGTCAATCTACCTGTCCGTATTGTAATTGCCCTTCATGGGATGATTTAAGTGTTTTTGACTTGACTTGACTTGACTACATGGCCCGTGCCGTGTAAAATATGCACGGCTCAAGGTACTGTATAACGTATACTTCACTTAACTCAGGTAGTTGAATATATATGCATGACCACTGTAGTGTAATGTATGCGTGACTGAACTGACTTGCGGTAACATATACGCGAACTGAATTCTCTGGGTTACTCATCAAGCCCTCAAGTTTCATTAACGGACTCACAGGACATACAAGGGAAACTGTGAGGTATGAAACAGACCATTCATGACTATGGTAACGAGGTTACACAGGCATAAAATTATATGCTTAATCCTCAGGGAAAGGGAGGAGAGACAGAGTCAGAGACAGAGAAGCAGCCACAGAGATAAGCATACAGTAGAGACAAGGAGAAATAGGACAAGGACAGAAAGATGGAATAGCGGAAACACAGATAGATCGATCGAGAGAGAGAGAGAGAGAGAGAGAGAGAGAGAGAGAGAGAGAGAGAGACAGAGCCAGAGACAGAGAGACAGAAAGAAAGACAGATACAGAGAGAGGAACAGAGACAGACAAAGAAACAGAAACAGAGATGGAGAAAGAGCGAGAGAGGAGAGAGAGAGAGAGAGAGAGAGAGAGAGAGAGAGAGAGAGAGAAGAGAGAGACAGACAGAGACAGACAGAGACAGAGGCAGAGAGAGACAGAGAGAGTGAGACAGATCCAGAGACAGAGAGACAGAAAGACAGACAGATACAGAGAGAGAGGAACAGAGACAGACAAAGAAACAGAAACAGAGATGGAGAAAGAGAGAGAGAGAGAGAAAGAGAGAGAGAGAAAGACAGACAGACAGAGACAGAGGCAGAGAGAGAGACAGAGAAAGAGAGTGAGACAGAGCCATTGACAGAGAGACAGAAAGACATACAGATACAGAGAGAGAAGAACAGAGACAGACAAAGAAACAGAAACAGAGATAGAGAAAGAGCGACACACACACACACACACACACACACACACACACACACACACACACACACACACACACACACACACACACACACACACAGACTTAGAGAGAGACATGCAGACAGAAAGCAGGCAGAAAGACAGAATCAATTTTGGAAATTGCATCTTGTCGTCAAATTTCATTTCCCGATGGACACTTCGTCAGCACTTGAGTCTTGGCCAAGACTGTTGATGGCAGGAAGAGGAGCAATTTGGTTCCAGCATTTTACGGCAGTAAGTGACCGAGGAACGCCACTAGAGACACACTGCATGATAATTTCTGTCTGGCTGCCGCATATGTGTACTTGGTGACAACTTTCCTTTTTGTTGTTGAATAAAGTAGAGAGAGAGCCAGAGAGAGAGAGAGATAAAGAGAGAGAGATAAAGAGAGAGAGAGAAAGAGAGAGAGAGAGATAGAGAGAGAGAGAGAGAGAGAGAGCGAGAAAGAGAGAGAGAGAGAGAAAGAGAGAGAGAGAGAGAGAGAGAGAGAGAGAGAGAGAGAGAGAGAGAGAGAGAGTAGAGAGTGAGAGAGAGAGAGAGAGAGAGAATGAATGAATGAATGAATGAGTGAATCTTTATTTTTCAAGGGTAACAGATTAAGCATGTGCATACTTTTTTTTCCATCCGGCCCTTGCCCTGATTAGGGACTATCAACAAAACAAAGGTAAAAATCTTACTACAACAACGACAACATGATTTTAAAAATAGATATATCTTGAACATCGCATAATCCCTAACTGACTTGAGCATTAATTTCGAGAGATACATAGTTGTTGGTTTTTTTTAGAAAAGAGATATACGTTAATAAACATATAATTCTCAAATAAATCAAACATTAACATGAAAAACTAAGAGAGAGGCAGACAGAGACAGACAAAGAGACAGACAGAGACAGACAGACAGACAGACAGGGAGGGGAGGGGAGAACACTGAACACTGAAAGTAATTTATTGCCATTAACAATAGTCTTTTTTTAGGCAAGAAGCACAGTATGAATACAATTTCAACAATATGCTTTTTGCAACAAGGAAATAATGAAAACCGAAAGAGGAAAAGCAGTCTCCAATAACTACACTCAACCAAATGCATTAATTGTTATTATACATTAATTGTTATCACAAGCTTGCACACACACACACACACACACACACACACACACACACACACACACACACACTCACACACACACACACACACACACACACACACACTCACCAGTGTCATGTTCGAGGGGAGGGGAGAGAGAGAGAGAGAGAGAGAGAGAGAGAGAGAGAGAGAGAGAGAGAGAGAGAGAGAGAGAGTATAGATTATGTATGTGTGTGCGTAGGCGCACGCTCGCGCATGTGTGTTTGTCTGTGCGCGCGCGCGCGCGCGCGTGTGTGTTTGTGTGTGTGTGTGTGTGTGTGTGTGTGTGTGTGTGTGTTGGCATCTGTTATGTGATCGGGGTTAATTTTGAAAGGAGGTTACCATGTCTCTCTCTATCTTTCTCTCTCTCTTTCTCTGTCTCTCTCTCTCTCTCTCTCTCTCTCTCTCTCTTTTTCTCTTTCTCTCTTTCTTTCTTTCTTTCCTTCTTTATTTATTTCTCTCTCTTTCTTTCTTTTCTTTCTTTCTTTCTTTCTTTCTTTCTTTCTTCACTTCCCTCGTGTCTCGTCTGCCAAGCATCCAACAACAACAACAACAAACCATACTCAGCATCCTCTGCCATGTTTGAAAACCCTTCTGGCCTCCAGCGGACACTGACAAAACACTACAAGGTGCCAGAGGTGAAGGGGGCAGAACCTGGTGACAAGTTTGCAGAGCAGGGGCCGGTAGGGTCAGGGGTAGACCAACATTTCCAATTGCTTTTTCCTCACAGCTTGGATGCACCCATCTTTTCAACACCATCCCTGCATCCCAGAGATTTTGTTTGCAAGTGTTTAAGAAGACCTAGGGAATATATGAAGTGAAAGATTGGGTAGCTCATGTGATGTTGTAGTCAATCATCTCAGAACGAAGTTTTCAATACAAATATCAATGCTGTCTACGGTCCTTCAAGTGGAGGCCTTCTGTTGAAAAGAAAATGGACACTAGTACGAAATGTGTAAAAACACAGACAAACCTGAATCTGTTTTAGTGCACAGAATGTATAGCAACCAATCATGTCATGCCTGTATTGAGCCTTGTGCCCATTTGGGACCTCTCGGTCAGTCTGTCTGCCTGTCAGGTTGTCCCTCTTTCTCTCTGTCTCTGTCTGCCTACCTGACAGTCTCTCCCTCTCTCTCTCTCTCTCTAAAATATGTTTACATGTTTTGTATCCTTATAACTGTGCAATGTAATAAAAACTGAATTAAAAAGTTTTTAAAAAAATGTTCAATACATGCTGCCCTTATGTACTGTATGTTTGTTTTTCATTCCTCAGCTAAGAGCTCGTAGGCTCTCACCAAATGGTGAGATTTTATGTAAGCGACTTTTTTTTTTAACCTACTGTTACATCAGTTGCATTGCAGCTTTAGAGACGCGCTGTTATTTAAGATGAGTGGAAACCAGTGTAGTGCTTTTTAACTTGAAGAAATAAAAAGTGCTCAGGTACAATAGGCAGATGGACATAGCAATGTAGACTGGGACACTATGTTTACCCTATTTCTACTTCTGATGATTTAACTGTTATTCCTTTTCGTTTCTCAGATAGAGCTACAAATAGTTACCAATAGTTACCCGAATTTCAACTTAAAGTGGTATGAAATAAAATCTGAGCGCTTTGATTTGTTGCTTTACAAGATTCAGCGCTATATAAATTCCATACATTATTATTATTATTATTAATAGTGACATTCTGCGTATGTGGCCATTTTATCTATCAAAATGGTAGCTGCATTCCGACTTCGTGGACAGTGTCTAAACACAATGCCTGGATGTATATTCTGTTTGTTAAAAAAAAATGTCATTCATTCTTACCAGCATGAAATGACCTACCTACTCTTTCAAAAGGTAGAACTGGTTTTTTATGTATACATAATATATATATATATATATATATATTATATATATATATATATATATATATATATATATATATATATATATATATTTGTTGTTGTTGCTTACTTCCACATTCAGAAGCTTGTTTTATTATCTTGTCCAAGGGACTTTTGGGGGTAAAGGAGTGAATGCTGATGTTAACTCTAGGGTGAAATCCACTCAAACGGGTGTCTTGGTGGTGGTTTGATCCCAGGTTGTCAGGTCACGAGTGCTACGCTGTAACCACTAGGCTATCCTGGGCCCCGTCATTGTTATTATCATGATGGGCATAAAAGATGTTCTGGGTGTGGCAGCACCCAACAGGAAACCTAAACCTAATGTTCTCTTTTTAAAGCAAACATGAAATGCGTCACCAAGTGTTAATGAGTTCACTGCAATAACAAAGAAACTAAACACTCTGGAACAGACTGGAAGCAGAAATTGAACTTGAATCAAGAAATTGCCAATTAAAATAAAACCAGCGAGAGAGAGAGGGAGAGAGAGAAAGAGAGAGAGAGAGATCAACTCCAAAAATTAATTCAGTCAGAGGCTGCATTAAAAAAAAATGCCTTTGTCATCAAATTTTGTCTGGCAAAAAATATGTGAGCACTCGAATCTTTGCCAGAAATGTCGGTCACGTGATGAATAGCAATTTCGCATTCACCTTTTCCAGGCTTTAAGTGGCCGCCAAACCACTTGGGACTCACCTAAAATAATTGTTGTCTGCCTGCTAAAAAAAATGCGTGCATGGTTGCCACAATTGAGAAAACAAAAGGAAAAGAGAACAGCAAATCTGATTTAAGAAAAGAGAAAAAGCATGTGTTATTTGATGACAGTCATTGCTAAAATCAAAATCTCAGGTTTTGTCTGTCCCCTCTCTCATTTGAATGTTTGTCTGTCTGTCAGTATGCTGCCTACCTGCTCTCTCTCTCTCTCTCTCTCTCTCTCTCTCTCTCTCTCTCTTTCTCCCTCCCTCCCTCTCTCCAGAGAGATAGAGAGAGAGAGCAGGCAGGCAGACAAACTGACCAACCAACCGACAGACAGACAGGAAGACAGATAAATACACATTCAGAAAGACCCAGAATAAATTTTTGGAAATTGCATTTTGTCATCAAGTTTTGTCTGCCCGAAACATTTTGTCAACCACTTGAATCTTCGCCAAGAATGTCCATCACGTGATGAATGACAATTAGGTGTTCGACTTTTTTTCCTCGCTTTTAGTTACCCCAAAAGCTCTTGAGACACAACTGTATAATAATCAGTGTCTGGTTGGCACAAATGTGTGTTGGGTTACGCTTTTTCTTCAGAAAGAAAAAAACACCTCATCAACAACAACAACAACCAACCTTTGCTATAAAGAAAAGATAGGCAATGGGCATGTATTCAAAATAATGATGGCAATTACTGAGAGGAGATCTCTAGTCTCCTTCTTCATAATTGATTTGTTTGTTTGTAAGTGGGTTTATTTTGCCCTCTGATTGTGTCTCTGTTTGCCTCTGTCTATCTGTCTGTTTGTCCGTCTGTCTGTGTCTGTGTCTGTCTGTCTGTCTATCTCTCTCTCATTTGAATAAGCTTTTGTATAAACTCGATGAGAGAGGGAAGATAACATGGGTGACTAGCGTGCGTAAGTGTTTGTGTGAAAATGGTTTTGCATTTGTATGGCTTAATCAGGGTGTTGGGTGTGTAAAGAGTTTTCTGGACTCCTTTAAACAATGTATCATAGATTGTAGATGGCAACATTGGGAGAGCCACATTCAAAGCAGCGACAGATTTTCTTTATATAAATTATTCAAAGCAAATCACCTTGTTGAAACACACCTAACCATGAATATGAATAAGTTTATAAGGTGTGTATTGACCAAGTTTCGTTTTGGGATCACCGATATAATGGTGCATAATCTAAGATATAAGATTTATGACAGAAATATGACGTGCCCCATGTGTAAACTGAATAGAGAAGATGAGGTACATTTTGTTTTCTGTTGCCCAGCACTGGAAGATTTAAGAACAAAATACATTCCTTCTAAGTTTTATAAGAGACCTGCACTATTTAAGTTAGTCTTACTTTTGTCCTCCACCAATGAAAACACTACACAAAATGTTGCTATGTACTTGCATAAGTCCTTCGAAACAAGAGAAACAATGATTTGCAAAAATGTTATGTACGTGTTGGAGGTACAGGACTTAGGTGTGGATTGTACAAACCATTACAAATGATGTTATTGTCATTGTCTCTCATTTGATTGTTTACATACACGACATCATAATTATTCCTGGATCCCCATCATGTCGTGACCTCACCCTGTCTCCCAACAGACACTAATTAAACACGGCAAGATGCTTAAGGGAATGTATCAACAGATGATGACAAGTTTATAGACTATGGTAGGACCAGCCAAGAAGATGATAGTAAGCAATGTTGCTGTCTAAATGCTTTCATTTTGTTTTTGTTTTTTGACAGGCTAGTGCCTGTCCTTTAAGAAGCAGTTTACGTTTGATTGTTTGTAAACGTGAAAGACTTGTCACTTATTTAGATTTAAGGGCTGGGCATTGCACGGGATTATGCCACAGTTAAAGACTCTGCTCTCAGAGCATTTTTATTTTATATAGCCATGAAAATTAATAAAAAGAAGTTTAACAACTTAAAAGTCTCTGAAAACCTAAAGACAGATTATTCTTTTCTTTCGTCTGCACTTCCTGAAGTTGTTAAGGTGACTGAAGTTTGCTTCTATTTGTCCTGAGATCTTAGGTTCAAATATCAGCAAAGTCTCATGGATTGAAAATAGGAATTGTTGATACGTACAGGCAGATAAAAAGAAAAAGACAGTCCGAGAGACGATGTTCTTGAGAGAGTCTGAACACTGGTTTTCAATCACTAATTTCTGCTCTGATTGCTTCATTTACCCACAACATCGAGCTAAAGCTTACTGTCTTCATTACAAAGCAGACAGACTTCAATTTTACATTAATTTTTTTCACGCTTGTTTACGCTCTAAGGATCCTCAGACCTACCGAAGGTGAGACTTAAAGATTTCCTTATGCCTGGACGAAACTCATAGTAGCGGGGTTCTTGTTATGAATGGCATCTGGTAACGTCTTTTCATGGTTCGCTTTCTCGAAAACTGTGTTTAAAGAGAGAAAAAGAACTAGTATGGTATGATTATCATCACGCAGGTACCAACTGCGGTCTTGTCTGGGCGACTGGCTTTTACTTCTAACAGTCCTGAGGTTTCGAGTTCAAATCAAGTTAAGGTTAAGTGAATAAAGAATGTTTATGTTTTAGCATGATATCCCCGTTCTGCTCAAACGTATAGTATGCTAATAAATTGTCCCCCCCTTAGTGTATGCGCGCATGCACAAGATCAAGTATGCACGTTACAGATCGTATGATAATCATCATATCAGACGTGGAAGATCATAAAATGATGTTTAGCAGGCGCCAAAGACTTGACCAGTATGTACATTAGGTTGGGGAGTTGGTCACACTCTTTTGATAGATGTAGTGCTAGAGTATAGGAAAGGCTCTCCGGGCGCTGGCGTTTTTTAGAGAAAAACGGGGAAAGTAGTTAGCACTTTTTGGGTGGTCTGTCTGTCTCCATCACCCCTCTATCTGTCCTTTCTCTGTCTCCATTTCTCTTTCTCTGTCTCTCTGTCTCTGTCTCTGTCTCTGTCTATCTCTGTCTCTCTCTGTCTCTCTCTGTCTCTCTCTCTCTATCTCTCTCTCTCTCTTTCTCTCTAATATCTTCAGAGTTCTCTTACACACAAACACACACACAAACACACACACACACACACACACACGCACGCACGCACACACACACAAACTCACACACACACACACGCACGCACGCACACACACACACAGACACACGCACACACAGCCACAAACACACCCACAAAACACACTGCCACCACCCCCCCCCCTCTTTCCCCCCTCTCCCCCCCCCCCCCCCACACACACACACATACACACACCATAAAACTAGACAGTTGAAGACGGCACACTGCATAATCTAGCCAGGAAGAACACGGAGACAGATAGGGCATCGCATGCATTTTAATGACTGAAATACACGCCCCCAGGGTCGTTACATCACACACTGTGAGTAGATCACATCCTCATCCCGACATGCAGGAACATATATTTCATGGTTAATATATACTAATGTATACATTACACACACACGCGCGAGCGCGCGTGCACGCACGCACGCATGCACGCACACACACACACACACACGCGCGCGCGCGCGCGCGCGCACACACACAAGATATCACACATTTTCAGTTATGCGCTAGTCTTTCGGATGAGACGATAAACCGAGGTCCCGTGTGTTACACAAAAATTATTTAGCGCACGTAAAAGAACCCACGGCAACAAGAGAGTTGTCCCTGGCAAAATTCTGTAGAAAAAAAGCCACTCTGATAGGGAAACAATGCGCTTGTAGACAGAATTTTTTTTTAAATGGGTGGCACTGCTCTGTGGCGACGCGCTCTCCCTGGGGAGAGCAGCCCGAATTTCACGCAGAGAAATCTGACGTGACTTAAAGTGTTATAAATAAATAAAATAAAATAAATAAACATAAAATAAAAATAAGCAAGTTATATCTGCATTCAGTTACCCCACAAATTACACCTTTTCCCATGGCTAGTACTACGTTAAAAAAAAAAGGTTCATCCCGAGGTCGGAATGCGGCTACCATAGGTATGGAGAAAAACACAAACAGCTCACCATAAGTGAACCTCAGAGCTCTAGCCGAGGAACGAAAAAAAAAACCCGAAAGGAAAAGTAAACAGTTTACGTCTAGGTATTACTGCAGAGAGTATATATATATTTTTTTTAAAATTCTATTTTATTCTTTTATGTCGAGGATAATGGAATAAGCACTTATGTGCTTTTTTTTTTACATCTAGTCCCCGTGTGTATGCGGTTTTGTAAATTCTGTCATCTGTTCCCACCGGCACAC
>CM054135.1:47865982-47870982 GCA_028751875.1 Rapana venosa
AGAGTTAGAGGACAGCAGACAAACAAAGAGGACAGACAGAAAGACAAACAAACAGACAGAGAGACAGACACACAGAGTCAGACAGACAGGCAGACAGACAGGCAGACAGACAATATTAACAGGGTAACCACATCCAGCTCTATACTTCCAACGCTTAATGTGCCTTTAATTCCTTTAATTACATTTCTCAGCACAATGTTAGCCTGCCAGTTCCAACCTTGCACTTCAAACGCTGATGCGCCTTCAATTTTTGTTTGTATTAACACAACACATCTCTCTTTGTCTCTCTACCAAGACCTATAATGAATAATGAAAACTTTCTGTCTCTCTCTGTCTCTCTTGTCTTTCTCTGTCTGGGCTGTCTGTTCTGTCTGTCTGTCTGTCTGTCTCTCTCTCTCTCTCTCTCTCTCTCTCTCTTTCTCTCTCTCTCTCTCCCCTCTCTCTCTCTCTGTGCGTCTCTGCCTCTACATTATATCTCTGTCTGCCTGGCTGTCTCCCTCTCTCTCTTTTCTGTCTTTCTCTGTCTCTGTCCCTATCTCTGTCTCTCTCTGCCCCTTGTCTCTCTCTCTGTGTCTCTGTCGTTCTGTCTCTTTGTCTCTGTCTGTCTGTCTGTCTGTCTGTCTCTCTCTTCTCTCTCTCTCTCTTCTCTCTCTCTTTTTCTCTCTCCCTCTCTCTGTATTTTTCTTCCTTGGCGGAGGGGGGGGGGGGGGGGGGGGGGGGGACCAAAAAGTAAGGGGGGGATTGGGGGGGAAAGGGGGGGGGGGGGTCGTGGAGGGAGGGGGGGGTAAAAAAAAAGGGGGGTGTGGTGAGTGCAATGTTTCCACTTAAACGAAACTTACTAAGGGGCCCTTTTTTAAGCATGCATGAGCATGGGGGTTTGATAAAAGAGGAAATGAGATCACTTGCTTCCAGGAAACCCCCTGTCCCAAATCTCCCTTTTATGTCTCTCGGAAAAAACCCCCTTTTGGAAAGAATAGCTGTAAATTAGGGGGGGGGGTGGGCGTGGGTGGGGGTTGGGTGGGTGGGGGTGATGGGATAGGGGGGGGGGGGGTTGGGTGGGGGGGGGGGTTGGGGTGGTTGATTACGCAAAGGGATGGAGATTAGGTTTGTATTCTTGAGGGATGATGTAAATGATGAGGATGAGATAAAACTACTACTACTCTATTTTAAACTACTACTACTACTATTATAATACTATACTATTTAAAACGTAAAAATAAAAAATAATAATAAAATAAAAATATGAGATGAGTGATATGAGTGAGAGTGTGTGTGAAAAAAGGTTTTTTGCGCTAATCTTGTAAAGTAACAAATCGTAGCCTGTAATAAAGATTTTTTCTTGGAAGGTAATTGTAGTGTTTTTTCTTTTTTTAAGGGAGTTACATAACCGTACCAAAAATATTTTTTTGTTCGTTTTTTTGTGTCTGTTTTCACATACTGTTCATAAGTGTGCGTGTGTGCGGTCGGTTTTTTGTGTTGTGTGGGCGCGCGCGCATGGTGTTTGTGAGTTGGGGTGGATCATTTTGGTTTTTTTGTTTGCTTGTCTCTTGTCTGTCTGTCACTCTGTCCCTGTTGTTTTTTTCTTCCTCTCTCTGCCCCCCCCCCCTCTTCTCTTCCCCTCTCCCTCTCTCTTCTCCCTCTCTTTCCTCCCCCCCCCCCCCCCTCTCATAATTTGGTGTTGTGCTTGGATGAGGGAGAAACAGACTGTAAGAGAGAGTTAAAGCTGATCCCTAAACCGTTTTTTTAAATTTTGGGGGATGAAAAAGTATAACAAACAAATACTACAGGCAGGATTAAAAGCTGTTATACACAAAATATTAAAAATATTTAACTCAATACGCGTTCTCTCTCTTCTCTCTCTCTCTCTCTCTCCCTTTTCTCTCTCTCTCTCTCTCTCTCTCTCTCTCTCTCTCTCCTCTCCTCTCTCTCCCTCCTTCCCTCCCCACCCCCCTCTCTCTCTCATAATTTGGCAGCTGTGTTTGGGTGAGGGAAAAAGACAAGTACCACTGGGTCATAAGTTGTTCCCCTAAAACTGTTTTATACTGTGGGTAAGTGTAAACAGTATAGGAAGACAAGTACTACAGGCCAGATGATGGAAAAGCTGTGTACATACTAAATGGTAAATCCGTACGCTGTTTTTCTCACTTGTTTGCTCCTCTCTCTCTCTCTACTCTCTCTCTCTTCTCTCTCTCTCTCTCTCTCTCTCTCTCTCTCTCTCTCTCTCTCTCTCTCTCTCTCTCTCTCTCTCCTCCTCCTCCTCACCCACCCATAAATTGGTAGTTGTGCTTGGGAGAGGGAGTAAAAGACTAGTAACAGAGTCATACCCTGTTCCCCTAAACCTTTTATACTGTCGGTGATTCTGTCTGTGTATCTGTTTTTGCTGTCTGTTTGTCTGTGTGTCTCTGTCTCTCTCTGTCTCTCATTTCATTCATTCATTTCATTCATTCATTCATTTCATTTTCTCTGCCTCATTTTGTCTGTCCTTCTGTCTGTCCTTCTGTCTGTTTGTCTGTCTGTTTGTCTGTCTGTTTTTCCTCTCTCTCTACTCTCTCTCTCTCTCTCTCTTCTCTCTCTTTCTCTTCTCTCTCTCTCTCTCTCTCTCTCTCTCTCTCTCTTCTCTCTCTCTCTCTCTCTTCTCTCTCTCTCTCTCTCTCTCTCTCTCTCTCTCTCTCTCTCTCTCTCTGCTTGGGTGAAGGGAGAAAAAGACAAGTAACACAGGGTCATAAGCTGATCCCCTAAACCTTGTTTACACTGTGGGTAAGTGTAAACAGTAACAGAAGACAAGTACTACAGGCCAGATGATGGAAAAGATGTGTACACACTTAATGGTAAATCAGTACGCTGTTTTTCGATCGTTTTTGGTCTCTCTCTCTCTCTTTTGCTCTCTCTCTCTCTGTCTATCTCTGACTCTCTCTCTTTGTCTCTCTCTCTCTCCCCCTCTTCTCCTCTCTCCCTCTCTCTCTCTCCCGCTCTCTCTCTCTCCCCCCCCCCCCCCCCCACCCTCATAATTTGGTAGTTGTACTTGGGTGAAGGGAGAAAAAGACTAGTAAGAGAGAGTCATAAGCTGATCTCCTAAACCTTGTTTATACTGTGGGTAAGTGTAAACCGTACAAGAAGACAAGTACTACAGGCCAGATGATGGAAAAGCTGTGTACACACTAAATGCTCAATCAATACGCTGTTCTCTCTCTGTCTGTCTGTCTGTCTGTCTGTCTGTCTGTCTGTCTGTCTGTCTCTCTTCTCTCTCTCTCTCTCTCTTCTCTCTCTTTTTCTTTCTCTTCCTCTCTCCCTTTCTCTGTCTCTCTCTGTCTCTTTTGCCAAAGTCCTAACAAAGTTTTACGAGAAGTTATTTTTTCATTGTTTGCATCCTCCAAGTTTGCTTCTCCAAAGTGTATTGTAGCCTTAGGCCGATGTACATTACACAGTTCAGAGTTCAGAGTTTTCTTTCTCTCTCTCTCTCTCTCTCTCTCTCTCTCTCTCTCTCTTCTCTCTCTCTCTCTCTCTCTCTCTCTCTTCTTTCTTTCTCTCTCCCTCCTTCTCTCCCTCTACCTCTCTCTCTATCACTCCCTCTCTCTCCCTCTCTCTGTTTTGAGTCTCACTTTCTCTCTGTTTCTCTGTCACTTCCTCCTTTTCTCCATCTGTATCTCACTGTACCACTCTGTCTCGGTCTTTCTCTGTCTTTCTCTCTCTGTCTTTGGCTTTTTGGGTCCCTTCTCTTTGTGCCTTTATCTCACTTTCTCTGTCTTTCTGTCTCCCTCTCCCCCTCTTTCTCCTTCTCTCTCTCTCTCTCTCTCTTCTCTCTCTCTCTCTCTCTCTCTCTTTCTTTCTTTCACTCTCTCTCTCTATCTCGCTCTCTCTTTCTTTCTTCTCTCTCTCCCCCCTCCCTCTCTCCTCTACCTCTCTCTCTATCACTCCCTCTCTCTCCCTCTCTCTGTTTGAGTCCCACTTTCTCTCTGTTTCTCTGTCTCTTCCTCCTTTTCTCCATCTGTATCTCACTGTATCACTCTGTCCCGCTCTTTCTCTGTCTTTCTCTCTCTCTGTTTTTGGCTTTTTGGGGGGTCCCTTCTCTTTGTGCCTTTATCTTACTTTCTCTGTCTTTCTGTCTCACTCTCCTTTCTGTTTCTATTCTCTCTCTCTCTCTCTCTCTCTCTCTCTCTCTCTCTCTCTCTCTCTCTCTCTCTCTCTCTCTCTCTCTCTCTCTCTCTCTCTCTCTCTCTCTCTCTCTCTCTCGTCGTAGCTCTGTCTTAGTCTCTCTGTCTCTGTTCCTCTGTTCCTCTGTCTGTCTGTCTGTCTGTCTTTCTGTCTCCCTCATGTCATCACCCATTTTCTCGATCTCCTTTGTAGACGTGATAGACGGGAGCTTTGGGAGGTGTTCTTTTGTTGTTTTGGGGGTGATTTGGGTTTGCTTTTTTGTTTCGTTTCTTGGTTTACTTTTGTTGTTGTTGTTGGGGTTTGGGTTTGATTTTTTTTGGGGGCTGGGTGGGAGGTTTGGGGGATATGGAGTTCTAGGTTATTCCCCTAAGGTTTATGTACTTTGGGGCTGGGAATAGATGTGTGTGTGTGTGGGGGGGGTGGGGGTGTGTTGAACAGTGTCAGCCAATAAGTACTACAAGCTGGGTGATGGAAAAGCTGTCTACACATCGGACAGTAAATCAATACACTGCTTCTGTATGTCTATTATCTGCTGTCTGTCTGTCTGTCTGTCTGAGTTTTGTTGCTCTGTGTGTGTGTTGAGGTGTGTGTGTTTGTGTGTGTATGTGTTGTGTGTGGAGGTGTGTGTGTATGTGTGTGTATGTGTGTGTGTATTGTTGCGTGTGTGTGTGTTTGAGTTAGTGTATTTTTCTCTCTCTGTCTCTATCGCTCTCTGTCTGTCTGTCTGTCTGTCTGTCTTTCTCTGCCTCTGTCTCTGCTTCTGGCTCTGTCTGTCTGTCTCTCTGTCTGCCTGTCTGTCTGTCTGTCTGTCTCTCTCTCTCTCTCTCTCTCTCTCTCTCTCTCTCTCT
>CM054135.1:47875982-47885982 GCA_028751875.1 Rapana venosa
CAGCAGACAGGTTTTCAGACAAGGCAGCAGCAACAGCTATGCAGAAAAAAGGTATACCGTGACTCAAATAGCGAGGTAAGGAAAATCGTAGAAAAAGCGTTTTTGACTGTAATAGAAGTGCTGGCATTTCCATGTGTGTACACATTTCTTCTTACGACGCAGGCCTTTGGTAGAAATGTTTCTTACTGTATTTTGATTTTTGGCATCTCCATTTTTATTGTTTTAGAAGAGACAAAACTTATTTTTGTGGTTACGTTTTGTCAGGAATGACATCTAGTATTATTTCTTGTGCGCGTGACTCAGACTCGTATTCCTCTTGTATAGATTGTTTATGATTGTTTTCCATATCTATACATTTAAGATATTTGTGACCTGAGTGAATGCATATTAGCACACAGACACACACACACTTCTCCATAATAAAAATATATGAATCTAAACAAGGAAACCACATCGTTAATTTCCTATTTGATATCGCATCACAGCCTCAAAAAAGATCACCACATCTATTCCCATCATCCACAGATCTGTTCTCACTGCCCTCAAATGCCCTGTCTCCAAATTCACAGAGCCATGCCCCCATCTGCAATGACAGGTGATAACTCCCTATGCATTGGCTGTCAGCCCTATCACTGTCACTAGCTGTCATGAAGGAAGCTGTCAAAATTGACACTGAAGTGGAAGATTGCTGTGAGAGGCCGAGTGAGCTTTCCATCCATATTTCCAAGCATGATGGTTTACATGGCTCAGAGAAAGAACACATTGACATCAGCATTCATGTGGCGGGAGGTAGGTTGTCAGACAAGGCAGCAGCAACAGCTATGTAGAAAAAAAGTTAGACTGTGACTTAAAGATAAGGGTAAGGAGAAATGTAAAAATAGCATTTCGACTATTACAGCACTGACTTTTCCATTTGTGTACACAATATAGTTCTGTAACACAGACATTCAGCAGAAATACTTCTTACTGTATGATGATTTTTTTACGTTTCCCATTATCATACTTTTAGAAGAGAAAACACTGGATTTTTAGACAAGTTTTGTCAGGAATGACTTCTAGCACTGTTGCGTGTGTGTGTGTGTGTGTGTGTGTGTGTGTGTTTCTGTGTGTGTGTGCGCGCGCGTGTGTGTGTGTGTGTGTTTGTGCGTGTGTGTGTGTGCGTGCGTGGGTGCGTGTGTGTGTTTGTATGTGTTTGTGTGTGACTCGAACTTGTATTTTGCTTGCAGGGATTGTTGTTGATAGTTTTCCATCTGTATATTTTTTTCAAGATTTTTGTGATATGAATGGATGCACACACACACACACACACACACACACACACACACACACACACACACACACACACACACACACACACACACACTCACAACACACATACACATTTCTCAAAAAAAGAAAAATTGAAAATCTAAAAAAACTAGAAACCACATAAGTACTTTCCTACTTAACATTGCATCACACATTCTCAAAAAGAGCAACACACACACACACACATTCCCATCATCCACATCTCTAGTCCAACTGTACTGCAGTGCCCTGTCTCAGAATTCACAGAGCCATTCCCACATCAACAATGACAGGTGATAACTCTCTATGCATTGCCTGTCAGGCCTCTCACTGGCACTAGCTGTCATGAAGGACGCTGTCAAAATTGCCACTGAAGTGGAAGATTGCTGTGAGAGGCTGAGTGAGCTTTCCATCCCGATTTCCAAGCATGATGGCTTACATGGCTCAGAGAAGGAACGCATTCACATCAGTATTCATGTGGCTGGAGACAGGTTGTCAGACAAGGCAGCAGCAACAGCTATGTTGAAAAAGTTAGACTGTGACTCAAATAGCGAGGTAAGGAACAATCTAGAAATAGCGTTTTGACTGTAAAAGAAGTACTGTTATTTCCATTTTGTGTACGCATTTTTTTCTTACAACACATACCTTTGGCAGACATGCTTCTTACTATTATGGTGGTATGTGGCATCTCCTATTCCCATACCTTTACAATAAATTAACCTGGACTTCTGTAGTCATGTTTTGGGTTGTTTTTTCTTCAGGAATGACTTCTGGCACTGATTTGTATGTGTGTGTGTGTGTGTGTGTGTGTGTGTGTGTGTGTGTGTGTGTGTGTGTGTGTGTGTGTGTGTGTGTGTGTGTGTGATTCAGACTTGTATTGTTCTTGTAGTGAATGTTGTTGACAGTTTTCCGTATACATTATATATTTTCAAGATGTTTGCGACATGGCACAAGCAAACGCACGCGCGCACGCACACACACAAAATTATGCACACAAACACACACACACAGGCACACGCACACACACACTCACACACGCACACACACGCACACACCACACAAACACACACACACACACACACACACACATGTCTGTCTGCCTGTCTCTGTCTGTCTCTCTAACTCTTTCTCTCTCTCTTTGTCTGTCTCTGTCTCTCTGTCTGTCTGTATCTATCTCCCTCTCTCTCTCTCTCTCTCTCTCTCTCTCTCTCTCTCTCTCTCTCTCTCTCTCTCTCTCTCTGCCTCTGCATGTCAGTCTGTTTGCGTATAAGTTGGTCACTTTCATAAGCCATGTAAACCATTGTGCTTAGAAATATGAATGGAAAGTTCTGCTTCTCACAGCAATCTTTCACTCCAGTGGCAATTTTGACAGTGTCCCTTATGACAGCTAGTGCCAGTGAGAGGGCTGACAGGCAATACACAGAGAGTTATCGCCTGTCACAGTTCATGTGGGCATGGCTCTGTGAATTCTGACACAGGGCACTTGAGGACAGCAAGAACAGATCTGCGGATAATAGGAATGGATGTGGATATCTTGTTCAAAGTCTGTGATTTTGAGGTTTTCTTATCATGGAGAAAGACAGTCACACAGAAACAGAGAGAGATAGAGAGACAGAGAGACAGAGAGACAGAGACAGAGAGAGAAGAGAGAGAGAGAGAGAGAGAGAGAGAGAGAGAGAGAGAGAGAGAGAGAGAGAGAAGAGAGAGAACTCTGAACTCTGAACTCTGAAATAGTTTAATTGCACATCGGCCTTGGGCCACAATACAAGGCAAGGTTGATTTGGGAAAGCATCACGATATAACGCAGTACATAACACACAGTAATCAACATTCAATACATATTCATGCGTTTTCAGTATACGGCAACACTTCTAAGGTGCAGATGGAATTCAGTTTTCCTTAAGTTTGCTTGGCTAGAGAGAGAGAGGGGAGAGAGAGGAGAGAGAGAGAGAGAGAGAGAGAGAGAGAGAGAGAGAGAGAGAGAGAGAGAGAGAGAGAGAGGAGAGAGAAACATACAGACACACAGGCAGAAACAGATGCCAGGAAATATTTTTTTCTTTTTAAATGAGCTGAATTTTTAAAAAATCATTTCGTGTTAATTCGTTCGCATATAAACTTAGGATACATATACAATAATACATCAAGGAAAAAATACAGGATGTATGTATGTGTATTACTATCAATCACCCCATCTCATAAATAGGCCTGTATACTAAACATACACTCACGTGAACATCTTTAAAAACAATATAGATGGATGGCTTGATGACGAAAAGCAAGTACAATGCTTATTCCGTGTACTATCTGGAAATAAAAGTTTACCTTTGATTTTTACTTTTATACGCAGACACACACACACACACACACACACAACACGCAAACACACACACACACACACACACACACACACACACACACACACACACACACACCACACACACCACACACACACACACACACACACACACACACACACACACACACACACGCACGCACGCAACTTGCCCATATACTTAATAACAAAAATCCACACAAAAAGCTAAAACTTTGTTTTTCAAAATCCTTCCATCACAACTTGTTCCCTGAGCACAGTCATCATTCCAAGTCATCATCCACAATGCTCTCTCCAAAATGCGTAAAGAGAAAACAGTTCTCTCCCATGCTGAAGTCGGATGCGCTAGGCCTGTCTTGTCAGGCGCTTAACGGCAGCGCGATGCATGTTTGCTCATATGACAGAAACCATTAGTTGCTGTCTCAGCATTGGAAGAAGACGAAGAAAAAGAGAAGAAGAAGAAGAAGAACAACAACAACAAGAACAAGAAGAAGAACAAGAAGAAGAACAAGAAGAAGAACAAGAAGAAGAAGAAAGAAAGAAAGAAAGACAGAAAGAAAGACAGAAAGACAGAAAGGGGAGGAGGAGGGAGAGGAGGAGGATGAGGAAGAGCACGAACAAAGAAGGAGGAGGAGGAGGAGGAAGAGGAAGAACAAGAACAAGAAAAACAAGAAGAACAAGAACAAGAAAAAACACAGAAAATAAGAATAAGAGGAACAAGAAGAACATAAAGAAAAAGAAGAACAAGAACAACAAGAACAAGAACACCAAGAACAAGAACTAAAAAAGAAGACACAAAAAAGACTATGCACACTGCTCTGATCTCACTGCCCTGTCTCAGACCTCAGAGTATCGCCATGTCCTCCCTTATCTGCTGTGACAGGCCATCACTCTGTGTGTGCATGCATGCATGTATGTATGTATTGTATTGCCTGTCATCACTGGCACCTTCTGTCATGGCACGATAGTGTCCACATGGTACGCAGACTGGAAGATTATTCAAGAGGAGGCTGAACATTCCATCCACACCTAAAGCGTAGTAGGATTTGTATGACTCTTAAGACACAAAATGACACATTCAGAGGAGAGGAGAAAAGGATGAGGGAGGCGAGGAGTGGAGAGGACGGGAGATGAGAGGAGAGGAAGAGAGAGGAGAGGAGAGAGAGAAGGGGGAGGGAGGGAGGAAGAGAGAGAGAGAAAGAGTGAGAGAGAGAGGGAGGAAGAGAGAGAGAGAGAGAAGAGAGAGAGAAGAGAGGAGAGAGAGAGAGAGAGAGAAAGAGAGAGAGAGAGAGAGAGAGAGAGAGAGAGAGAGAGAGAGAGAGAGAGAGAGAAGGAGAGAATAACAATGACAATGACAAATTCTTTTTATTTCGCGGATAATGAATAAACACCCATGTACTCTTTACATCCTGTCCCCGCCAGTAGGGATTCGTCATAATGATAAACCTAATACTCATACGCTCACACAGTAAAAGAACAAACAAAAAAACACACCAACAACGACAACAAAACTAGAGAGAGAGAGAGAGAGAGAGAGATGAGAGAGAGAGAGAGAGAGAGAGAGAGAGAGATACATAGAGAGGGAGAGTCACATAGAGCTACAGAAAGAGAGATGGAGAGATAGAGGGGGGAGAGACAGAGACAGAGAGAGACAGACAGACAGACAGAGAGAACCCACGCTTATTGCTCGTGATATTGCGCTGACATTAATGTATTATGACTTCCATCTTTACGGAAGAAAGTTCAGCTTAGGTGAATACAGACAGGAAAGACGAGACAATAACGAAGGAACAGAAGAAAAAAAAATATTGCGAAAAGATGAAGGAAAAATGTCACAGCAAATGAAACAGAACAAACAGACCAAAAAGCAAAATAAATAAAATGTGAAAACGAAAGTAAAAGCCAATGTAAAAGCGACAGTAAATGTAATCGGCCCAAAGTCTCAAAATTGCATCGAATTTATTCATAGCTAGCTTTGCGTGTGTGTGTGAGAGAGAGAGACATAGACAGAGACATAGAGACAGGGAGACAGAGAAAGACACAGAGACCACAGAGAGAAAGAGAGAAAGAGAGAGAGAAGACGAACAGACAGACAGACGGAAGACAGAGAGAGAGACAGACAGAAAGACAGACAGAGAGAGAGAGGTTTTCAAATGACATAATACATGAATGCGAGCGCTGTCACAGAAAATCAATTCACATATTGCTTAAATGTAAATTGTAAATAATGCATGGGTATATGCATTAAGAGTAGGGAGCCTTTTTCAAAGGCCATCAATAATGATACAATTCAAGCTGAATGCAAAATTATGTGAGATTTAGCGTTCTGGTGCAGAAGGGCTCCACGAAAGTTCAGTCCCACGATGTTTGTGTTTGAGATGGTTCTGTTCAGTTTATTAATTTTGGTTTGCCTTTTTTTTTACTATTTCTCTTGTTGGTTTGCTTGAATAGATGGATGGATGGATGGATGGATGGATAGATGGATGGATGGATGGTGGATTGTTAGTTGATTGTGTGTTTGGTTGTTGATTTTTATGTGTTTTTTTCATTTTGGAAGTGTGTTAGTGAATGAGAGTGGGTAGTGATTTGAATATTGATTTCTTGTTTTATATTCACTTTTTTTCCTTTTGATGTATGTTATTAGGTTTCGTTGTTGTTGTTGTTGTTGTTGTTGTTAGCTTACCAGCCAATGACTTTGTTGTTTGCAGTCGAAGCAAATAATTGGATAAATTGGCTGTATACATTCAAATTTATTTTGTTTTGCGCAAGACATAGAGGCATATAAACTCCATATATTATCACCACCACCACCACCACCACCACCACCACCCACCACCACCACCACACCACCACGATGATGATGATAACGATGATGATGGTAATGATGCGCATAATAAGCTTCATTGTATAGCAACAAAAATGTGAAATATAGCAGATAGAGAACACACAAAGACAAACAACAACAACAAACCCAGAAAGGTAAGCAGGTATACACACACACACACATCACACACAACACACACTCAAACACACAACACACACACACACACACACAACACACACACACACACACACACAACACGACACAAGACACAAGAGCACTGTTTGCAAACCCAAGCCTAACCAATCCTACAGTTTCAAAACGTCCTTAGTTTATTTATGTTATTTTATTTATTCATTTCTTACTACTTTAAACCACGAGATTTCTCTGCGTGAAATTCGGGCTGCTCTCCCCTAGGAGAGCATGTCGCCACAAAAGCAGCGCCACCCTTTTTATGTCTTTTCTTGTCTGCAACTGTATTTGTTTCCCTATCAGAGTGGCTTTTTCCGAAGAATTTAGCCAGGGTCAACTCTCTTGTTGCCGTGGGTTCTTTTACGTGCGCTGAATAATTTTGTGTAACATACGGGACCTCGATTTATCGTCTCATCCGAAAGACTAGTGCCCAGACCGCCACTCGTGGTCTAATGGAGGGGGGAAATGTCCCGAGTCCAAACGGGATTCGAACCACCACACACGTTTGACCCGGACTTTTCGCTTTCTAGACAGGCGCGTTACCTCTAGACCACCAACCCACCTGATCCATCTGACCACGATGTTTTCCTTCTCCCAGTAACAGGTGGCCCATGGTGTGTTGCAGGTCTGACTATCTTCATCGCCTTCTTCATCCTGCTGAAGCTGCTGGAGAAGAACCTGCCCCCAGGGACTGCCCACATGCCTCTGCTGGGTGAGTTCACTTCAGTGCATGCTGGGTCTCTGCTTCTCCATAGGTAGCAAATCCTTGTAAAAAAAAAAAGGGAGGGAGGAGGGTGGGGGGTCTGTTTCTATAGGGTTGTTTTTGATGGGAGAGAACTAGTGTGTTTGTCGGGGAGTGGGGGGCACGTGTTTGTGTATGCGTGTTTTGTGTGTGTGTGTGTGTGTGTGTGTGTGTTTTCGGGGGTGTTGTTTTTGGGTATACGTATGTGTGTGTGGGGGGGGAGGAGACATAAGAGAGGAGAAGAAGAAGAAAAAGGAGGATGAGGAGGAGGGAGAGGAGGAGGAGGAGGAGGAGGAGGAGGAGAAGAAAAAAAGAACAACAACGACAGCAACAACAACGACAACAACAACAACAAAAAACAACAAAAGAGAAGAAGAAGAAGAAGAAGAAGAAGAAGAAGAAGAAGAAGAAGAAGAAGAAGAAAGAAGAAAAGAAGAAGAAGAAGACGGATGCAAATAAGAATAAAAAGAGAGAAAGAAACATAGAAAGAACGAAAGAAAGAAGAAGGTGACGCAGAAAAAACGGAAGTGCGGTAAATCATTTTATTACCAGAGAAGACAAAGTTTATGGAGTGGCATCAACCCCTGGCATCAAGCGCTTCCTGTAAACTTTCTAAAGCACGGAGATTTATATGCGCGTCTTTTATCTCTTGGTTTCCAAAAGGTTACGCGTCCACGGTAAACTAAACACCATTTTCTTTTTCAATGGCAATGTAAACCCTGATTAAATGTTAGGATCTAAAGAAAAGAAAACTGCCCCCTTTTTTTAAAACTTACAGATGGCTTAAATGAAAGGGTATGCCAAATTAGATCAAAGAACATGTGCAGTTGTGTAATCCTTAGTCGAAAAAGAAGAAAGAGAGAAAATGAGAAGACTTATCTTTGAAATGAGATCTTTACAGAGTCGGCAGTGTTAAATGGCTTTAATCTAAGACTACAGTCCAAAGGTGGTATAGCAGTTGCTGACGACTGAAGCCCGTTCGTTCATTGAAGTACACAGTTAAGTTAGACATGAAGCGCCTCATCTCGGGGTATTGACAATGGCTTATTGCTTTGGCCAGCGAGCTAAGAAAAGAAAAAGTTGTATGCATATGCCTTTCCCACTACCATCCCTACCCTCCCGTACGTCCCCACAAAATAAACTCACACACACACACTCACACACACACGCACGCACGCAGCCTCGCATGCAAGCACGCACACACATACAGACACACACTGGCGCACAGACACAGAGAAAGAGAGACAGACATACATGCATACAACACAATCATGCTCACACCTTCAACCCTATGAAATCACTAGTTTTCTTCTAAGCGAAAGGATGGACAATTTTTATACACTTTACATATAATTTGTAAATGCAACTCCATGCTCGCGGCTATTTCAAAATATTGTCTAACCTTTTAGGTATAATCGAAAGTAGCTATCAAACTGGTCAATCTGCGACATACACATAAACAGCGCGAAACAGAGTCTAACTGTAAAGCCTGAAATGGAATGTCGATCTCCAAGACAGAGAGGGGATAATCCCTTTAGCAAACATGCATGCAACCCATCCACACAGCCCCATACAGCTGCACAGCTTTTTGTTCTCAATCTTTTGCAGTATCTGCGGTCAAAAGTGTAGGGGGATCAACAAAGTCTTCTAAAAAAAAAATTATGTTGTATGAAAGGAGACTTTTTTTCTTCAGTTTTTGTGCCAGTGTTGTCAAAACAAAACCAAAAAAAGAACTAATCAATAGACAAGGCAATTTTCAGTTTCAACATGCGAAGGACTGATAGTGTCACCGATTACTGTCCGTTTTCAGTGAGTGCATATCGTTCTAACATAATGAGAAGGATATGAGATATCGTTTTCGGCCTTTTCGTGTTTTGTTGGGTTGTTTTTGTTGTTGTTGGGGTTTGTTTTAGGGTGGGGGTGGGGGGGGGGTAAAGGTGCAGAAAGAATATGTAGAAATTGGAGAGTAAGTGATACAACATAATTTCTCAAAGCCTTATTGATAGCCAAAGTGGTAAGGGTGGTGGACTGTTATTTAAAGGTTTTATTTTATATCTCTTTATATTATTTGAAAAGAAAACGTTACCATTATTTCTTAGTTTTGGTTTGTTTAGCCTAGCCTCCTCAGAAATGAAATGTTTTCTGTCTCAATAGTTTCCGATAGAGAGGCTACATTCATACACACAGAACCATAATATCTACTTCTAAACGGCTATAATATAGAATGGCTAAACAAACTACCCCCCAATAAACAAACAAACAAACAAACAAACAAACAAACAAACGAACGAACAAAAGAAAGGACAAATCCGCTCACAATGATTAACAAAAATAGTGTATAGAAGGAAAACCAAAAGAGACTTCTAAACAAACCTGATTTGCGTTTTGCTACAATAAATAAACATATTATCCCCACACCCACACCCATCGCCCCATCTCTCACTTCCCCCAAAAATGGACAGAAAAAAAGAAGAAGAAACCTTCACAGAGATGGGTAAATATAAGAGAAGAGCTTAAAACTAAAACCAACAAAAAATCTCTTTAAAAAAAGAAAACATAGCTGCTCTTGAAATCTGATAGAGTACTTGTAGTGAAGTAAGCAACACAGCTGCTCTTGAAATCTGAT
>CM054135.1:47898482-47905982 GCA_028751875.1 Rapana venosa
CTCTTCTCTCAGTAATCTCCCTCTTCTTTCCCTCCCTCCTACTCTCTTCTGTATTCCTCCTTCACCTTTCTTTCTTTCTTTCGTTCTTTCTTCTATCTCTCTCTCTCTCTCTCTCTCTCTCTCTCTTCTCTCTCTTTCTTTCTTTGTTCTCTGTCTATCTTCTTTCTTTGTCTCTCTCCTCTCGTGCTACTTTCCTTTCTTTCTTTCTTTCTTTCGTTCTTCTTCTATCTCTCTCTCTCTCTCTCTCTCTCTCTCTCTCTCTCTCTCTCTCTCTCTCTTCTTTCTTTCTTTCTTTCTTTCTTTCTTTGTTCTTCTCCTCTCGTTGCTTACTTCTCCTTTCTTCTTTTTTTCTGTCTTTCTTTTTCTTTCTTTCTTCCGTTTTTTTTTAAATCTCTTTTTGCTTCATTTCCTTCCTTCCTTCTTCTTTCTTTCTTTCTTTCTTTTCTTTCTTTCTTTCTTTCTTTCTTTCTTTCTTCTTCTTCTTCTTCTTTCTTTCTTTCTTTCTTTCTTTCTTTCTTTCTTCCTTTATCTCTCTTCACTCCTTTCTTTCTTCTTTATGCATATATGCGTATGTCACTCACCACCTTACTATCCATTTCTCTCCTATCTATCATAAGTTAGATTTTTTAGTAATACAACCATCAAAGTTCATTTGACATCTACAATGATGAGTAATACATTTTTAAAAATTTCCTCCATATATACTCGTATGTAAGTTAATGACAGACATGGAATAAATGTTACAGTTATAAATAATAATGCAATACATAAAAAAAAAGAAAAAAAACTCGATCTTTTAAAAAAAAAGCTGCACCTATCATTTCAGTTGCTACAGCCCTAAATACGTCAACCTGACAGATTCCCTGTGAATGATATACCTCTTTACAATAGAACGAATTCAAATCAAATCTAATGCAATTTCACAGCTTTAATTAACCATTATAATCACCGTTCCAAAGACCACACATTCTCCCTTTCGCCTTAAACAAGGATATCTATCACCTGGATATTGCAGCTCATCCCATTCCTGTCCATCCACCAGAAAGTGAAGCAGACAGCATAGGCGTCACACTGATCTGTAACCACAGAGAGAGAGAGAGAGAGAGAGAGAGAGAGAGAGAGAGAGAGAGAGAGAGAGAGAGAGAGAGAGAGAGAGAGAGAGAGAGAGAGAATCTTCTGCTTCTTGGTTGCAGTGACTGGGCAGTTTGGGCACTGTCTGTTCAAGCATCGGGCCCTCAGGGATTTAGAGATAGATGTGAAGAGGCGGCGACCCGCTGAAGCAAAAAGTCGACGATTTATGAGACAGCGTCTATTTGCCGCTGCCGCCTCCCAATGAAAGCTGGAGCTTTTTTTTTTCTTTCGCTGTGCCTAGCCTGTAGGGGTAATATATGGGTTGGGGGGATAAGTCCTGTGCTTCGTTTTGTCCTCGCGTGCCTGGGTTTAACTTTTTTTTATGTATGTCATGAAGGGAAGATGTGTGGTTGTAAGCTGCGCATGTGTGTGTGTATATGTGTGTGTGTGCGCGCATATAAACATGCACAAATTCATGCATGGACGCACATGTCCATGCACACACACCTACGTGCGTAACCCCCCCACCACACACACACACACACACACACACAAGCACACACAAGCACATACACACACACAAACATACACACACACACACACACACACACACACGCACGCACATGTATATACGCATTCAGAAGGGTTATGTTTTATTCTCGACTAATCATGATCTTGGGTAAGAGAATATTTTGCCAGTAAAGGACATTTTTTTTTAAATCCCTTCAAATCCTAATGGATGTTATTTTTGTTCTGATCACTTCTAATCACACAGGCTATCGTCTTTCTAAGTATATATTCCCTGAGTAGACAATGATGCATTACACTTTATTACACTTTTCGTTTTTTAGAAGAAAAAAAAACATCAATGAGATAAAGCTGTACTCGAAGAAATCAGCGAGAACGAGTGGATGTAAAAGGATTTGTAAAAATGATCCACACGCTTCTTTTGGTTTTTGCTCCTTAAGCTTAGCTGGAGCTCCGAGGTCCACCAATGGTGAGAGTTTTTCATATATGATCATTTTTTGCCTGAAGGTGACTGGCCACATTCCGACAACAGGGATGATGTCTAAACACAACACCAGCGTTTTTATATACATATTTTTATTCCGTTGTTACCAGCACAAATGGCCTCTGTGTGTGTGTGTGTGTGTTTTCTACGTCTAATAAATCACAAAAAATTAGTAATTCAAATTTACGATATATATTTATCTGCCTGAATAAGATATACGAGATAGAAAAGTAAATTACGATGATTAGAAATTATTATCTGGAACATTTACATTTTACACTGAGTTGTCATTTATTGCATAAAATAGTTGTAATGGAGATAAATGCTGATTTATGACCGTGATTTCAAAATAATGCGTACATTTCTGTAGTCATTATTCCTTTTTTATTTTAGCATTTTGCCTACATATTTCCCCTGTTCGATGTAACTTGCTGTTTGTGTGTGTGTGTGTGTGTGTGTGTGTGTGCGTGCGTGCGTGCGTGCGTGTGTGTGTGCGTGCGTGTGTGTGTGTGTGTGTGTGTGTGTGTGTGTGCGCGGCACACCATGGTGGAGGAGGGTCACCAAGAATATGCACTTTGCCTTATTCATCTCACATGTAAATCACTGTGAGACCATAAGCATATGTGACTAATTTCGAGTTCCTTTAGGCAGCCATACTTCGACCTCATATGATTTGTTTCTCCTATAAAGGAAAGTACAGTTTGTTACGCTAAGAGCTTGTCATGGATGAAGACAATCGCAACACGACATTTCAAAGCATTGAAACACATTGATATACATTAGGCTTTTGGTCTGTGCCAGAATGACTCATTTTCGATCAATTTTCTCATCATCCTATCACTGCATATGGAACACTCTACAATTTCTTGACCAAACATGCCTCGAGAAGACTTTGTCAGTCACACTGTCTGAGGCATGGTTCAAGCTCAGGTACATGATTGGTGTTGTCACGATTTTGTAACCATCAAGTTAGACACTGGCGTGAACTTTGGAATTTTAATGAATTTTTTGGGACTTTTTTCGGGACGCTAAAAAAGAAAAATAGTAAAAAACATCTTGCCTAATCCAATGATTCTTTAAAAAAATCCCAAGTTGAATGCAATACCTTTTAATAATTTTTTTTTAAAAAAGGTGATACACAAAAATCCACCATTGGTGAACCTCAGAGTTTGGGGCCCGGCACCCATGAAAAAACCATCTGACCAACTACACCAAAAAAAACAAAACAAAAAAAAAACTAATACACAAAACCCTCCACATCTTCTACTGCAAAGGGGCCCACCTTGTCATCATCTCACACGCTAGTTATCAACAGGACTAGGTTTTTTAGGGTGAATGTCCAAAGAGGTACCCACCATCGCCAAAGTCGAAATTTTATGAGACAGCGCTATTTGCTGCCCCGGGTAAAAGCCCCTGTTGCCTGGGGGGGAAAGGGGGGCGATTGGAGATAAAGCCTGTGCTCCGTTTATCACGGGGGGACGGATAGCTCAGTGGTCGAGCACCCCTTCCCCCACCAGTTAAGCAGGTCGGCGGGGTTTTCCATTGGGATGGGTGACCGTTTGCGCGCCGGGCTTCAGTACATTTTTCCCCCAGTTCACCCAGCTTTTAAATGGACCTGCCCTTTTGGGGTCAGGGAAGGTAAAGCAGCGAGGGAGGAATGGGCGCCACCCTCAATATGCGCCCTAAAAGTGGGTCCTACGCCTCGTCCCCTACGACTTATAGGTTTATGGACTCCTTACCTTTCCTTTTTACCTCCCCTTTTTCCCCCCGGGCGTGGAAGAATGCACCTACAGGCCCAAAATACATGGGGGTTTTTATACAAAGATTACGACCTATAGCGAGGGGGTTAAGTTCTTGTCTTAAAACCCCATGGGTCCATGAAGCCCGTGGTTTAAATCTCATGGCTGCAACATATCGTGAAAAAAATGGGGGGGATTTTTACTATCTCTCAGATCAACGATCAGGCCCGCCATGCAAAATTCCCCTTGTGTATAACTCAGCAACGATAAAATATGCATGTTTGAGATCTTCAATGCATGCTACAAGGGTTTTTGAAACCTCAAATAACCCATATGTCAAAAGAAAAAATGACATGGCTGCTCTGAAGTTTGGGTGTTTCACATGAGCCCCCAGACAGACCCCGCAAATTATAAGCGCTGGAGAAACCAGTCACTTGGCACCCCCCTGGGAAGCCAAGAGAAAGAGAAGAAGAGAAGATCGCTCACACGCCCCCTGACACACACCACGTGTTGTGTCCGTGCGCGTGCGCGTTGTCGTGTGTGTTGTGTTTGACCAGCAGCATTATAAACTACTGACAAAGCACACACACACACTAACACCAAACATACTCACCCACACACACACACACACTACAACACAACACACAAAAATACGCCCCATCCATCACAAGAACAAAGCAAAAAACACTCAAGGAAATAAATAAAAAAAAGAAAGAAAGAAACTCGGGCTAAAGATCTCTCTTTCTCTCTCTCTCACTCCTCTCTCTCCTCTCATCTCTCTTCTCTCTCCCTCTTCTCTCTCTCCCTCTCCCCTCCTCTCCTTCCCCCACTCCCCTCTCTCTCCTTCTCTCCCACCCCCCCCCTTCCTCCCCCCCTCTCTCTTCTCCTCCTTATCCCCTCCCTCTCTATCTTTTTTCTTTCTCTCTCCCCTCCCTTTTTTTCCTCTCTCTCCCCTCCTCTCCTCCTCTCCTCTCTCTCTCTCTCTCTCTCTCTCTCCCCTCTCTCTCTCTCTCACAAAGTCTTTTCTTTAGATGTTTTAAAAAAAAAGCGGCATTTTTTTAAATGTGGCTGATTAGCTTTGGAGTAAAACAAACAAAAGAAAAGAAAACAAAGCACTCAAAATCAACACAAAAGAGTAGTGATTAAACAGGCGAGAGAGAGAGAGAGAGAGAGAGAGAGAGAGACAGACAGGCAAAACATACAGACAGACAGCAGGCAGGCAGCAACAGGCATGCAGGCAGGCATATATATAGAGAGGAATAGAGAATGAATGAATGATAAAACATTTTATAATTGATGGGAAAAGAACAATCACAATAGTGTTGTTGTTTTTCCATCCAGGCCTCTGTCCAGAGAGGAGAGAGAGAGAGGGAGAGAGAGAGAGAGAGGGGGGGGAGAGAGAGAGAGAGAGAGAGAGAGAGAGAGAGAAACAGCAAGAGACAGACAGACAGACAAGCAGCAGGCAGGCAGGCAGGCAGGCAAGCGGGGCTCACAAAACACAGCTAGAGACAGACATAGTAAGAGACAAAAAGACACAGAAGCAGATAGATAGAATGATAGAGACAGAAAACAAGATGGGGACAGAAACCAATACCAAAACAATGAGAGAAGAAAAAGAGAAAAAAAATACAAGAGCTTTTGCCACTGGCTTCAATGCATCAAACAATAGAAGGAAGAGGTTTGAGTGGCAAATCGTGATGCTGCTCAATGTATATGTTTGTCCGTCGTGTTCGACGATGACCTCCAAAACAGCAGAGGAGGCAGTTGTTGTTTCGGAAACTGGACAGAAATTTGATTATAGTAGATTTGCTTTGCCCACAGGACACCCCCACTGTCTTGGCCAAGAGGACATATGGGCAGTCAGTTTTGAAGATGTTCTCTAAAGGCCAACTAGCCCCCAGGGCTGCAGCACAAAAGAACTGTGCAAGTCAAGCCTTCTAGTCAGAGAGTCATAGTCTATCACTAAAGACTAAGCTGTAAAGTGGAATTCCATGAGTGGGAAAGAAAGCCACTGATCACACAGCCTCTTAGCCCCCAGCGTCAATGGTTTAAATCAAGAGCTGTGATAAAACCTGTTGCTCAAATGACACAATGACACAAATTCACATACTTCACATTCCTGAGTGTATGCTTGCTTATTGTGTTAACAATCTGTATTAAAACATGTTCTTCCTTTTGAAAGAGTAGCGTATAACCCATTCTCTTTGATGGGAACAAATGACAAAAAATATAAAGCAGCATGCGCACGGTGACTGGATGTGAAAAAAGCCCACACGAGCGTTATTTCATTATCCTCGAATAAAAGAACACATTTTAAAAAAAAGACAAATACATGCATAGCTAAAAATGTCTCATCTTCTCCCTCGTGTAACTTGTAGAGCACAAAAGCTGCATTAGATTTATGTGTCGGAATATTTTGTCTGATTAGAGTGCAAGCCTCCAGAAAGTGATCCATGTTCATCTGCATTGGTATGGAACATGGGATTTTTGTTATTAATCTGAATGTAATTTTTATCCCCACCAAAAAAAAAGAACGAAGAAGAATAAAAGAAAGAAGAATAGCAACAACCCCATAGTATTTTAAACTCTGAAAAATAAAACAGACACACAGACACACAGATATATATATATATGGGAGAAAAAAGAAAAGACGATTGAGTGCGATAAGATACAATAAAAATAAAGGAAAATGAAATTGTAAAAAAAAACCTGCAATAGCCTGTTCAAAAGATAAGAGTAGATGTATGTTTATTGCACATAAAGCAATAATAAAAGTGTGTGTGTGTGTTGTGTGTGTGTGTGTGTGTGTGTGGGTGTGTGTGTGTGTGTGTATGTTGTGTTGTGTGATGTTAGTCCGATGAAGCATGCCAGTGCTATTTCACAATTATGATACACAATTATCAGACTAAATAAGATATGAGAGGAAGGAAAAATAACCCGGTGATCAAAATTATACGAAAAATCTACACTCATACTATCTTATACAATTTGTTGCATTAGGCACAAAATAGATCTTGTGGACATAAATATTGATTAAGGATAATACATTCAAGACAAGACATGGGCTGTTGCGGCATTACCATTATTTTTCTACGGCTTTTAAAAATGTTTTTCTCTTTACTTCTCTAACGTATAAAAAAGCTAGAGGGATAAAGGAAAATGTATGATTGTTCTATTTTTTTCTTTCAGCATTGTGAGGCCTAACGAGAAAGTGATCTTCTGGTTGACATTTCAACGAGCACACGTGTGTGAATCACACACACGCACGCAAGCACTCAAATACGCACACACACGCACGCACGAATGCACGCACGCACACACTCACACAGTATAACCATTAAGAATTTTTTTGTTCTTAGATAGATGGCTTGATGAAAAAAGCAAATGCATTGCTTATTCAATGTACCATCTGGAAATAAAAAATTGACTTGACTTGACTTGACACACACTCACGCACGTACACACACGCATGCGCTCGCGCATGCACACACGCCACGCGCGCACCAACACACACATACACACAAACACTCATCATTGCTTTACACACACACACACACACACACACACACACACACACACACACCCACACACACACACACACACAACACCGTACACACACTTTCACGCACACACACATACACACACACATATACACACGCGCGCGCGCGCTGAACATGG
>CM054135.1:47910982-47913482 GCA_028751875.1 Rapana venosa
TACATTTGATGAAAGCTAAAGCTGTGTGGACAGTGTGTTTGGTTTTTGTCCCTTGTGGGTGTTTTTAAGTCGTGGGTTCGAATCTTGGTAGCGTTGTCTGGGAACTTTTTTTGTCTTCTTATTCTTGTTCTTCTTCTTCACGTTCTTGTTCTTGTTCTTGTTGATGTTGTTGTTGTTGTTGTTGTTGTTCTTCTTCTTCTTCTTATTCTTCTTCTTCTTCTTCTTCTTCTTCTTCTTCTTCTTCTTCTTCGAACGCTCAGACAGCAACTATTGTTATTTGTCATTTGAGCAAAAATGTGTGCGCTGTCGTTAAGCACTGGACAAGTCAGACCCTGTCTGGAGAATGGACATTCATGACTTGTAGGACCGTTTGGGTGATGTTAAACTGCAGACCTGCCAGTGTCCTAATTCCCTTTTTATGTATACACTCATGAAAATTACCACACAATTAGGTACACTAAAGCTACGACATTTATATCAGCGTTCATTAGGTCATGAGAACATAAGCATACCTTGCATGCACGTTGTTCTTTGATGGGTAAAGGCTCTACCAGATTTGATGTACCCCAGAAAAACAGGCCTGAAAATGTCAGTGCATGTACCAAAGACTCTTTGGGGTTTACAGAAGCAAAAGAAGAAGAAGAACAAGAACAAGAACAAGAACAAGAAGAACAAGAAGAAGGGCAACAAGAACAAGAAGAACAACAAGAACAAGAAGAAGGAGAAAAAACAGAAAAGGAAGAAGAAGAAGAGAAGGCATGTATATTCTATGAAAAACATAGTGTAACTTTAGCAAAAATAATGTTTTTGCGATATTTTAAAACTATCAATGGTGGTATATCTTATCTTTCATCCCACTTGTCCTTATTTCATTGTTTGCTTACTTGCTTTCTTGGGGTTTTCCATGTTTTTGACATACGAAAAGGCTGATGGGGGATTAACAACCAATCAGCATTTTTTATGGCTGAAAAAAATTAAGATCACCTCTAATATATGGTTTCCTTTCTGTTAATCAAAGTAATTCGTTCTTTGAAGTTTGGAAGTTTAATTAGACAGAAATAAGTGTAGGTCAATAGTGTTCATTTGACATAATTATGTGTGTTTATCACATGAGCCGTGTCTAACACCTATTTCTCTTTCAAACACACACACACACGCACACACACACACACACACACACACGCACACACAACGCACGCACACGCACGCACGCACACGCACGCACGCACGCACTCAACACATATAGATACAGAAGAGAGAGAGAGAGAGAGAGAGAGAGAGAGAGAGAGAGAGAGAGATCTGCGCAACGTGTTCTCCTGCAGATTGTCTTTTTCCTCTCTCATCTGTCTCGCCTTCTCTATCTCTCTCTCTCTCTCTCCTCTCTCTCTCTCTCTCTCTCTCTCTCTCTCATCTCTCTCTCCATCTCGCCTACTGCTATCCAAGACAGTCATGACATCTCCTAGAACCCTGCATTCTCCCCCTCCCCCTCTCCCTCCCTCCCCTCCCCCCCCCTCCCCCGTCTCTCCGTAAACCACCAACACGCACACACACACCACACGAACACTCCTTCGGATAGACATAACCGAGGCCTGTGTGCACAGCACGCAATTCATCTTGCGCACACTTAAATCCTGTTCCCTTTCGTAAGAGTAGCCCATCGTGTGCCGTGACAGATGACAAAATTCACAAAACCCACACACGGATTGATTTAAAAAATCACATAAGTATTCCAATTGTCCTCGAATAGAAGAATAATAAAAACTAAGAATAATAAACACACGCAACACTCACACAAATTACTTTGACTTTGAGGACGCACGATGCACACAACACACACACAACACAACATCACAGCTACACACACACAACAAAAACTCACAAAACAATGCACACAACACTAAAACACACACAACACACAACACACACACACACAACACACTCAACACACACACACCACGCGCACAACACATACACACACCGCACAGACGCACGCACACACACTAACACACTACAACACACATGCACACACACTCACACACACTCACACACACACACATACACACACACCACAAAACACACGACACACACACTACACATACACCACGTCCTTTGGTTTATTGGTATCCTCTTTTGCATGTGCTTTGGGCACAATTAGCGGGTCTGTCTGTGTTTTTCCTGTGGAAGGATATTGCAGTGGTCCAACGTTATTTTCTTACTTTTTTATGCTATTCTTTGTGTGTGGCTTCTTCACTGTCTTTATGTTTTCCATTTCGATGTTGCTGTTGTTGTTGTTGTTGTTGCTGTTGTTGCTGTTGAAGATGATGATGGCGATATTGCTGTTGATATTGTTGAATTTTACGCAGAAAAAATGCATCGTGACTTAAAAAGTAGTATACAGTAAAAGTAAGTGCCCTTTATGGGATGATTAATTTTTGTTTTAATTGACTTGACTTGACTTGACTTGATAGCGGCGAATTGAGAATTCTTAACTTATAGCAGT
>CM054135.1:47918482-47920982 GCA_028751875.1 Rapana venosa
CACACACACACACACACACACTCTGTATGTGTGTGTGGGGGAGGGGGGAGCATTTGGTGGTGTCTTTTTTTTATTTTGTTTTGTTTTTTTGTTTGTTAGGGTTTTGGTTTTCTTTTTGCATTGTTTGTTTGTATTATGTGGATACATTTTAGAGTTTTAAAATTATTGAATTGTATTTTTTAATATTGTTCAGTTTTTGTTTTGTTTTAATTCATGTATGCATTTATTATGTTCATCTTGTTTGATTGTATGGTTTATCATTCAATATGTTATTCTATGTATTATTATTTTTTCTCTCTTTTTTTTTTTTAGATAATGGCTTGATTGAAAAAAGCAAATGCATGCTTATTCAATGTACCATCTGAAAATAAAAGTTGGACTTTGACTTTGACTCTCTCTCTCTCTCACTCACACACACAAATAAACACACACACACACTCACACACACATATGTGGCTTGAATTTCCCATACAAAAGAAGAGAATACATTGTGTTTTATGTTTCATGGCTGACCAGTTGTAACAAAACCGTAGACATATTACATTTTTTTTGTAACGAAGTATACAGAAAGGCATTATTCTGCATGTGACTGACGTTTCTGTTGTTATCATTACTACTATTGTTACTACTATTGTTACTACTATTGTTACTACTACTACTACTACTACTACTACTACTACTACTACTACTACTACTACTACTACTACTGCTGCTGCTGCTGCTGCTGCTGCTGCTGCTGCTGCTGCTGCTGCTGCTACTACTACTACTACTACTACTACTACTACTGCTGCTGCTGCTGCTGCTGCTGCTGCTGCTGCTGCTGCTGCTGCTGCTGCTGCTACTACTACTACTACTACAACGTTTTCTTCTTCTTCTCTTTCTTCTATCACAAAATTGGTATCGTTTTTCTTTCACAGAGCAGTAAGTTTGAATCAAGTTGTAAAAAGAATTGATGCAACTCAATTGAGAAGGCTTTTTAAAAAAATCATGGTATACTTTATTTACAAGCACAATATTCAAGTTTTCTTCTGGTCTTGTCTTTAAACACTCTTATCTGTAAATATCTCACTGACAGGAACAATTCTAGTGTTTGATAATCTCTCTTCTCTCTCTCATTACAATAAATATGACTGAGTTTGTTCTGCAGGGGGGTGAGATAAATTAGTAGTAAGAAAGCCCCCCCTCCACCCCCTCACACACACACCTCCACCTCTGAGTGAACTTCAGTTCTGAATCCACTCTTAGTCTTTCAGATGAGACTTTTAAACCAAGGGTTTGACTGCAGAAGCACTCATGGCATTTTTGAGCATACGTACCCCCCCCCCCCCCCCCCCCACCCCTCCTCCCCCGTCCACATTTTTGTAGAAGAAGAAAAAAAAAGGAGAAAACTAGTTCTGGCCAGCGGTATGGATGTCCCAAATATACCCAGCATGCAATATTTGACCTGGAGAATGTTGGGCTCCGCCAGATGCTTGCTCAAGACACATTGTATAAATGAAGAGAAACAACCAGGTGTCGTGTCACTAAGATCCTCAGGGAATACAAGAACAAGGTTGAAGGCAAGGCGAGTCCATTTCTGACTGGCTGGCAAAACAACTAGAATCAGAGCGGCGGTTTTTCTTCTTCGTCGCCGAATGATAAGACAACAACTGTTGTTGTGTATCATATGAGCGAAAATGCGTTGCAAGGCTGTTAAGCGCTTGAGAAGCCAGGAGCGTTTTTATTTAACTTTCTTTGTTTTTGTTCTTCTTCGATAGGATCGCGTTCATAGTTTGTATGTGTGGGGGAACGTTGACGAACTATGTTTGTTGAAGGCAACGAGACGGGTATTGGTGTCAAGAATTGAGATCAAAGCTTCAATGATGATAGGTTGTTGTTTTTTTTAAATTTAATTATGTTGTCATGGCAGGGGTCTGGGAGTCGCCACCAATTGCTTCAATATAATTGCCAGGTTACAAAACATCGAGCTACCATAAGAACCGATTGAATATGTATGCGGTGGTGATTTTTTTGTAAAGATACAAATACATGTTCGACACAAGAAAATCACTTTATAAATGTTGATGTACGTGTGAAAAAACCTGTTTCAGATTCCAAAACACTGCTAATCACTTTTTGAATCTGGTGTTTGCGTGATGGTTGGACATTCTAGGACACTTTCAAATCACTTTTGGTGTGAAATCTTCGGCAAAAAAACAACTTTTGGGGCACTGTGACCTTTCACGAGATTTCTCTGACTATCAAAAGCACTATGTTTTCTTTCTCTTTCTCTCTGATGATGATGATGATGATGATGGATATAATCATAAACTTGTGTGAAATGGATGGTCACTACTACTAGTGTTGTGATTGATGTAGATTTGCCATTATCGTTGACAGGTTCATTGTATACGTTGAATAGTTGGAAAAGTGAAAACTTGTTCGATATGTTGCTTGGGATTTTTGTTGTTGTTGTTGTTTTGTTTTTGTGTGTGAACGTGTGCTGTGTCTTGTTAGCAAG
>CM054135.1:47938482-47940982 GCA_028751875.1 Rapana venosa
TCTTCTCTCTATCTTCTCTCTATATATATTATCTATATATATTATAGAGTAGAGAGAGAGAGAGAGAGAAGAGGAGAGAATATTTATAGATAGATAGTCTATCTAGCTAGATCTATTACTATCTATTCATATATGCATATATGTATACTATATATTATTTATATATATATGATCATAATTATATTATAGATTTTCTATATATGTATATTAATGTGTATTTGTTTCCTATCGAAGTCATTATGTACCCATCACTCCTCTTTCTTTCTTTCGCGTGATGGCAAGATGCTGTATTTAAGTATGTGTGTTTGTGCACTGGGCTTGTGCTGTGTGGCGTGAATGATGCATGGCCTACACTGCCTTATCAGCACGCCCCACACGACAGGTGTGAGGAAGGGGAGGACTAGAAGGTGTGGAGGCAAAGGTGGGTGGTGGGCAAAGGCTAGCGAAGAAATGGAACGGAGGAGAAATGATGTGAAGGAAAGGGGGAGGTTGAGGGGCGGATGGGGGAGGGGGGAGCCATGTGTCTGCATCGGTACCATCTCATTACTACGATATGGGTCAGGCTTACCTGTTTAGCCCCTTCACCTTCATTATAGGGCCCTGCTATTTTTCCTGGACCCTAAATCTGCTAGGATAGTTGGAACCATAAAGAGGACTCTGAAGAGAAAAACAATCTTACCAAAGAGAGGAAAATAACCACCAAAAAAAAGGAGAAAACTCGAGGGAAAAGAAAGGATCAATTCTCTCTCTCTCTCTCTCTTCTCTCTCTCTCTCTCTCTCTCTCTCTCTCTCTCTCTCTCTCTCTCTCTCTCTCTCTCTCTCTCTCTCTCTCTCTCTCCTCCCTCTCCTTCCCCCCTTTCTCTCCCCTCTCTCTCTTTCTCTCTCTCTCTCTCTCCCTCCCCCCTTTCTCTCCCTCCCCCCTTCTCTCTCCCCCCCCTCTCTCTCTCTCTTAGTTTGTCTTTTTCTTGCTTCTATTATTATGCCATTTTATTATAAGTTTGCATTTCCAATTTTCAAATATCATTGTTTCCGCAGTATAGGTCAACCGTTATGTTTTCACATTAAAGACCATAACAAGATAACAGCAAAAAAAAAAGGATGTATGATACGCATTTCCTACCTGGGAAATAATCATCATCATAACAATGTGAAGTGAAACAAAATCTTATATTTCTTTGTGTGTGTTGTGTGTGTGTGTGTGTGTGTGTGTGTGTATGTGTGTGTGGTGTGTGTGTGTGTGTGTGTGTTATTAATCAAATGTACCAGATGGCAACCTTTGCCTTTCTTTTCCCTGTGTTTGAAGTTAGTCGTCGTTGTTGCTGATGCTGTTGCTGTTATTGTTGTTGCCGTTGTCGTTTTATTGGGTTTATTTTTACCTTTCTGAATGCACGTGTGTATGCACGGACTCATGTGTGGGCACTCCCGCTCTAAAATCACATGCTAACAAACAATAACATACTAGTCAATGCATGCATACAATCATATGCACGCACTCACCACACACAAACACACACACACCACACCCACCACACACACACACACACACACACAAACACACACACCACACACATGCATGCATGCATGCATACATACGCGCGCCCGCGCGTGTGCATGCGGATGTGCATTCTTACGCGCGCACTCACACACACACAGATATACACACATACACACACACACACACGCACGCTGACACACGCACGCACGCTGGCACACGCGCGCACACACACACACGCACACACACACACACTGTGTGAGAAAAAAACCCACCTTAAATATATAAAAGCGGATAACTTTTTTTGAGAAAGTTTAAGGTAAACTCTCAGTTTGGATCAACATTTATTTACGTGTTTGTTTTGTTCGTGTTTGTTTGTCTGTTTGCTTGCTTGTTTGTTTGTTTGTTTTTGTTTTGTTCTTGTATATTAATAACTAGTTTTGGGTTCTTCGATTGTCTGATATTGTTGTTCACATGGTTGAGGCTTATCTTAGTTTAGAAAGTTTGTTGGCATTCTGTCTGATAGTGTTTTCTTAAATTGTTTGAGGCTTTTCTTTTTTAGAAATGTTTGTTGGCATTCTTATTATTTTATTACCTTACTGTTTTCATCATTTGCTTTGAATGGTTTTGTAGCTGGGCTTCGCAAAAAAAAAAATCCTTTCCAATTTCTCCCCGGGGTGTCATAGGTTCTCCTGGTAGCAATTCTAGAGTACTACACTATTCTCTCCTCTCTCTCTGTCTCTCTGTCTCCCTCGTCTCTCTCTCCTCTCTCTCCTCTCTCTCTCTCTCTCTCTCTCTCTCTCTCTCCTCTCTCCTTCTCCTCTCTCCCCCCCTCTCTCTCTCTCTCCTCTCTCTCTCTCTCTCCTCTCTCTCTCTCTCTCTCGTCAGAAGCCTTCCCTGTAGAAGGTTAATTAAACAATGAACATTTGATGAACTGTCTTTAATTATTCTCTCTCTTCTCTCACACACACACCTCTCTCTCTCACGTGCGCAAACACACACACACAC
>CM054135.1:47948482-47950982 GCA_028751875.1 Rapana venosa
ACACACACACACACACACACACACACACACACACACACACACACACACACACACACACACACAGAGGAATGTAAATCAGGAGGAGTAGCAGACAGAGAGAGAGAGGAGACAGACAGACAGAGAGACAGAGACAGAGACTGAGAGACAGAGCGTAGAGCACAGCACGCATGCACGCACACACACATAGGCAGGCAGGCAGACGGACAGATGGACAGGCAGGCGGACAGACTGACAGACAGAGACAAAAAGACAGAGACAGACAGACAGACAGAGAGCACGCTCACGCACACACTTAAACACAATCACACATTTCTGTTTACGTTTCTTCAACAGAAAGACCACACATTTTGAATTTTTACTCTGGATTTATATACTCATAAAACAGACAAAACCTTTTTTCTTTGAAAAAAACCCACAAACCAACAGACGATTTGAAATAGACGAGTTTCAAATATTATTCGAAAGATGCTCATTGCCGCAGTGTGATTGAATCTTAAAACATGTTAACACATATTAAAATAAAGAAATTTGAAGAACAGTAAAAATCAAGGTACAAAATATTCAAAAGCAACCAGCAGGGAAGACTGGGAAGTCTAACAAGAAGACAAAAAAATCATCTCACGGGACTGAACTATCCCTCATACTTTGTGTAATCCCTTCTGCTTTTTTCCCCCTATTTTCTCCAAATTGAAAAGACAAGAGAACTTATCCGAATGCAAAACCAGCTTGATATGACAACTGCTGTAAGCTACATCTAAAGCAATAAAGTGTACAAGTTGTAACAACCACTCAGGTTAGGGATAACAATATTCTGTTGTCTTCGTGAATGTTTTTCTTTTCTGTTTTTGGTGTAAGTCAATTTCGTTCATTTTCATGGCGTTTTTGTGACTTTTTGAATAATAAAGTGTCAGTTGCAAGTGGTTTTACTGGCATTTTGATGGGGTAGTCAACGTGTGCTTCCCCAATGATTAAGATCAGTGAATTTATTCAATATGCTGGGTTTCACAGGGGTAATTAAGACCCCTTTTTAAAGTTTTGTTTACTAAAAAGCTGTTAAAAATAGAACGCAAAACAACCTGAAATCAGGACATTGGTTGCCTGGCACATGATGTACTGAGGTGTTCATATCACCTTGTCAACATCGTTGACAACACCAGACATAGTTACTGGCTAAACGGACACAAGGAAGAGCTGCTTTAAAAAATCGGCCCTTTTTTGGTCAACTGATGTGCTGAAAAGGAAGTCTGCACGGAACTTAACTCTAGTTGCATTACGACGGGTTGTAAAATGTTCCTTATGAACTGAATTATCTTTCTTGAAAATTCGAACCTAAACGCCAGCAAAAGATGTTCATCATTCGTTTGATTTCAATGAGTGTATCCACATATCTCATACCCTGCTGGTTGCATTGTTCGGCCGATCAAATCTTGTCTGAAAGAAAATTTCTTTTTACGCTTCCTTTGTGTTTGGCTGATAAACATATATGTCTAAAAGAAAATGTGTTGCAATGTTTCTTGTTCTTCTACACACTTTTTACTTGTTCTCTTATTTAGATATTACAAGCTGAGTTAACAGTCATAGTCTTTCGCTTGGATTTTCACTTTTAAAAAAAGGTTGCAAAATGGTTTAAAACTCTTCCATTTGAACTATCAGTAAAAAAAACAACAACTTTGATTTCCATGTTTTATCAAATTCAGCCCACAGCATAGTCATTCACATTCTAAAATCAAACCACCTGTCAGTTTGGAAAGTCTGTATAGTTCCTTCATGTCTGCTCTGCAGTGAATAGAACAGAAGAAATCATATTGACATATTACTGAATAACAGTGAAATATGACAGCAGGTTAACATGGTCGTCTTTCTTAAGGCTGAAAGGTTGTTGTTATTTTTACCATCGAAATAAAATTGCTTTGAACATTCTTAATCTTTCTATAAACTCATTCTGTCAAATACTTGTTCCAATTTTTTTATAAAACATAAGCTAAATATGACAAGCTAAAATCATTGTTGCATTAAATTTAGTTTAAGGTCTTTTGGCATCAACAGCAATGGTTTGTTGAGTTTCGTCTAAACGAGTTATCGTAGTTTCAAAAAAAGATGGATGAATAAACACGGCTTGGATTAAAGAAGAGAACAAACTAAGAACTTTCTCCTGTCCGGAGAAAACAGACTAAGAACAGATTCCTATCGCATGTCAAATGCACTTGAGCCAAGCACGTGTTCACAATTACTGTCTTAGTTCTACAGACAGCATAGCAAGGAGAAACATTCCTTACACAAAAGTCTGTCAAAATCACTTTATTACAGCATTAATTGTGCCGTTTTCAGTATGAGTTGATCAGGGAATACAATTTTATACAAAAATAAATAATGATAGCTAAGAACCACGTTTTTCACCTGTTAATGAGAACAACCAAAAACAACCTATGTGTAAGGAAATGTTACAAATGGCAAACGAAGGACAAAAAAGCCGATGACACAAACACATTTCATTTCTCTC
>CM054135.1:47955982-47968482 GCA_028751875.1 Rapana venosa
TCGCACACGGGGCCTCGGTTTATAGTCTCATCCGAAGGCCTTAAGGACACCAACCACTTAAGGACCCTAACCACGTAAGGACATCAATCATTTAAGGACACCCCTGGCGTAGCTTAAGGGGTGAAGAAAAGAGCTAGACTGTAAGGAAACTGGGGCAGAGGGAAGGGCGCCATGTTTCCACTTCAAAAATTCAACCTTGCCCGTTTGAAGTGTCCTGTGATAGCGTTACAATGGTCTGGGTGCTCAGCTCACCACCACCAACCACCCTTGCCATGTGTGTGTGTGTGTGTTGTGTGTGTGGCTGCGTGTGCGTGCCGTGTGGGGGGCGTGTGAGTGTGTGTGGTATGTCTGTATTTGGTGTGATGTGTCTGTTTTTTGGTGTTTGTCTATGCTTGCATATATATGTGCATGCATGCATGTGTGTATGTCCATGCGTGTATATGTGCTTCTATGCATACGTGTGTGTGTGTGTGCGTGTGTGTGTGTGTGTGAGTGCGCGCGCGTGTGTGTATGTGTGTGTGCGTGCGTGTGTGCGAGTACACGCACATACACGCACACTCGTGAGTGTATATATGCGTAGCTGACTCAGACTTGAGTCCTTACACCTTTTTAGCCATCAGTTTGATCTCATTCTTTCTGCCACCTCCAAACCCCCTCCCCACCCCCACCCCACCCCAACCCACCCATCCTTCCCCACCCCATCCCCTCCAAAAACAACAAAACATATTTCTTTTAAAAAAGATAAAATAAAAACCGTTTCATTCTTCTCTTTTCACCGTCAATCTTCCAGACATCGCATGTTGTCTCCTCGTCGTCTGCTTAATTCTTTATTGATAGACGGCTGTCTTGACGCTCACTTCAATTAGCTAGATGAGACTTGAAAACGTAGACAGTGGAAAAAAGAAGGAGAGAGAGGGGGGGAGAGAAGAGGTAGGGAGGGAGGGAGGGAGGGAGGGGGTAGGGAGAGAGAGAGAAGGGGGAGGGAGGGAGGGGGGGGGAGAGAGAGAGAGGGAGGGAGAGAGAGACATACACACACACGCATGCACACACGCACGCACACACACACACACATACGTGTGGGTGATGCATGCATGAACTCTGTAAGTTTGTGTATGTGAGTGTGTGTGTGCGTGCGTGCGTGCGTGTGTGTGAGTTTGTGTGTGCTTGCGTGCATGCATTCGTGTGTGTGTGTGTGGGGGGGGGGGGGGGTGTTAGGAGGAAGACCGGAAAAGTTTTATCCTAAAGGTCATGTTGCAATATGATATCACGAGTCACCTTTTTTATTGAAAATAAAATTTAACACATATTGAAAACATCCATTCGTGCGAGTTCGTTTTGAGGAGCGCGCGCGCGTGTGTGTTTGTGTGTGTGTGTGTCTGCGTGCGTGTACGTACGCGCGTGTATGTGTGTTTGTGTGTGTGTGTGTGTGTGTGTGTGTGTGTGTGTGTGTGTGTACGCAGGCATGCATGAGTATACGTGACAGAAAGAGAGCTGGGCACAGAATACAATCATCAAGTTCTTGCTGTTATATCAAACCAAACCCAAAGAGCACAAGCTGTTGGAGGGGAAAAAGAAGCAGAAGAATAAAAAGCTCGTACTAAACAGGATTTGTATTTCAACCACTTGACCCTTATTTCCTAACACTAAACTAATGCACCCTTCACGGCAGACAAACCCAGCATAACTCAGTCCAGGGTCCAGGGCCCAGTGCTAAAATGAGCCCCTTTCTTTTGCCCAAGTCCATTTTTGTGGTCAGTTTCTGCTATTGTTAGACCAGCTGGGATGGAATGGTTCACAGCTAGGTGGAGCTGAAAGTGGGGAACACTGCCAGCTGGGCTTTCAGTAAGCTATGACATCATCCCTTACTCACAGGAATCTGTCTGCGTGCCATAAAAAAAATCTCTGTGCAATAATCTAATTAGTCCTTCGGATGAGACTATAAACCGAGGCCCCGTGTGCGAACGCACGCAGAACATCTTGCGCACACGTTAAATCCTGTTCCGCTTTTCGTAAGAGTAGGCCATTGTGTTCCGGTGGGAATAGATGACAGAATTGACAAAACCGCATACACATGGGAACTGGATGTAAAAAAGCACATAAGTGCTTATTCAATTATCCTCGATATAAAAGAATAAAAATAAATAGTAAAGTGGCATTTGTTTTCTGCCAGGCTGCCTGCATTGCCATAATATACAGTGGACCTTGAATTCAGTTTTGTTTCATTGTAGGAGAGTCCCAGCATAGCTTTTTGAGTTTGGGAATGCATAACCAACCGTCACCCGAATACTTGCCCCAAGCTCTGATCCATGTTCCTTTTGCTTTTTTGTTTTGTTCCTTGGCTAGAGCTTCGAGGTTCACCACTAGTGAGATTTTTGCGTATGCAACTGGTTTTTTTGCCCACCATTAAGGTAGCCACATTCCAACTTCAAAGATAGAGCTCTGTTCCGTTTTTTTTGCATAGGATGATGTTGTGTTCAGGACACACGTAAGGTCAACAGACAATTCCCAGGACTGTCTACGGGAGAAAAGATTAAAGTAAGTCTGGGGCTGTCCTTCCTAATCAAGAAATCGCTACTGGCTTTCAGAAAATTAGCCTGTTAAAAGAGAGTGGTGGGGACAATGGGGTTGCTTTTGTGGCTGACTTTTAGTGTGGTAAGAAAATGGGGGAAAAAACCGTTAGTATTGCGAAAACCTACAACAAGAGTATTGTAAGTGAATATGCATGGTCAGCTACAATGGGATAGGTCTGTTGATTGACTCGTTGTGTAGTAGTGGAGAGGGTTAGATACATTGAGACAAACTAATGTTTTGGGGTTGTTGTTTTTTTTCGTTTCCCAGCTAGATCTCCGAGGTTTACCAATGGTGAGATTTTTTTTGCATATGCGACCGTTTACACACCATTAAGGCAGCCACCTTGTTATTTAAGGAATGATATCTAAATTCAGTTTCAGTGTAACCGTGGGGTGTTTTTATTTAATTTTTCATCTGCTCCTACCGGCAAGCAATGGCCTGTTATTCTGAAAGGCGAAACGGGTTTTAACGTGTGAGCAAGATGTTTTGTGTTAGCTCGCATAGGAGACGTTGGTTTATAGTCTCATCCGAGGGTAGTGGATGCTTAGTCCTAGGAAAAGTCTTGTGGATGAGTTTAAGTGTTAGTGTAGAGGGTCATATAATTTGGGATAGCCTTGTGGGTGAGTTTAAGTGTTAGTATAGAGGGTCATATAATTTGGGATAGCCTTGTGGGTGAGTTTAAGTGTTAGTATAGAGGGTCATATAATTTGGGATAGCCTTGTGGATGAGTTAAATTGTGTTAGTATAGAGGGTCATATAATTTGGAATAGCCTTATGGATTAGTTTAATTGTGTTAGTATAGGGGGTCAGAAAATTTTGATAGCCTTGTGGTTGAGTTTTAGTGTGTAAATCAATAGAAATGGCAACATTGGGATGGGTAGTGGTGAACGTTAAAATGTGCTAAAATATAGGGTTACACACATTCAGGGTAGCTTAGTAGTTAGAGCTTTAGCTTGTTGCTGTAGAGGGCTAGGTACAATGGGATAGCCTGCAGGTTAGAGCTTTAGTATGCTACTAGAGAGGGCGAGTTAACCGAGTGATTCAAGCTTCAGTATGTTAATACAGAGGTTAAATGCATTGGAATATCCTTGGTGCATAGTATGCCTACAAAGTCTTAATGTTTCTAATCAGAGAGTTACAGAACAAACCCCCCCCCAATAATTTATGGGTAGCTTTTCCTCGAAACTCTACACACGCACAAGACTGCATTAGCATGTATGCACAGAAGCACAACTACATACCAAATCATGCACAGTCCTGCCCTTTCTCCTTCACTGCCCCCTGTTCCCCCTTTTTTAAAATATGATCTCGACAGTGGCTACTACAAATGATAAAGAAACACCCCATAAATATGCGCACAGTAGTAATCAGTGTCTGTTGCTAACTTGAACAAAAAGAAGCAGATGCATTTACAGATTGGCACGTAAGTGTCCTCCGAAAGGAAAGGCCAACATAAACAACACAAACTTCAGTACCCACCACACCACCCACCCACCCACCGACTAATCTCCACCCCTTGTTGACGCCTTGCTCGTCACCATAAACATCCATCGGCCACAACAGTTTCATGAATGCGATATGCTGAGAGAGCATCCCTGCCCCATCTTTGCTTCCAATTCCACGTATTGTGGCGTGTTCTGTGCTTTCATCTTAAAACAAAACGAAACAAAACATAAACAAAAGCCAACATTAGCAAGACCGATTTGAATTGGAAATATTTTCCTGGATGGAGTAAGTAGGCGTGAGAGGAATCATCTGCCACACACTTTTCACTTTTTGGTGCGTGGGAGGATATCCGAAACATTAGTAAGTGGGGAAGGGCAGAAAAAATTGAAAATATGAATGGGGATATTAATGGGGATGTAAATGGGGATATGCATGGGGATTTGAATGAGGATATGAATGGGGATATGAATGAGGATATGAATGAGGATATGAATGGGGATATGAATGGGGATATGAATGAGGATGGACAATCCCAGAAGTGGGGACAGAGGCAGACAATCAGGTGAAGGCAATTATATAGCGTGCTGACTTCATTAGTAAATTACATAGCGTTAATTGCTTTTTGCCCAGCTCTCCTGACTCTCTACACCTATGGGCCTCGCTGTCTGCATAAACATTAGTGTGGAGGAAGGTAGTGAGTGGTGGGGTGGTGGTGGTGGTGATGGTGGTGGGGGATGGAGGGGCCTGAATTGGGATAGGGGGGGGACAGGTGTAGTGGGAACGTGTGTCCACAGGAGATACCCTGTTAGCATATTCCGTGATGGGACACGCCACCCTGACATAACACTGACAGGGAGAGGTAGAATGTTTATTCAGTTAACATTACCGCATAGCTGTCACTCAGGCACTAATGATGATATCATCATTATCATTATCATCTATTATCATAAAAGGGATGGGGTGGTTTTTTTACATAATGGTGATTTCATATTTCCCAGCAAACGCATTTACAAATTAATGAGAAACAAAATCCGTTACATCTCGTGCATTTTCACTAAAGTGCAATGTATTAGTACATGAGCAATATGCTTATGTGCATTGGGTTTTCAACGCATCACTGTGTTTTATCACACAAACACAGACACAGACAGAGAGACAGACAGACAAAGAGACAGACACACACAAACACGCGCGCACACAGGCACACACGCACGCATGCACACACACAAAACATACATGAATAATTGTAAATGAATAATTGAAAGAAGGAATAAACAGATCAGTAAATACATGAATAGATAAAACCAAATAGATGAGTGATTAAACAAATAAACAGATAAATAAACACATAAATATAAGCAGAACACCCACTAGATTAAAGTACGTCAACAGCATTTTTTTTTACATTATGCACATAAATTTTTAACATTGAAAGAGACGAACCACAACGACCCCCATCAAAAAGTAGTAACTTATTCCTTGCTTTAAAAACATACAACTCTATAAATCCCAACCATCATGTTTCGTTTTGTTGTTTTCCATCATCCCTTCTGTTTCAGCAGTATAATCATCAACCCTTTGTTGTCTGCTGCAGGTAAAAGATGGAAGGAGAAAGATGGAGAGGAGGAAGACAAGTCAACAGGGTGGCGGAGATAAGGTGGTGGAAATGGAGGTGGTGGTGGTGGTGGTGTTTGGGGGAGGGGGTGGGTGAAGGGGAATGCTGGTACTTGTTCAAAATTTGAACTTGGCCATTTCAACAGTGTGCGACTATGGATAGCGTTGTTGTTGTATGTATGTACGTTTTTTAGAACATAGCTTTTCTTTCTTTGTCTGATCTGTCCTTGACTTGGTCTGTTTCTGTGCGTCTGTCCATTTGTCTCTCTGTCTCTTTGTCTCTGTCTCCATCTCTGTCTGTATGTGTGTTGTGTTGTGTTGTGCTGTGGTGTGTGTGTGTGTTTGTGTGCGTGCGTGCGTATGTGTGTGTGTTGTGTGTGTGTGCGTGTGTGTGTGTGTGTGTGTGTGTGTGTGTGTGTGGTGTGGTGTGTGTGTGTGCGTGTTTGTACGTCTCTTTGTCTCTGCCTGTCTCAACAGTTTGTGCATTTCTTTCTCTGTTACTGTCTGTCTATCTGCAGCAAATGGAATTTTGTAAATAGACAGAGAAGGAAAAACAAAAACAAGCCAATAACAACAGAACACATAATAAAAACAAGACCATGCACATTTTGAACCAGAAATCCTCCTTTCTTCATCATGTCTAGAAGGTACTATCTACTCAGCCAAACACCACACCGGCACCAGAATTGCAGGACCTTACGTCTACATGCATGCATATAAGCTTGCTCCTGTCTATCTGTCTGTCTCTCTCTCTGTCTCTCTCTCTGTCTCTCTATCAGTCTGTCTGTCTGTCTGTCTCTCTCTCTCTCTCTCTCTCTCTCTCTCTCTCTCTCTCTCTCTCTCTCTCCCCTCTTCTCTCTCTCTCTCTCGTTTCTTTGTCTCTATTTGCATCTCTGTTAGCTCGGTTTTTGTCTCTGTATCTGCCTGCCTGTCTATCTGTCTGTCTTTGTCGATCGCTGTCTCTGTCTTTGTCACTGTCTCTGTCTCTCTAGCTGGCTGGCTGGCTGTCTGTCTCTCTCTACCCACCAACCTCCCTCCCTCCTTCTCTCTCTCCCCCTCTGTCCCCCTCCCCTCTCCCTCTTCTTTCCTGCTCTTCTCTGTCTCTCGGTCTCTGTCTTCTGTCTTCTCTCCTTCACCCCGCTCCCTACTCTTATCCTCACCCCCACCACCCCTCCCATGCACATTCCTGCACCTTCACTTCTGTCCTTTCTGAAGAGTCTACATCCAGATGTACCCGCTTCCTGTATGGAGGATTCTTAAACCATCCACCAGCCATGGACTTCATGCCCGGCCTCCGCAGTTCAAGTGTCTGTCTTCCAGATACAACAAATTAACGATAAGTTAGAAGAGAGGAACAAGAAAATAAAGGAAGGAAGAAATTAATGGCAAGACAGAAATGTAAACAAGGATTCAGGCAATTAGAACAGGGAAAAAAACACGGTAACAGATAAGCAGGGAGACAGAAAATAAAGAAGAAGGAAGGTAGGTAGGAAGAAAGAAAGAAACAGGGATCAGTAATTAAAGCCGAAAAAAACACCACCATGTTGATGGATTAACAGGGAGAAAGACAAATGACAAATTGAAAAGAAACGTAAAGAAACAAAGAAAGAAGGAAAGAAAAGAAGAAAAAGAGAAAGACAGTATAAACAAACAAAAGAAAGAGAGAAAAAGAGAGATAGAGAAGGAGAAAAGGAAAAACAGATTTACATTTCATATATATATATATATATATATATATATATATATATATGAAATGTAAATCTGTTTTTCCTTTTATCCTTCTCTATCTCTCTTTTTCTCTCTTTCTTTTGTATATATATATATATATATATATATATATATATATATATATATATATTATTGTCATATATATGACATACCATATCAAATGGGAAAACCCCAGTGTGTGAAGTCATGTTTTTCACTTTCTCAAAAGAATCATTGCAACAAGTGAACACACTAATTAAGAAGAATAAACAAACAACAAACAAACCCAAACAAAAAAGCAAGCAATAATACAACGAAGAATAAAAACAAGATCAACCATGCACGTTTTGAACCACGAACCCTTCACTTTCTTCACCATGGTTAGAAGACACTATTCACTGAGCCAAAGTGCACCACCAACAACACTGCAGGACCTTACGTCCACATGCATGCATGCATGCATGCACCTCAAGCCTGCTCCTATGTACACCAGGACAACAATAACTCCTGCCTTCGCCAAATCTCCCCTGCCAGGTCTTTGCTTCCACGTCCTGTATCCTGAACTTTCATCTGTAAACCAAAAATATATCAACCATTTGAATTGGAACTCTTTGCTAGAGGGTACCAGGTGCACATAAAGAGGAACCATCTATTATACGCAGTTGTTCTTTGGGCATGGCAAGTTGTCTGGGGAAAAAACGGCAACTAGGAAGGAAGAGAAAGGAACTTGGATATGGAAGGAGGTGGGGAATTGGGATGAGAGGGCGAAAGGTAGACAATTAGTTAGACAATTGACTTTTTGCTGACTTCACCCGTAAATTACCTCGCCTTAATTGGGTTTTTTCACCCCCGGCTCTCTCGTTTCTGCGTAAGCGGCGTGTTACCTGTGTGGAAAGTAATAGTGATGGGGAGGTGTGGAAGAGGAGGGAGGGTATGGGGTGGGTGGAGAAGGCAGCAGCATGGTGAAAACTGCCGTCCTGAGGAAAGAACTCTACGTATTTGTACACGTGATGACTCCTAATTTCATCACAGGGAAAGGGGAACGGGGTAGCCTAGTGGTTAAAGCGATGAGCTCACCATCTGACGGCCCCGGCCCGACCCACCACTAAGACGCATGTTTGAGGGGATAAGACTGAAACCCATGTCCAAAGTACGAACCCACGAAGAACATCTTGCACACAAATTAAAAACCCGTTCCACCTTTGGGCTGCAGGCACACCGATGTCCTATCTAGACATCATCGCCGCAGTTGGAATGCAGCTACGATGGCATACGCAAGAATCTCATCATCAATCAACCTCTCAGCATTAGCCGAGGGACGAAAAAGGTATCAAGAACAAAGTAAAGAAGAAGGAAGGATTCATTAGGTTAACATCATCCCTAAGTCTTTGGCTGCTTTGGAAGTCAGTCACGTAGTGATGATACAGGACTCACACACGTTGGATTCTATGTTCCTAAAACCAGTGTACTATGGAGACAGGCATGCCACGTTCTTGAGAGTCTGTGCAAAATCAGAAAGTTCCTACACGTACGTTCCGAGGTCCCGTGCGCGAACGCACGCAGAACATCTTGCCCACATGTAAATACCTGTTCCGTTTCTTCGGAAGAGTAGGCCATTGTGTGCCGGTGGGAACGGATGACATATTTAACAAATTTTGCATACACACGGGGACTGGATGTTAAAAAACCCACACATGAGTGCCTATTCTATTACCCTCGAAATAAAAGAATAAAATAGATAAGTAAATACATTATCAATTTCTCACACAATGTTAACTGTATATCTTGTTTGATATGTTTGCGATCTCTCTCTCTCTCTCTCTCTCTCTCTCTCTCTCTCTCTCTCACTCTCTCTCTTTTCTCTCTCTCTCACAAAACACACACCACACACACACACACACACACACACACACACACACACACACACACACACACTCCACATGATACTCAAAAAAAAGGCAAAACGTTTATACGCAGTAGAGTAAAATTGCCTTTACTAGACCCCCAAAGAAATGTACAATGTATTAACAATCGATGAAAGTTTTGAGAGAGGGATGGTATCACAAGGAAAGACAACTAGTCATACAATTGACATTTTGCTGACTTCACCCGTTAATTACCTCACCTTACTGTGCAAATTGCAGTAAAATCTTAAACTCTACTGTCATGATGCATTATTCTCCTTGCTTTCTACCTCTCTTTCTTTTCATGGTGCTTCAACAAGCAGTCATTGTCTGGAACATACAAGCGCCACACATACAGAAAAAACAGTTTGCTGTGTCGTAAAGTAGTTGTTGTCGTTAAGGTGACAGGCTCAACGGAGGTAAGAAGAAAAAAAACCCTCCTCTCTGTATCTTAAAACTTTCTATGGGAACTTACCTTCTCCTTTCCTTCACCAGGTGAGCTTCCCATACACAAACTGTAAATAGCATGCAAAATATCTTGCGCACACGTTGAATCCTGTTCCACTTTTCGGAAGAGTAGGCCATTGTGTGCCGGTGGAAACAGATGACAAAATTTACAAAACTGCATACACACGGGGACTGAATGTAAAAAAGCACATGAGTGCTTATTCCATTATCCTCGATATAAAAGAATAAATAAATAAATAAATAAATAAATAAAATGGCCAGACAAACTATTCCAAATTTGACAGATTCTACTGTCTTTGTGAGCGTTCAAATCGAGTCAATCAACATTTTTCCCCTAAAAAGCTAGAGCGTATTTGTTTTACGTTCATAGTCTTGATTCAGTCTTTATTTATGTAACATCTTCTTATCCCTGTACTATGGGTCATGTTTTCAAGTTTGTTGATAGAAAAAAGATATTTTGCTAAGCAGTTTGAGGATAATCTTCAGTTGCGTTTGAACCGGGTTCGCGCAGTTGAAGGTCCTTATCCAGGTAGTGACAAGACAACCAGTTAACGACACTACAGACGTTGGACTAGAAGATAGAGGAACTGTGAGGACTGACTACGAGATGAGTGAGGGTGATGGTACCTGTTGCAAATGTTAACCTGACCTTTAGAAAATTCCGTGGCTATGGGAAGCATTGTTGCCGTCTGCAGAATTCCATCCTCTCTATCTCTCATTCTCTCTCTCTCATTCTCTCTCTCTCTCTCTCTCTCTCTCTCTCTCTCTCTCTCTCTCTCTCTCTCTCTCTCTCTCTTTGTCTGTCTGTCTGTCTGTTGTCTCTGTTATCTTTCTGTTTGTCTCTGCCTCTGTTTTTCTATCTCTCTCTTCTTTTTCTCTCCCCTATGTCCCTCTCTCTCTCTGTTTTTCTGTCTGTTTGTCTCTGTTTATCTTTCTGTTTGTCTCTGCCTCTGGTTTTCTCTCTCTCTCTTTCTTTTTCTCTCCCCCTCTCCTTCTCTCTCCCTCTGTCTGTCTGTCTGTCTGTCTGTCTCTGTCTGTCTGTCTGTCTGTCTGCCTGTCTGTCTGTCTGTCTGTCTGTCTGTCTCTCTCTCTCTTCTATCTCTCTCTCTCTCTCTCTCTCTCTCTCGTCTGCCTGTCTGTCTGTCCTCTCTCTCTCTCTCTCTCTCTTCTCTCCTCTTCTTCTCTCTCTCTCTCCTCTCTCTCTCTCTCTCTCCCACACAACTCCATTCCCTGTGCCTTCTATCCTGTCTGCATTGCTGAATAGTCTTGCGTGACTCCAGATGCAATCGTCGTTTTACTGGTGAGCCTTACTCTAGTTTCTAGCCCACCCTCACCTCACGTTTCAAAGTTGACTTTAAAGCACAACAAATGCGAGGATAACATAGGGGAAGAAAACTGTGAAAGAAACACGAAGATAAATGACCAAAAAATATGGAAACCCAAACAGTAGATCTACTTGGAAAGAAAGCAGGAAGAAAGGAAGAAACGAAGGAAGAAAGGAATAAAGATAGAAAAAAAGAAAAGGGAAAAAAGAAAGAAACAAAGAAAAAAGAAAGAAGAAAGAAAGAAAGAAAGAAAGAAAAGAAAAAGAAAAAAAGAAAGAAACAAAAAAAAGAAAAGAACAGTGGAGAGCGTAACAGAAATGTAGTCAAGAAAATTAGTTAATTAGATGGGTAGACAGGTAGACAGATAAGGAAACAGATAGACAAATGACAAAAGAATGACTAAATAGAAAGAAATGCATGGAAGAAAGAACATTCAGCCCTATAGTTTTGTTTTATATGTGTATGTGGTGATGCTTTTTTGCCACACACACAGTCATCAACAGCAATGCTTTTTGCCACACACAGTCATCAGCAGCAATGCTTTTTGCCACACACAGTCATCAACAGCAATGCTTTTTGCCACACACAGTCATCAACAGCAATGCTTTTTACCACACACAGTCATCAACAGCAATGCTTTTTGCCACACACACAGCATCAACAGCAATGCTTTTTGCCACACACACAGGCATCAACAGCAATGCTTTTTGCCACACACACAGTCATCAACAGCAATGCTTTTTGCCACACACGCAGGCATCAATAGCAATGCTTTTTACCACACACGCAGGCATCAATAAAAATGCTTTTTACCACACCCAGGCATCAACAGCAACGCTTTTTTACCACACACAGTCATCAACAGCAATGCTTTTTACCACACACAGTCATCAACAGCAATGCTTTTTTAGCCACACACACACCACACACACAGTCATCAACAGCAATGCTTTTTGCCACACACACACACACACAGTCATCAACAGCAATGCTTTTTGCCACACACACACACACACACAGTCATCAACAGCAATGCTTTTTGCCACACACACACACACACACAGTCATCGACAGCAATGCTTTTTACCACACACAGTCATCAACAGCAATGCTTTTTGCCACACACACAGGCATCAACAGCAATGCTTTTTGCCACACACACAGTCATCAACAGCAATGCTTTTTGCCACACACAGTCATCAACAGCAATGCTTTTGCCACACACACACAGACATCAACAGCAATGCTTTTTGCCACACACAGTCATCAACAGCAATGCTTTTTGCCACACACACAGTCATCAACAGCAATGCTTTTTGCCACACACAGTCATCGAACAGCCATGCTTTTTGCCACACACAGTCATCGACAGCCATGCATTTGGCCACACACAGTCATCGACAGCCATGCATTTGGCCACACACAGTCATCGACAGCCATGCATTTGGCCACACACAGGCATCAA
>CM054135.1:47973482-47975982 GCA_028751875.1 Rapana venosa
GGGAAACAGTAGCAGCAACAGTAGTGGAAATGGAAATAGCAGCAACAGTAGGGGAAACAGTAGCAGCAACAGTAGTGGAAATGGAAATAGCAGCAACAGTAGCGGAAACAGTAGCAGCAACAGTAGTGGAAACAGTAGCAGCAACAGTAGTGGAAACAGTAGCAGCAACAGTAGTGGAAATGGAAATAGCAGCAACAGTAGGGGAAACAGTAGCAGCAACAGTAGTGGAAACATCAGAGCAGCAACAGTAGCGGAAACAGTAGCAGCAACAGTAGCGGAAACAGTAGCAGCAACAGTAGTGGAAACATCAGAGCAGCAACAGTAGTGGAAACAGTAGCAGCAACAGTAGTGGAAACAGTAGCAGCAACAGTAGTGGAAACAGTAACAGCAACAGTAGTGGAAACAGTAACAGCAACAGTACTGGAAACAGTAGCAGCAACAGTATTGGAAACAGTAGCAGCAACAGTACTGGAAACAGTAGCAGCAACAGTATTGGAAACAGTAGCAGCAACAGTACAGGACACAGTAGCAGCAACAGTCGCGGAAACATCAGAGCAGCAACAGTAGCGGAAACAGTAGCAGCAACAGTAGTGGAAACAGTAGCAGCAACAGTAGTGAAAACACCGGAGCAGCAACAGTTATGACAAATAAGCAGCAAGAAAGTAAAGCAGCCACCAGCAGAAAGCAGAGACACTACTATCTGCAACAGCAGTGGCAACACCAGCCGCAATACTATTTTATTAATACTAATAAAACAACAAAAACCAGCAGCAATAGCAGTGGTAACACTATCAACGCTAGTAGCAGAAGCAATAACAACTGGCAAGGCCAGCAACAGCAACGGGAGGCGCTTTCTTGATGATACAGCCCCTTAAATCAGACAGCTCCCGGAGCTGGTACTCTAATATTATAACTCAAACATAACAACAGTGAAAACAACAACAAAAAACAACAAATGACAGAATACCATCACCACAATCACCATAATATACATCAGTAGAAACAGTTAGTGGCAACACCAGCAGAGCCAGCACCAGAGAAGTGGCAGCAATAGTAGTGGCAACACCAGTGGGCACAATAGAAATGGCAAAACCATTAATAGAAATGGCAACACCAGTGGCAGTGTTAGAAGTGGCAACACCAGTGGAAGCATCAGAAAGTGGCGACATCAGTAGCAGCAATAGAAAGTGGCGTCACCAGTGGCAACAGCAGAGAGTGGCAACACCCATGGCAGCAATAGAAGGTGGCAGTAACAGTGGCAGCAATAGAAAGTGGCAGCACCAGTGGCACCAACAGAAAGTGGCAACACCCGTGGCAGGAATAGATTGGGGTGACACCAATGGCAGCAATAGAAAGTGGCAGCAACAGTGGCAGCAAAAGCAAGTGGTGACACCCATAGCAGCAACAGAAAGTGGCATCACCAGTCGCAGCAGCAGAGAGTGGCAACACCCGTGGCAGGAATAGAAAGTGAGAACACCAGTGGTTGCAACAGTAGTGACAGCATTACTGATGGCAACACCAGTGGCAGCAATAGAAAGTGGCGGCACCAGTGGCAGTAATAGAAAGTGGCGGCACCAGTGGCAGCAACAGAAATTGGCAACACCAGTGGCAGCAATAGAAAGTGGCAACACCAGAGGCAGCAATAGAAAGTGGCAACACCAGAGGCAGCAACATAAATGGCTACACCAGTGGCAGCAACAGAAATGGCTACACCAGTGGCAGCAATAGAAATGGCTACACCAGTGGCAGCAATAGAAATTGGCAACACCAGTGGCAGCAACAGAAATGGCTTCACCAGTGGCAGCAATAGAAATGGCAAAACCAATAACAGAAAGTGGCAACATCAGTGGCAGCAATAGAATTAGCAGCACTAGTGGCAGCAACACCAGTGGCAGCAACAGAAATGGCAAAACCAATAACAGAAAGTGGCAACATCAGTGGCAGCAATAGAAATGGCACCACCAATGGCAGCAATAGAAATGGCAACACCAGTGGCAGCAATAGAAATGGCAACACCAGTGACAGAAATAGAAATGGCAAAACCAATGGCAGCAATAGAAATAGCACCACCAGTGGCAGCAATAGAAATAGCAACACCAAAAGGCAGCAATAGAAATGGCAAAACCTATAATAGAAAATTTCTTTAATGGCAACACCAATGGCAGCAATAGAAATGGCAAAACCTATAATAGAAAATTTCTTTAATGGCAACACCAATGGCAGCAATAGAAATGGCAAAACCAATGATAGAAATGGCAACACCAATGGCAGCAATAGAAATGCCAAAACCAATAATAGAAATAGCAGCACCAATGGCAGCAATAGAGCTGGCAACACCAGTGACAGAAATAGAAATGGCAAAACCAATGGCAGCAATAGAAATAGCACCACCAGTGGCAGCAATAGAAATAGCAACACCAAAAGGCAGCAATAGAAATGGCAAAACCTATAATAGAAAATTTCTTTAAATGCAACACCAATGGCAGCAATAGAAATGGCA
>CM054135.1:47985982-48053482 GCA_028751875.1 Rapana venosa
TCAATACTTTGTGATAGCCATGGGAAAGAACAGGAAAAACAGAGCTGGGAAAAATCTGGAAAAGCTTGCTAAAGAATTTGATTTAGAAATGAAGAACCGTCAGCAGAGATTTAAAAAGGAAGAAGAGATACTTTGCTTTGGGAATGATATGTTTTTCGTCTTAAAATGCTACATGGGTATAAAACCCGATGACTGCATTTCAATCATCAATGAACTGAACAGCATGCATTGTGAGGCTATAGAAGAACTATTCACTCGTTTAAAAGAAACAACCCAACTTTCCTCTCTTCTGCTAAAGAGAACTCATGATTATTTAACCACAGAAGAACATTGTTTTGGTTATCTCTCTAAATCAATTAACGAACGTGGATACGTATATCACATAGGAATATTGCAATGGATGGCTTCTTATGTTCACTGTGTACCAATCCACAACAAGTCCTGGTTAAATGCTCTGTTTGAGGTCTGGTGTAAACGATTGATTGTTAAAAGAATGCCGGGTGAACGGTCTGTGAACCCCTTTCAGAAAACACCAGTGATAAGACACGTTCTCCAGCCCAAGGTACAGAGGCAGATCAACAGTGCAGAGGAAAAGGCTGCCCACTCACAAACAGGAAGAGATAAACGAACTGCACTCACATCTCCACAAACCCAACATAATCAAGGTTCAGATCAGTCAAATGAAGCCACACTGCCGCAAACACATAAAACACCAACACACCAGCAACCTGATACTGTCCAGTGCAAGAATGTTCAACGTGCAAGTTGGCAGGAACCTGCAGTGCTGGAAAAGGATCCTAAGGAAAAGTCAGACCAGGCGAGGCCTGTCTCAGTGCCCACCATGAAAGATGGTCCATGTGAAAATGCAGTCCCTCAGCAAGGCCAGCCTCCCCAACAGTCGGAGAGTCCTGAGCAGAGGGTCCAGCCCGTGGTGGACTCTGTGCTTCCTTCTCAAGGTTGTGTCTCTGATATGAGAACAAGTGGAGATCCGATGCAGCAGGACAGTGCAAGTTTTGTGTTGCAAGAGATCACTGATGACCTTACTTCTCAGGTAACACAACTGAAAACACAGGAAACATTGCGGACTGTCCCGCAATCCCTCAAGACAGTTTCAGACATACCTCCACAGTCTGAAGATGAGAAGGGTCCAGCAATACCTATGGACAACGATGACGACGACTACAACGATGACAATGATAATGATGATGATGAGGAGGAGGAGAAGGAGGAGGAAGAGGAGGTTGATGATGATAATGATGATGATGATAGTGTACACAGTGATGCCCCTGTTGCTCCTTCCTATCTTTACTGTCTATTTCCTTATAATCGGAATGGAAAGTGCTCGTTGATGTAGCTGTAAATGCCGACAAGTCTGATTAAGATACCATGACCACATGCTATAACTTCTCTCCTCAAACTGCTCATCCTTCACATATTTCAGAAGAAACAAAAGTTCTCTAGGGCAATGGGACTTTTTGAATTAATACTTCATTTAAAGTCAATGACACAGAGAGAAAGAAAGAGCGAGAGATAGCGAGAGAGAGAGAGAGAGAGAGAGAGAGAGAGAGAGGAGAGAGAGAAGAGGAGAGAGAGAGAGGAGAGAGAAGAGAGAGAGAGAGAGAGAGAGAGAGAGAGAGAGAGAGAGAGAAGAGAGAAGACCAATAAAGCTGGTCTGAAGTGGCTGAAATAGCATACTTCACGTTATATACAATGAACAAAATGTAGGGGTCTGAGAAGTAGACTGTTAATAGCAAAACAGTTTCTACTCACATATGTTAATTACTACATATGTTTATGAACCTCTCTCTCTGTGTCTCTCTGTCTCTGTTCCTCTCTCTCTTCCCCTCTCTCTCTCATCTCTTCCCCCCCCCCCATCTCTCTCCCCTCTCTCATCTCTTACCCCCCCCCCTCTCTCTCTGTCTCTCCCTCTCTCTCTCTCTATCAAGATGTTGTATTTGGGCGTTTTCTGAATGTATACTTGGTACTAGGCGTGTTTTTGCCCGTTTCTTTTAAATATGTAAAATTATTTTGGGAAGACATACTACTTTTTGAAGAGCTCTCTAAACGTGGGGGCAACAAGGATTTCGTTCAACTTCAAAGTGAGTGTCCTTTGTCTTTGTTGAGAGTGGAAAGGAACCCCAGTGTATAAAGTGAAGCTCATTTTCCTTGAAATGTATCATGCTGCATACCCTGTTTCTATTTTAGACTACTTTTTACAAACTTTTGATAAAGTATCACTGTGTTAGTTGGAGAGGAAAACGTTCTTACATGAGAGGGGGCAATGAAAGATAATTTCCCAAATCGTTCTAATTACACCTAATTGTAGCAATAACAACAACAACAACATCAAATTACAGTTCTTGTCATCATTTTAATTTCCTCTGTCAATCTTATTGAATGGGGTAGGGGGGCTGATACTCAGTTAGAGATCCAAGGTTTACCAAAGATGTTTGGGTTTTTTGCGAACACGACTGCTTATGCCCATAATCAAGATAGCTGGATTCTGGGGTTATTTCCTTAATCCCTAAATACAACTCACTATGTATGCATTTCTACATTTATATTCTATATATTCTTACTCACACAAGTGGCATCATTCAAAGGATGTTCGGGGCAAAGTGGAGTCAGCACTGCTATCAACACCAAGAGAAAAATCTCCTTGAACAAGTATCTCAGTGGCTGCTCATAGCTGGACATTTACGTTCAATTTTTAGAACAGTGCATCAGACGTAGGTTAACAAACTGAATTTAACCAGCTCTGTGTTAAATTAAGGTGGGACACCAAAGTATGATAAAGCGCCTTTGTTTTTCAGAAAGTATTGCTGCAGTAGAAACTATTTTACCCCCACTTACAGCCCACGGTCTGACATTTTTGTTTTTTCAGTTTTTAATTTACCTGAGATGTTTCATAGTTGTTGTTTTTCAATCATCCCCCATCGTTTTCCACTGCAGCTGTGTTCTTGTGGTTAATGTCCAATTGTTATCAGTAATTTCTAATACTTGGTCAAGTCTATAGTTATCCTGGTTGATCTATTAGGAGTTTGTTTCTTTATTTGGTGTGTGTGTGTGTCCGCGCGTGTGTTTGTTAGTAGGTGTGTGTGTGTGTGTGTGTGTGTCCGCGCGTGTATTTGTTAGTATGTGTGTGTGGGTGTGTGTGCGTTCGCGTAGGTGCGTGCGTGCATGCGTGCCTGTGTGTGTTCGTGTGTGTTCGTGTGTGTGTGTGTGTGTGTGTGTGTGTGTGTGTGTGTGTGTGTGTGCATGCGTGCCTGTGTATGTGTGTGAACATGAGTGCATAATTATACGTTGGATATTTTTTTTTTCAGTTTCTATAACTTCACTAAACTGTATAGCTACAGCAAGGGCCTTATTGCTTTATTTTGATTTAGAACACACTCTGTTGTAACTTGGTTTTCCATAGAGCTATTTTTATTGTATTTTATTTTTTCTTTTCTATCGAGGATAATGGAATAAGCACTCATGTGCTTTTTTACATCTAGTCCCCGTGTGAATGCGGTTTTGTAAATGTTGTCATCTGTTTCCACCGGCATACAATGGCCTACTCTTCCGAAAAGCGGAACAGGATTTAACGTGTGCGCAAGATGTTCTGCATGCGTTCGAACACTGGGCTTCGGTTTATAGTCTCATCCGAAGGACAACAAAATAGAGAGGAAGAAATGGATGTTTACTGCCTTGTCTCTTTGTTGTTTGTTTTTACAATGCCTAAGTACCAATGGTAATAAAGTGATTACTATTTTTTGAAAGCGTGTGTCAGTCTTGCTATTTCCATTTGACCCCCAACAGCCTGCCTGTCTGGAGTTTTGCCTGTCTGTCCATTCACCTAATTGTCTGTCTGTCTCTATGCCTCTCTCTCTCTCTGTCTCTGTCTCTGACTCTCGGTGCGTATGTGTGCCATGTGTCTGTCTCTCTGTCTGCCTGTCTGGCTGACAGTCGGTCCGTCTGTCTGCCTCTCTCTCTCTCTCTTTCTCTGCCTCTCTGTCCCTGTCTCTCTCCGTCTCCTTGTCTGTGTGTGCGTCTGTGTATATGTGTGCCTCTGTCTCTCTCTGTGTCTCTCTCTCTGTCTCTATCTCTGCCTAGTCTGTCTCTGTCTGTCTGTCTCTCTATCTCTGTCTCTTTCTCTGTCTCTCTCTCTCTGTCTTTCTCTCTGTCTCCTCCCTCTCTCTCTCTCTCTCTCTCTCTCTCTCTCTCTCTCTCTCTCTCTCTCTCTCTCTCTCTCTCTCTCTTAGAAGGACAGGATAGCATGGTGGTTAGAGCGTTGCGCATTGCGCTCATGATCTGCTGACCCGGGTTCCAATCCCGTTCAAGGGGATTATTTTTCCCTCGAGTTCACATCAGTGCTGACTTCACGTCTCCCAAAGTCCTCCTGATGAGAGTGTAAACCGATATATCATGTGCGAACACTCGTAGAACATTTTACGAACACGTTGAAACCTGTTCCGCCTATTGGAAAAGTAGACTACTCTGTGGGGATGGGAATGATGACAACATTTACAAATCTGCATACACATGGGAACTGCATGCGGAAAATCAGATGCGTGTTTATTCTATTACCTCAAAACAATAATGATTTTTCTTTCTCCCTCCCTCCTTCCCTCCCTCTCTCTCTCGTTTTAAATTCCCTCATGCTTTCGACATCTTGCTTTAAGGTGCGAGTGTGCACACACGCACACCCGCGCAAGCACGTGTGTGTGTGTAAGAGAGAGAGTGAGTGAGAAAGAGAAAGAGAGAGAATGAATGAATGAATGAATCTTTATTTTTCAATGGTAACAGAATAAGCATGCATATAATTTTTTTAATCCGGCCCTCGCCCTGATTAGGGACTATCAAGAAAACAAGAGAGAGAGAGAGAGAGAGAGAGAGAGAGAGAGAGAGAGAGAGAGAGAGAGAGAGAGAGAGAGAGAGAGAGAGAAGAGAGACAGAGAGACAGAGAGACAGAGAGAGAGAGGGAGAGAGAGAGAGGCATACTATTTCGCAAAATGGCTAGCAACACTCCATAAACACAATGCATATATTGAGCATTTTAAGATACTGTCCATATATTTCAATCAAAACGTGGGTTTAAGACGTTCCATTCTTTGGAAAAGTGCAGTTTGCAAACGAAATGGTAATATCACCAAGTCTTTGAAACTTTGGGGAGGGAGGACGGGCGTACATTTCTTTTTGAACACTAAATATTTGTTGAAGCAAATCTATTTTCAGTGGACAAAAGTCTTTGATTTCTAATATTAGCTGTCACTGACTTCAGTCATAATAAAATTAAAAAATGAATAATTATGTGTTGAGTACCTCATTCGTTTCTCTGATACTTAAGACTGGACAAGGCAAAGAAAAGTAAAACAGTGATCAACTTTATCTAACTACTTATCTTGATTTTGGAGATTAAAACACACACACACACAAATTGTTAATGAAACCTCTCATGCGGACTTGTTGGACCATTTTAAGCATTTCTGATGGCGTGTGGCTTGGCAGCTTTACTGCTCAGGTTTCCTATTTGCTTTTATGTTAGATGTAGACATTGGCGGTTGCGAAAGTGCAACATGTTTGCAATAAAAATATCAACAAGAACTTGTTTCAGTAACAGGGGAAAAAAACAAAGGTCTATTTTTCACGTGCTGAATCCGTAAAGTTGTTGCCCCTTCTTAAAGTCTAAAACCTGAACACATTTTAAAGGTAGTTTGAAACTGATCAGTTCATTCCTGTTTCGACTTGGTGATGTTAGCAACAGTTGATATATGAGACGTCTTAGTTTTACATGCTGATTGCCCTAATCAAATACTTAAGAGAGCTGACAGGCTGTAAGGTGCTATACTGTGAGTGTTTCTAAGATATTTTGTTGCCACTTTTGATATTGGAAAAACAGGAGGTACACATAGCACGCAAAGTGACGTGAATTAACTTGAAACTGTCAATACTTCCTCATAGTCATGGGAAAGAACAGGAAAAACAGAGCAAGGGAAATCTGAAACAGCTTGCTGAAGAATTTGATTTAGAAATAAAGAATCAGCAGCACCAACTTAGAAAGGACGAAGAGATATTTTGCTCAGGGAAGGATGTGGTTTTTGCCTTACATAAAATCATGCCTGTACAACTTGGTGACTGCATTTCATTGGTCAAGAACATGAACAGAACGTATTACGAAGCTCATGAAAAACTTTTCGATCTTGTAAACGAAACAAGACAGATGTCTCATGTTCTGGTAATGGAAACTCATGATTATTTAAAACAAGTTAATAAACGTTCATGTCATGATGACCATGTCATAGAAAAAGGTCACGAACCAGGACATCACAATACACTTTTGTTGTGGACAGCTATTTGTGTTCATAGTGTAGGTAGCTACATGAAGTCTCAGCTGTTCGAGGTCTGGGGTAAACGTTTTATTTTTAAAAGAATGCCTAATAGCCAGTCTCTAGACACCGATCAGAAAATTCGCCTCATGACTGCTGTCAAAGCCAACGTGCAGAGGCAGATCAACACCATGCCTCGAATCGACAACAGTGCAGAGGAAAAAGCTGTCCTCTCACAAACAGGAAGAGATAAACAAAATGAACTCAGATCTCCACAAACTCAACATCATCAAGTTTCAGATCAGTCAAATGAAGCCACACTGCCGCAAACACATGAAACACCAACACACCAGCAGCCTGATACTGTCCAGTGCAAGAATGTTCAACGCCAAAGTTGGCAGGAACCTGCAGTGCTGGAAAAGGATCCTAAGGAAAAGTCAGACCAGGCGAGGCCTGTCTCAGTGCCCACCATGAAAGATGGTCCATGTGAAAATGTAGTCCCTCAGCAAGGTCAGCCTCCCCAACAGTCGGACAGTCCTGAGCAGAGGGTCCAGGCCGTGGTGGACTCTGTGCTTCCTTCTCAAGGTTGTGTCTCTGATATGAGAACAAGTGGAGATCCGATGCAGCAGGACAGTGCAAGTTTTGTGTTGCAAGAGATCACTGATGACCTTGCTTCTCAGGTAACACAACTGAAAACACATGAAACATTGCGGACTGTCCCGCAATCGCTAGAGACAGTTTCAGACATACCTCCACAGTCTGAAGATGAGAAGGGTCCAGCAATACCTATGGACAACGATGACGACGACTACAACGATGATGACAATGATGATGATGATGAGGAGGAGGAGGAGGAGGAGGAAGAGGGGGTTGAGGATGAGGATGATAGTGTTCACAGCGATGCCTTTTTTGCTCCTTCCTATCTTTGCTGTCTATTTCCTTATAACCCGAATGTAAACTGCTCGTTTATGTAGCTGTAGATGCCGACAAATTTGATTAAGATATCATGACAACATGCAATAACTTCTTTCCTCAAACTACTCATCCTTCACATATTTCAGAAGAAGCAAATGTTGTCCAGGACAATGGGACTTTTTGAATAAATACTTCATTTTAAAGTCAATGACAGAGAGAGAGAGAGAGAGAGAGAGAGAGAGAGAGAGAGAGAGAGAACAGAGAGAGACAAGAGACAGAGAGAGGGTGGGGGGGGGGGTGAGGGAGACCAGTAAAGCTGGTCTGAAGTGGCTGAAATAGCATACTTCACGTTATATACAGTCTAAAATCACTAAATCACTCAATGTGAATAGACGTTAAACTGAAGATATCACAGTGAACAAAATGTAGGGGTCTGAGGGGTAGACTGTTAATAGCAAAACAGTTTGTACTCACATATATTAATTACTACACATGTTTATGAACCTCTCTCTCAGTTTCTCTCTGTCTCTGTCCCTCTATCTCTCCCTCTCTCTCTCTCTCATCTCTTACCCCCCCCCCCTCTCTCTCTCTCTCTCTCCGTCTCTCCCTCTCTCTCTCAATCAAGATGTTGTATTTGGGCGTTTTCTGAATATATATTTGGTACTAGGCGTGTTTTTGCCCCTTTCTTTTTTATATTTAAAATCGTTTTCGGAAGACATATTACTTTTTGAAGAGCTCTCTAAAGGTAAAGGCAACAAGGATTTCGTTAAACCTCAAAGTGAGTGTTCATTTTCTTTGATGAGAGTGGAAAGGAACCCTAGTGTATAAAGTGAAGCTCATTTGCATTAAAATGTATCATGCTATATACCCTGTTTCTATTTTACACTACTTTTTACAAACTTTTGATAAAATATTACTGTGTTAGTTGGAGAGGAAAACGTTCTTACTTGAGAGGGGCCAATGAAAGATGATTGTGGAAATCGTTATTAAACGTGATTGTAGCAACAACAACACCATTTTAAAAAATGACAGCTCTTGTCATCATTATAATTTCCTCTGTCAATCTTATTAAATGGGGTAGAGGGGGGGGGGGGCTGATACTCAGTTAGAGATCCACGGTTTACCAAAGATGATTTTTTTTTTTGCGAATGCGATTGCTTATGTCCATAATTCAGGTAGCCGGTTTCTGGGGTTAATGTCTAAACACGACTCCACTATTATATGCATTTCTATATGCATATACTATAAATTCTTACCGACACAAACGACTATCAACTCCAAGAGAAAAGTCCCCTTAAACAAGTGTCTCCGTGGTAGTTCAAGCCTAGGCATTTATTTCGGCTCTTAGAACACTGTATCAAACGTAGGTTAAAAAAACTGGAGTAAACCTACTCTGTGTTTCAGGTAGGACAGGAAAGAAATAGATCGTGCCTTTGTCGTTGTTTTTTTCAGAAAGTATAACCGAATTTGCCACTACTTAAACCCCACCATCTGACTTTTTTTTCAAAAATCTGTTTTAAATTTCCCTTACGTGTTTTATAGCTTTCTGAATCGTCCCCCCCCCCACCCCACCCCCCCCCCCCCCCTCCCAACAAATCGTTTTTCACTATAGATGTATTCTTGTGGTTTATCTGCTATGGGTTGTTATTTTTAAATAGTAATGTCTGCGCTTTGGTTAAGTCTATAGTTACACTAGTTGATCTTTTAGGGGTTTGTTTGTTTCTTTGGTGTGTGTGTGTGTGTGTGTGTATGTGTGTGTGTGTGTGTGTGTGCGAGTGTGTGTGTGTGTGTACGGGTGCGCGCGCGCGCGTGCGTTTGTGTATGTGTGTGTGCGTGTGTGTGTGTGTGTGTGTGTGCGCGCGCGCGCGCGCGCGCGTATGTGTGTGTTTGCTCGCGTTGGATATGTTTTTTCTCTTTCGGTAACTTCAACAAACTGTATACCTATTCTGCATGCTTTATTTTATTTTAGCACAGTCTTTAATTTGGTACTGTCTGTCACTTAGGGCTGGACAGAGCTAACAGAATCAGAGAAAGAGAACAGAATTTAATGAATGTTTACTGCCGGTTCTCTTTGGGGTTTTTTGTGGGTTGTTTTTAAAAAAATCCCAGTGCCAGTGTACCAATGGTAATAAAGTGATTAATGTTTTAAAGAGCGGGTGTCGGTCTTCTTATTTTGATCTTATCCCAATCTTTGTATGTCAGTTTATCAGCCTGCCTGTCTGTCCGTAGATTTGTCTGTCAGTCCATCCGTCTGATTCTCGTCTCTCTCTCTGTTCTCTCTCTCTCTCTCTCTGTTCTCTCTCTCTCTCTGTCTCTCTCTCTCTCTCTCTCTCTCTTCTCTCTCTCTCTCTCTCTCTCTCTCTCTCTCTCTCTCTCCTCCTCACTCTCGTGTCTTTCTGCGTCTGTCTGTCTGTCTTTGACTGCCTGTCTGTCTTCTGTGTGTGTATCTCTCTGTCTCCTTCCCTGTCTGTCTGTCGATCTGTCTGTCTGTCTGTCTGCTTGTCTGTTTCTGTCTCTGTCTGTCTCTCTCTCACACACACATGGGGACGGGATAGCCTGGTGGTTAGAGAGTTGCACACGTTAAAACCCGTTCTGCTTTTCGGAAGTGTAGGTATTGTGTGCGCCGTGGGTACGGATGCAAAAACTGACAAATTTGCATGCACACGGGGACTGGATGTTAAAAAAGCGCATGAGCGCTTATCCCATTATTCTCGAAATAAAAGAATAAATAAATAAATACGTAAATGGATTAATAACTAAATGAATACATCAATGAATGAATAAAGAAAGAAAGAAATCTCATCTGAAGGACTAGCACCCACACCACCATTCAAAGTCTAGTGGATGGTTGGAGGGGGAGGGGGGAGTTTGAAGCTCAAACGGGGATCGAACCTACAGAACTCACTTCCAAGGCTGCTGCGTTGCCTCTAGACCAATTACGGCGTATTAGTGCCATTCGAAAGTACCTGTCCACCGATGCAGCAGCCAAACTTGTCACTTCTCTCATTCTTTCACGTCTGGACTATTGCAATTCTCTTCTGGCTGGTCTGCCAGCATCATCTATTCACTCCCTTCAACGTATACAAAACTCCGCAGCTCGACTAGTTCTCAGAAAGAAAAAAATCTGAGCACATTACCCCTCTCTTGCGATCTCTCCACTGGCTGCCTGTGCCACAGAGAGTAGATTATAAGATCAGTACCCTGTGTTACAAATGTCTCCACAAAACTGCACCCTCCTACCTCTGTGAATGTCTTAACCTGTACACTCCTTCACGTTCCCTCCGCTCTGTTGCAGATACCTTGTGCCTACGAATACCTAGATTCAACCAGTCCGCCATTGGCCGCCGCTCTTTCTCTATTTCGGGTCCATCGACCTGGAATGAGCTCTCTCTCTCTCTCTCTCTCTCTCTCTCTCTCTCCTCTCTCTCTCTCTCTCTCTCTTCGCCAGAAGCCTAGCTATGACACTTTTAAATCCAGCCTCAAGACATATTTATTTCAAACCTAAGATGTTTCCCCTCCTGTTTCATAACAGAACTATCCCACCTTCACTAACCCAAGTCCTATCACCCTGCTAAAGAATATGACCTGTGTGAGTGTGTGTGTGTGTGCGCGCGTGCGGGCGCTCTTTTGAAAAACATTTGACTATCGCAATTTTATTTCATAGATTTGGTCTTCAGCGTACCATGTTTGTAATATCTGATTGTTTAAACCATTGAATATTTGTCATTGGTTGTATAACTGTGTAAGATAAAATTGAATGCATGCGCTTTGATTTGTCTTTGCAAGATATAGCAATATATATAGGTTCCATTTATTATTATAATTATTATTATTATTATTATTATTATTATTATGTTAGACCACCAGTCTATCTACCCGCTCATAGCGTGTGTGTAATACCGGTCCTGGTATCCTCATCACGCTATCTGATAGTTTGAAAGCAGATACGCCCCGCCATACCGACCTTGCCGGGCAAAAAAAAAAAAGGTCTGGAAGTATGACAGGGAGAGAATATTATGAAACACACGGAATACTTAAATTTGGGTTCGTGTGTTAATTGGTATATATGCCCATGAAAGGGTGTATGGTAACAATCAGTCGATAGTGCATTGTTCGCCATCGCTCCCTCTGGTCCACAATCACCAGCTTGTGTACACTTGCGCCATCAAGGTTGATCGTAGCTTAAAACGCTTTGTATGGATAGATTGACAGATGTTTTTTTGGTTGTTCATTCGAATGATATGGTGATTGTCTTTTTTTTAGTGGCGTATGTCTGAATTGACTAGGGGATTCTGCAACTTTTTAATATAGATAGATAGATAGTAATAAACAATAAATAAAATAATAATAATAAAATGGAATTTATTAGCGCTATATCTTGCAAAAATAAATCAAAGCGCTTGATAGATAGATAGATAGATAGATAGAGATACATATATATATATATGCACACACACACACACACGTACACACTACTCACGATATATATATATATATATATATATATATCGTGAGTAGTGTGTACGTGTGTGTGTGTGTGCTGTCCCACCACAATCTCCATCCATCAATCGCGAGAGAAAGTATCTTTGTGCGTTTTGGACCCGGGCCCCACACAGATGCGATAGGTTCCCAAACACAGATGTCATTCACTTAGCTGTAAAGGAGTGCTCCTCATGGCGCCACAGATCTGCCTCTGGTATCACTGTCTGTATGCAGCAACAGCAGGGCAGTGACCTTTTTGGTCAGTCAGGTTGCCTCATACAACGGTCCTTGATGTTTGGAATGCGATGACCGTGAGGTCAATCCTCTGTTTATCTCTGCAGGCTTTGTTTTGAAGGCGGGTCAGCCTGGTTCGCATGGAACTCCTGATCTGACATCACTGAGGGGCGCGTGTTGTGTCGCAAAGTAGTCCCTGTCCTAAACTGGATAGACTCAACGGGATAATAGCTTCTCCCCGGGTCTGGAAATTTCCTGTGGAAACTTACCTTCTCCTTTCTTTCATCAGATGGGCTGCCACTGCGCAGACAGCAAATTACAAGACAAATATTTTCAAATAACTGACAATTCCTATTGGCTGTGTAAGCTTACAAGTTTTACATTTTCCCCAGGAAAATTAGGGAGTACTCGTTTTATGTCCGCGGTCTGTACTGAGTTTTTATACCTGTAATATCTTCTCTTCTGCCATTATTTTAGGGTCGCGTTTTCATGTGTGTTGATGATAAAAACCGATATGCTGAGCAGTTTACATATAATTTCAAGTTATATTTCTGACCGGATTTACGCAGTTGAACGTCTCAATCCAATTACGTATTCTGCACAGTAAAACCCCAAGTATCATTCGTAGAGGAGTAGGGCAGTTATGATCAATGGTATAGATGTTGGATTGCTGATGGGTGGTCCCCTGTTTTACCCCCAAGACGGGGGGAGGTGTCATCCAGAGCAGGCACTGTGCCTCATTTATGACACCTTGGAATCATTATGACACCAAAAGTACACACTGGATAAGTAGTGTGCATGTGTGGCGTTTTAAGTACCTTGCAATGTAGGCCACCATACTCCGACTTCACGGGATTTTTTTGTCTCTCTTTTAATGGAGAGCGCATGCGATCCTTCACAGGTAGAGTCTGTAGTGTCTGGTCTTCTGTGCTGGAACTCTGCAGGAGGTCTGCCTGCTGGTCTCAGTTGAAACTGTCCAGCTTCAGAACAGCTCATTCATTTGTACATGATACGTGTTGGCTATGTCCCTGTTTCTGTAACTCACCGAACGCAGACATGACTTTCGGGCTCTTTAACGTGCATATGTGAATTTCTGAGAGCATATATAGACAAAGGGAAATTAGGCACTGACAGAGCTGCACGTTACGTTGACCTGAGAGATGGTAAAAATCCCCATCCTTAATTCATCAGACGCCTTGCCGAGATTCGAACCCATGACTTCACTTTAAAAGTATGACAACATCTTGATGTGGTTCTGGATACACTTTTCTTACATCAAGGCTGTTGGTCTGGGCCGGGTGGTAGTATAAACAGCATTTAGATGCCAAGCTTGCGCAATGTTACCTCGAGAACATGGGCCTCGCCAGTTTATTCCGGCTGCCTCATATTCTGTGACCTTCTTGTTCTACTGGCCCCACGCTGCGTATTCTGATCTCTCCGCAAACCTATCATACCTAAGCTTGTTGTATTTTCATCATCACGATCAGAAACTCACAGACAGCTTATCAATGTTAGGTCGCAATGTGGCCACCAACCGATGAGGACCTGCACTACTGTCGCACCGCCACTTTTAACTTGCACAGGATAATACTACTCTGCTTCAGTGCAATGCTTCGAGGACTTCTCTACGACTTAAGTAAGAAGTCAAGTTAAGTGTTTGCATTGGTAGTGAGTCCAGTCAAATGGTAGCCTCTGTATCTGTATCTGGGGGGAGGGGTCAGACCAACAAAGTCCTACAGCAGACCAAGTCCCTTCATGTTTGGCAAGCAGCATGGCTCACAGACCTTTCATCTTTCATCTGAAAGGGCAAAATACCAGCAATTACTGCCTAAGTAGGATACCACTGACCACCCTGCCAATACAATGCAATGCCAGTGCAAACGGTTTATTATGAATAATATAGCGAAAAAGTCAGTCAGGTCGCGCAAGCACATGCACGTGTGTGCGCGCAAGCAGCGCGCGAGGGGGCACACACACACACACACACGCACGCACACACGCACACACACACACACGCACACACACACACGCACACACACACACACACAAACACACACACACTCAGACAAATACACTCTCACACGCGTGTGCACACACATACATATCACTATACACATATCACTATACATATATCACTATACACACATCACTATACACATATCACTATACACAATGCGTAAGGATTCGTCTCTCTCTACACTCTACTCTAAAAGCACAGGTAAGATGCCTAAAACGGTGCAAGAGTAAAGGTCTGAAGGAAAACAGAGGGAAGAGGGAGGGAGTTAAGTGGTAACAGCCTGCTAACTTGCAAATGACGGCTCATGGAAGTGGCATGCAAATTACCTCGTGATGGCTGTAGCTAGTTCCTCCTCAGATGGGTCCTGGCATTTGTATGTGCTACATATTGCCAGATAATGGCCTGTGTGATTGCCATATGTTGCTGGATCTTGGCCTATGTAAGTGCCATATATTGCTGGATCCTGGCCATTGCTAATGCCATTTATGGCTGGGTCTTGGCCTACATAAGCGATATATTTGGCTGAATCCCAGCTCATGTACGTAAGTGCCACATTTGGCTGGATCCTAGCCTACATAGGTGTCATATTTGGCCGGATCCTACCCTTTATAAGTGTCACATATGACTGGATCCCAGTCTACGTAAGTGCCATATATGACTGGATCCCAGTCTACATAAGTGTCGCATATAGTTGGATCCCAGCCAGTGTAAGTGTCATATTAGCCTGGATCCTAAGCCTACGTAAGTGTCATATTTTGCCGGATACTAGCCTACATAAGTGCCATATATGGCTGGATCCCAGCCTACATAAGTGTCATATTTGGCTGGATCATAGCCTACATAAGTGCCATATATTGGTAGATCCTGTTCTAAACACAGACATACGTGCGCGCGCACGCGCGCACACACGCACACACATGCACACATACGCACGCGCACGCACACACACACAAATGTTATAATTTCTGCAGTTGAGACATTAAGGTATTATTGATTCTTGAGATTTGATATACGTTCCTTATATTACTGGGGTATGATGCACAAACATGTCATATACTGCTGGTACGATAAGAACAAAACCAAAGAGACTAAGTTTACAGAGAAAAGCAACATGCTTTCTAATGAAAGTTCTCTTTGTATCTCTGTTCGTATTTAGCTGAGACACGTCATCGTGATATGAAATGCAAAATGAGACAGAGAGAGAACACAGGCACACACACACACACACGCAGGATAGGGTAGGGAAGCGTGGGGTAGGGTAGGGCAGGGTAGGGTATGGTAGGTAAAAGTATGGTTGGGCAGGGTAGGGTAGGGAAGAGTGGGGTAGGGTTGGGCAGGGTAGGGTAGGGAAGAGTGGGGTAGGGCTGGGCAGGTGGTAGGGTAGGGAAGAGTGGGGTAGGGTTGGGCAGGGTATGGTAGGGAAGAGTGGGGTAGGGTTGGGCAGAATAGGGTAGGGAAAAGTGGGGCAGGGAAGAGTGGGGTAGGGTTGGGCAGGGTAGGGTAGGGAAGAGTGGGGTACAGTTGGGCAGAATAGGGTAGGGAAAAGTGGGGCAGGGAAGAGTGGGGTAGGGTAGGGCAGGGTAGGGTACGGAAGAGTGGGGTAGGGTTAGGCAGGGTAGGGTAGGGAAGAGCGGGGTAGGGTTGGGCAGGGTAGGGTAGGGAAGAGTGGGGTAGGGTAGGGCAGGGTAGGGTAGGGAAGAGTGGGGTACGGTTGGGCAGGGTATGGTAGGGAAGAGTGGGGTACGGTTGGGCAGAATAGGGTAGAGAAAAGTGGGGCAGGGAAGAGTGGGGTAGGGTTGGGCAGGGTAGGGTAGGGAAGAGTGGGGTACGGTTGGGCAGGGTAGGGTATGGTAGGGAAGAGTATGGTTGGGCAGGGTAGGATAGAGAAGAGTGGGGTAGGGTTGGGCAGGGTAGGGTAGGGTAGGGAAGGGTGGGGTGAGGTTGGGAAGAGTAGGTTAGGGAAGAGTGGGGTAAGTAGATTGGTGGTCTAGAGGTAACGCACCTGTCTATAAAGCAAAAATTCGGGTCGGAAGCGTGCATTGGCTTGATCCCCGTTTGTGCCCAAAACTTCTTCCCCCATCCATTAGATGAGTGGGGTCTGGGTGCTAGTCCTTCAGATGAGACTATAACTGAGGTCCTGTGTGTTACACAAAATTACTTAGTGCACGTAACAGAGCCCATGGCACCAAGAGTGTTGTCCCTAGAAACATTCTTTAGGAAAAGCCACCCTGATAAGAAAACAAATACAGTTGAAGACAGGTAAACAAAAATGTGGCGCTGTTTTTGTGTCCAGGTGCTGTCCCTGGGGAGCTCTCTCTCTCTCTCTCTGGCAGGGACTGTGACCAGGCTGTAATTGAAGCAGGGCACCCTTGTGTTGAGACTTGCAGGGTTGATAGCGAAGTACCGAGTTTTGTTGTTGCGTTATGATGCTATAACAGTGAGGATTTCAGATTTCAGTACCTTATTGTCGGTCTGAGTGGTTATTTTATTTTCACCTCACTCAATTTTGTTTCCTTATTTTTTTTATACTTATTTTTCTCCCAAACCACCACCCTATCATTTCCCCCTTTCAGGTGTTGAGTTCTCCAACTACAAATCTTTTTCTTTTTCCTTCCCCGCCAGTGCTCCTTTCTTGTTGTCTCCTTCACACATATCCCTACCTCACAAACCAAAAAAGACAGATGCATCCCAACCACAATAAGTGGCCCTCTAAGGATGGCCTACGTATTTGCCACCTCAATATAAACCATGCATTAATAAAATCGAAGAAATATCAACGCTTATCACTAACAAAGGCAATCCATTTCAATACTAGGGCTATCTGAAATCGAGACTTTCAGATCACATATTAGACATTTGATATTTATATTCCAGGGTTAAAGTCCTGCGTAAAGATCACAAAACCCCAAAGAAACAGGAATCCTAATCTATATTAGTGGTCCATAGCCTTTTCAAGCGTCTTTTTCCTTTTAGAACATTATGGTGTAGAATCCATATGGATTGAGGTTTCTATAAAAGGTGCCCAACCTATTGTAATTGGGATCTCCCTATAGGAACCCAACAGAAAGAAAAAAACTGGACTGATAAATTTGACTCCTTGATGAATACAGTCCTATTAGAATCAAATGAAATAATCTTATTAGGAGACTTAATATCGATCTAACAAAAGTAATTAATCAATGGACCCAATTAATAAATTCATACAACCTCCACCAACTAGTTAATTCACCACGAGAGTCACACCAAACTCAGCACAAAATTGACCATATCTATGTATCTAACCCTAACAACATTGGTGAACGTGTATCCCAGTCTTTAAACTGCAGCGATCACTACCAAGTCTGTATAAACGTGGTCAAAAAAACGAACAAAAATCCCCAAACTGGCCACAAAACTATAACATCGTTCCTTTGCTAAAATTTGATGAGAATCTTTTCCTATCAAAATTTAAGGTAACTCAATTCTTTCGGAAACATTCAGCATTACTGATCCGATTTAGCCATTAAATTTTGGATAAAAAACTTTTACTGCTATTTACAACAAACATGCCCCACTAAAAAATCATTGGGATCAAATACACCCCCAACCCCTTTGGCTCACTAAGGAACTAGAAGAAGCATGCTACCCTTAGAGCCCTTTTTTAAAAGACATAAATATCATGAAGAGTCAAAAAAATTAAGAAATGCTATAAACTAAACAAAAACGGAGAGAAAAAAAAAAAATATTTCCAAGACTTACTATCTACCAAAAAAAACTCAAGACTGTTGGCGTGCCATAAAATCAAATAACTAAACAAACAAGAAATCTTCCCAAAACAAATGTAATCAAAGACGTTCTGCGGAACAACTTAAACAGTTTTTTTCCCATTAATGTCTCTACTACATTATAGAAATGATAAATCAAAGTCCAATAAACTCAATGAACTAAAACAATACTTGAAAGGAAAGCATCCTCCTTCAAAACCTTCACTTTTCCATTTATGTCTGTTCTTGAGGTCTATGGTTATCTAACTCACCTCAAACAATCAAAAAACGCGTGGTCTTGATGGAATAGACAGCAGAATATTGAAGTATCAGCGGCAGTTATCACAGACACTCTAACATATATATTTAACCTTTGTCTCGAAAAAAACCATTTCCCCAATGCCTTCAAAACAGCTAAGTAATCCCCATCTACAAGTCGGGTGACACTTCAGCCCCTTCAAACTATAGACCAAATTTCCATCATATCTATCCTTTCCAAACCTTGGAAACATATAAACAAACACAGTCCGTCATTTAAATACTACCAACTTAATTCAACCCTAATCAGTCTGGATTTAGCAAAATAAACTCATGTCATTCTGCACTGATTAGCCTCGTAGACAACTGGCTATCAAACATTAATGACAATAAATTTTTGGTGGAGTACTATTTGTAGTCTCAAAAAAGCTTTTGACACAATTGACCCTACACTTCTCATAAAAAAAACTAAACCTGTACCATTTCTCTACCAATACCTTAAAAACTACTTGCTTCCTATCTAGAAAACAGGCAACAGTGTGTCTCAATGGGTACAACTACATCAAACTACAAGCCGTCAATTATGGAGTACCACAAGGTTTCCATACTGGGGACCTATTCTCTTCTCACTATACAAAAAGGGACCTCCCTCTCCACATCAAATCCAAATGCGAACTATTTGTGATGACACAAACTATTCATACGAGCCACAGTTAACCTTTTTCTCTCTGGCAAATGCATTAAAAAAAAAAGTGTTGATCAGCTTATTGAATGGACCGAACTAAACCATATGCCCTATACAACCCCAAAAAAAAATGCATGCTTATTACCACTAGACAAAAGCGTCCAAAACTTAACCCATAAACTTACTCCCATCAAAATTAAAAAGGAAGTAATTGAACAAACCTATCCCACAAGGTTTTTAGGGGTAACAATTGATGAAAATCTAGTTTGGTTCTACCACATATCTCAAACTATGCAAATACATGTCCCAAAGAGTATACCAACTTTCTAAAATCAAGCACTTTCTTGACTTTCATTCAAGGAAAACTATTCTTCCTTTCTTATATACATCCTAAATAGACTATGCTTCTACCCTGTGGGATTCTGCTAGTGCAAAACTCTATGAAACCGTTACTGAGTCTGTAAAAAACGTGCTCTTCAAACTGGTCCTTTTTAAAAAGGACAAGCTTACAAGAAGCTGACTATACTCAATTAAGTATTCTCCCCCTTACACCAACGTTTAAAATATAACAAAGGATCATGATGTTCAAGATCATGACAGGGACTGTTCCATCTACTTAATAGACAAATTCCCCCTAAACCAATCCAAAAATTTATATAAAGCCTAGTGTCCCCAATTCGAGAATAGACTTATTCAAATCTAGTCTACTTTACTCAGGCCCCTATGTGTGGGGAACTCCCTTCCCTGATTCAGTTAAACAACATCAATCAATAACAATCTACAAAACTCAATTATCAACTCACTTGAAACATCAAACAATAACAAACCACAGTCCATTTGCCTTAAAAAACAAGTTGATATCCTCCCTTACCTATTGCCCTTTCCATCTTACCCATCTGCCCTGCCCTTTCCCTTCACCTGTCTTTCTGTCAGCCTTGTCCCCCCCCCCCCCCCTCTCTCTCTCTCTCTCTCTCTTTTCTCTCCTCTCTCTCTCCTCCCCCCTTTTTCAAATTTTCATTGTTGTTGAATAAGTGAGTTTACCAAAGCGAAAACTTTTTTCTTCTTTTTTTTTCTTTCTTTTTCTTTTCTTCTTTTCTTTCTTTTTTTTAAAATTTTTTATTACACTTAGTTATAAGAAATATATCTATCATAACAATAATATGTGTTAATCTGTACGAGTATAATGAAAGAGTGTTGACGTGATGATGTGCTGTTGAGAATCATATTCAGTATTTTTTTTATGTCGTTTTCGTTTGTTTGTTTACAACAAAAAGCATTATCTTTCACAACACACAACCAAAACACACAACACACACACCCCACACTCCATCCTCCCTCCCTCTCCCCCTCTCTCTCTTTCTTTCCTCCCCTATCTCTCTCTCTCTTACTTACAATGTATATATGTTCATTTTATGACTTAAGTGATTTTTTTTTCCTTTATGTAAGAGTGTATTGGTATTGGGCTTATTTCTTTTTCATGACATTCTTTTGTACGAGTATATTCGAAAACAATTTTGATGGTGATCCTGTGCGGGCTTGAGAATTATAATTTAGTATTATCCTTAAAACACACACACACACTCTCTCTCTCTCTCCCCCTCTTCTCTCTCTCTCTCTCTCTCTCTCTCCCTGACCTTATAGATTTTGGGTTTTTTTCCCCCCTTTCTCTTTTCCTTGTTTTATTGTGTGAGTACACGGGTATTGGATTAAATTTTATTATCATGACATATAACCTGCATGAGTATAATCAAAAATAAAGGGGTTTACGGTGATCGTGCACTGTTTTTTAGAATTATAATATATTTAGTGTTATCCCTGAAACACACACACACACCCCACACTCTCTCTCTCCCTCTCTATCTCTCTCTCTCTCTCCCCTTCTCTCTCTCTCTTTCTCTCACCATGACCTTATAGATTTGGCTGGGTTTTGTTTTTTCCTTCTTTCTTTCCCTCCTTGTTTTTATTGTGTGAGAGTATGGGTATTGAATTTATTTGATTATCATGACTAAAAATTTGTATGAGTAATCAAACTAAGTGTTGAAGGGGGATGTGTACTGTTTGAGAATCATATATTTAGTACCATCTCTGAAAACACCACACACACACACACACACCCCTCTCTCTCTCTCTCTCTCTCTCTCTCTCTCTCTGTGTGTATTGTGGCCTAAGGCCGATTTTGCAATTAAATCATTCTCTCTCTCTCCCCTTCTCTCTCTCTCTCTCCCCTCTCTCTCTCTCTCTCTCTCTCTCTGAAATACACACACACACACTCTCCCGTCTCTGTCTCTCTCTCTCTCACCTTTTATCGTCCTGCTTATAGTCATAGTATATCCTGATGAAAAGGGTTCATATTTTATTTTTCAATACTTTATTGGACTTGCCTCTGTACTTAAGTTTTAATGAAATGCCCTATTTCAATATTTTTAATTATGTGTAACAAGTATGTGTACCATTTGACAATTTTGTAGATGTTTATCTTTATGACTTATTAAGTTTGGTTGTGTTATTTTTCTTGGCTTTGTTGTTGCTCTTGTTCTTGTTGTTGTTGTTTGTCTGTTTTTCTCTTTTTTATCATCTTTGTTGGTTTGGTTTTTCCTTCTCTTTTGTTTGTTTGTTTGTTTTGGTTAGGGTTTTTTGGGGGGTGGGGTAGGGGTGGGGTATTCTTAGGATTTTCTTTAATTGCTTGCTTTGGGGGGGGGGGGGAGGGTTGTTGGGGGGGGGAGCTGTTTTTAAAAAAGGGTTATTTCCCTTGGTTTTTATTGCGAGACTGTTTTAAGTATTGGGTTATTTTTTATTAAGATGTATCCTAACGGGCGGGGACTGGATGTAAAAAAGCACATGTGTGCTTATTCATTATCCTCGAAATAAAAGAATTTGTCATTGTCTCTCTCTCTCCTTCTATAGTTGTTGTGTCTTCTAATAAAGGGCTTTTTCATACGTTCTATTTTCAATATTATTTTGGGCTTGTTGACTGTACTTGAGCTCCAGTAAGTGTCCCATTTCATATCTTATTATTACGTGTAACAACTATGTGTACTATTCTGCAATATGAAGGTGTTCAATTTTATGATCTATAAGTTGCTTACTCTCTCTCTCTCTCTCTCTCTCTCTCCCCTCTCTCTCTCTCTCTTGCTGTGTTGTTACTTTGTTCTTGTTGGTAATTTGTTTGGGTTTTCGCTTGATTGTTTTTTGTTTTGGTGTATGTATGTGGTGGTGTGTGTGTGTGTGTGTGTGTGTGTGTGTGTGTGTGGGTGTGTGTGTATGTGAAGGGGGGAACGGTGCTATTTTTTTTTTTAATTGTTTTTTTGTTTGTTTGTTTTTTGGGGGGGTTTTATGGTGGTTTTTTTCATTTGTTTGTTGTTGTTTTTTTCTGTTGTTTGTTTTTTTTGTATGTTTTTTGTTTTTTTTTTCTTCTCTCTTTTTCTTTTAAAAAAAAAGTTTGTTTTTTTTTCCTTTGCTTCTTCTGCTTGAAAGTATGAGTATGAGTGCATTTTTAATGTGACCCCATGGGCGGGGACTGGATGTAAAAAAGCACATGAATACTTATTCATTATCCCGGAAAAAAAGATTTTGTTTCTATTACTTTTCAATGTGTAGATGTTCTTTTTATGACTTTATTGGCTTTTTCCCCCTCTTTATTATGTGAGTGTATGGGATTGCATTATTTTATTACCATGACATTCAATTTGCATGAGCATAATTAAAAAAGTGTTTGTGTTGATCATGTGCTATGTGAGTTTTACATATTTAGAATTATCCCTGAACACCCCACCCCCCCCCCCACCCCCCCACACACACGCTCAAACAAACACAAACACACACACACACACACACTCACTCACTCACTCACTCACCCCATATATTCTCTCCCTCAACGACTGGTATAGTTTTAAATTTCTTCTTGGTTTGTTTCTTGTTTTATTGTGTGGATGTTTGGGTATTAAATTTATTTCATTATCATGACATATAATTTGAAACGAGTATAATCTAAAATGAGTGTTGATGGGATCGCATACTGTTTTGGGAATTTATATTGGATATTATCTCTGAAATTTCACACACACACACTCTCTGTTCTCTGTCTCTGTCTCTCTCTCTCTCACCTTTTATCGTCCTGCTTATAGTTTATAGTATATCCTAATGAAGGGTTCATATTTTTATATTTTCAATACTTTATTGGACTTGCCTCTGTACTTAAGTTTTTATGAGTGCCCTATTTCAATATCTTATAATTATGTGTAACAAGTATGTGTACCATTTGACAATGTGTAGATGTTTATCTTTATGACTTATTAAGTTTGGTTGTGTTATTTTTCTTGGCTTTGTTGTTGTTCTTGTTGTTGTTGTTGTTGTTTGTCTGTTTTTCTCTTTTTTATCATCTTTTGTTGGTTTGGTTTTTTCTTCTCTTTTGTTTGTTTGTTTGTTTTGGTTAGGGTTTTTTTGGGGGGTGGGGGTAGGGGTGGGGTATTTTTAGGATTTTCTTTTAATTACTTGCTTGGGGTGGGGGGGTTGTTGGGGGGGAGCTGTTTTGAAAAGGGTTATTTCCCCTTGTTTTTATTGTGAGACTGTATAAGTATTGGGTTATTATTATTAAGATGTATCCCTAACGGGCGGGGACTGGATGTAAAAAAGCACATGTGTGCTTATTCATTATCCTCGAAATAAAAGAATTTGTCATTGTCATTGTCATTGTCATTGTCTCTCTCTCTCTCTCTCTCTCTCTCTCTCTCTCTCTCTCTCTCTGTACAGACAAAAACAAGCATTCTGATGGTGACAGAAAGAAAGTGACAGAACCAGTGACCTGTAAACAGACAGACATAGTCCTGCAGCAGACCACATCCCTTCATGCCTGGCAAGTTACATGGCTCATAGATCTTTCATCTTTCCTCTCAAAGGGCAAAATACTAACAATTACTGCCTGAGGATTATACCACTGACCACACTGCCAGTACAAAAAAATGCAATGCAGACGGTGTATTATGTATAATATAGGGAAGATGTCAGTCAGGTCGCGTAAGCACACGCACATGCATGCACACACTCACACACATGCAAATATATATATCTAGATATAGATATAGATATAGATATATAGATAGATAGATAGATGGGTAGAGAGAGAGAGAGAAACAGACAAACAGATAGACAGACAGTTATACAGACAGACAGATAGACGAACAAACACACAAACATGCACAAAAGCACTTTTGCTTAATTTTCTGATGGCACTGATAGCTATCAGCAGTAGCATTAGTAACCCCTACAGTCGAAACCTACCCACAAAGCACCTGGTCCCTTGCGTTCAGCGGAGCAGAATGATTGGAGGACCAACCGGCATTGTATGTTGACGGACATCTGTGATAATGGGGTATCGGAAAGTGACACTGTGTCTGATTGGTATCTCTTTGTGAGTGGCCCAGCCCATGTGTGTGGTGGTCAGTGTTATGATCTTCTGTAGGTCAGGATCGGAATGGTCCTGCCCCCTTTCGAGATAAAAGGCTCTGATTTGTGTGTGATTTACCATGTGTGAAGTGATGTGGTCTGGTGCGTAATAATTTATTGTGGCGGTGGGTTTTTTGTGTCCAGTTGTTATGTTAGTCCCTTTCTGTCATCATCGTGACACGAGATGGAGAAACATGAATAGAATGGAGAGAGAGGGGAACAAAAAGAGAGACAGACAGACAGGCAAACAGAGTCAAAGACAGAGAAACAGACAGACTGACAGGCAGACAGGGATGGGGTTGTTGGGTGGATAGTAACTATTTCCCAGCCAATGTGTAATTGCATGGTACAGCAGAACCAAAAAGACTACCACCACCACCACCACCACCACCACCACCCAGTAACAAGTTCTATTAATCATAATACACAAACCATCAAAGAGAAAGAAGCCCAGTACAGAAAATCAGAAATGCTATTGCACCAGTACACATTGTTTCTCTTAAATCCATGTCATATGAAACTCTGTTCGAATTTTATCAGCTTCCATACCAAGCCTAAAACAATCTCTGAGCTGTATTGACGATGCCAGCTTTGTTATACTGTCATGGCCTTATGTGACACCCCCTGCATGGCTAACAACCCCACATATCAATGATGGTATACTTGGGGTGAATGTCCTCTCTCTAATGTTTTCATAGCATGTGCATTAGCACAAATTAATGCAAAAAACATTATGTTTGCCAGAATAGAAACATCGATCTTTTCTCTGTACTCCCTTCCCTTTAAACAAAACAAAAGAACCCTGCGCCAATAGCTAGGTGCTTACATTGGGTTCCCCTGAGCCTCCTACAAACTATGCTTAGCATGAGACAATTTGCTAATGAAGTCAGCGAGACATTACTTGCGTGTTAGACGGCTGTCATGGCCAGGCCCCCTTTTTCCTGTTCCAACCCCACCAGTATCCCGCCTCTGACACACGGTCTGCTCTGAGAGCACAGCGGGATATCACAAGATGAGCTCAGCATGACAACTGCCAATTCAAACAGCTCTTGATCCATATGACGACATAGGATCCTACAGGATAAAAGCAGTCTCATAGGGGTAGCAGCAGTTTTGCTTATTACATGAATGGAGTCACTGCTGTTTTTCCCCGTTTATTGCTGGGAGCATTCATATACCCCCAAGGAAAAGTTCTGAACCGCTTGTTGTTTATGCCTAGCTTTTATATGAGAGGTCACTTACTTAGTTTTTGGCACACAAGAGAACATCTGGAATAGGAATGAAAAGTTCCCCAAACCCATCATTCATGCTTTACAGATGCATTTAACCCTCTGTTTTCTCATGGTAGAGGTATCTATAATTATCTATGTTACGGGGAAAACAACAGTATCTGTATCATTTCATGATGATATTGTTGTCTCACTGGGTGGTCTTCCAAATGTTTCCATAAACCAGTTTAAACATGGGCCTAATTTCACAACATACAGTTACATCTTAGCTTTTTGTCACCATGTCCTTAAGAAATAAAGCTGTGTAATTTTGCAAAATAGACAAACACCATTGTTGCTGCGGTTTCAATTAAATAATGCTAAAATAGTGAACTAAACATTGTTTCCAAAAGGAGATCGCTACCAAACTTTGGTTAATCATGATTCTTGCCTTAGCAGTTCACAGACATACATTTGGAGTTTAAAATACATAGATGATTTCTTTCCAGGTTTTTGTCCTTTTAGTAATGTTCTCTCTCTCTCTCTCTCTCTCTCTCTCTCTCTCTCTCTCTCTCTCTCTCTCTCTCCTCCTCTCCTCTCTCTCTCTCTCTCTCTCTCTCTCTCTCTCTCTCTCTCTCTTTCTTACACACACACATACAGCTTGCTTTGCCAAGATATCCTATTAGAATAAATACTCATTTTAAATTCTCATTTGCTTTCTACTTTGCTTTTATTTTCCTTCATTCTATCCCCAACCCAACCCTTCCTCTTACTTTACTTTGTCAACCACATGCTGCTTACATACATTCCTCTGCACTGAAAGACACTAGGTACTTCCAAATAATTTACTAATTAAATCAATTAAACACTTTTTTGTTCTGTTGTTTTGCATGTTAACAAGCTATGGTGGCCCAACCTGCCTCCCCTTCTCAGCCCAACCCTCTGCAATGCCCAAGAGAGCATGAAGGGCAAGAGGCAGCATGACACAAAAGTCCTCTGACATTACGCCCAGCAAAGGTTGTCAGAGCTCAAATGGCTCTCTGTGTGTATATGAGAGCATTGCAGCATCAGGCTGGTCAAAGCACAGGGATGCAGGAGTGGTACTCTACTAATTACAATAATGCTAGCCACTGTTGGTTTTTCCCGTTTGCTACAAAAAGTGCGTGTGTGTGTGTGTGTGTGTGTGGTGTTGCATCCCAGTACCCTGAGACTGTTTGTTTATGTTTGGCTGGCCTTCTCAATAGGTCACTTATCTGCTCTTCTGTACCTTTGGGGAGAAAGGCTTGCTCTATGCAAACCAGCTTTTTCTTAAATGCTCTGGGACAGTTGATGAATATGTTATGTCTTCCATATTTATATAGCATTCTCATAGGCAGTAATTGATAAAGGTAAAAGCCATTGCTTTTTTATCATCGTTGTTTTTGTTTATTGCAATGGAGACACAGACATAGTTCATTAGCTGAATTCGCTTGGGCTCTAAGGTCAGCAGATGCACACAGCTCGACCTGAGGTCATAATGCCCATAATTATCAACAAAGACTGCCATAAACACAGCAGTATAAATAATCAAAATTGTCATTGCCCTATTGCTTCACACATATATCAACATCAAAAGCAGGATTCAGGCCTCAAGAGACTTGTGAATAATAATTCTGCATAGGGAGCTAGAAAGATCACAAGTTCATGGTTTGAAATGCCCACGACTCCTAAGCTTAGAAAACTGAGTGTTGTTAAAAAATAAACCAACCCAAAACGGTTTGTTGTAGGGATTTTTGAACCAGTCTCATAATATACTGCATACATTAAGCCCTAAAAAGATATTGCTTTATTTAATCTGAATATGAAGGAAGGTGGCAGGCCGGATGATTGATTAAGACGTTGGCCTGCCTAACAAGCAAACCATGAGGGTCTGGATTCAATTCCCAGCCTGTCCCTTTCTTCCTAGTTTGACAAGAAAATAAAACTGAATGTGGATGAGACCTGGCCCTATGTGCAAGTGCATGCAGAACATCTTGCACACATATTAAAAGACCATTCTGCCTTACAGAAGAGTAGGGCATTTTGTGCTGTCAGGAACAGATGAGCTAAAATAATAACAAATAAAATGAATAAATAAACGCACACATGCACACACATTACATTGCATTACATTATATCATAGCAATGTGCGCTAAAACAGTTTATACAGACTTATACCAGTGCATTGACCATACTGAATATTGAATTTTCTATCCATGTCCATCCCCCACCCCCTCACCCCCATCTGCAACTTAAGAAAAAAAATATATAAAGAACTTAGCGTTTTACGTATGGGTTCCGGCAAGCCCACACACAGACGACTGCTGCTGTAAGACAATTTACAAATGAAGTCAATGAGACAACAACAGGCGTGTTAACAGCCTGTTGTGACTAGCCCCCTTTCCCTGTTCCAACTCCCACCAGTATCCTGTCTCTGGCACTACAGTATGCTCTGAGAGCACAACAGGATAACACTGATGAGCCCTGCATGACAACTGCCAATTCAAAACAGTTCGATATGAGGACATAGGATCCTAAGGGGATAAAACCAGTCGCATGCGGATAACAGCTGTTTTGCTTATAACATTAAGGGAGCCACTGCTGTTGTTTTGTTTTTAATCCACATGTGGGCAAAGAGCACTCATGTTCCCCCAGGGGAGAGTTCCAACCTCTTGTTGTTTATGCCTGACCTTCTTCTCTGCAGGTCATGCATCAGTCCTTTTGGGTACGCTAGAGAATAACTGCAATTTGAATAATAGCTCCCCTGAAACCTCTCTTGCATGATTTATGAATGCGTCTGGCTAGCTCTCCATATCTAGACTTAGGTATTGATTGTCTCTTAACTGGGGGGAAAACAGCAAGTTGCATCATCATGTCCTGTTTCTCCTTACCCTTTCACACAGTAAGCTTGTGCACTCTCGTAATTAGATGCACCACTTTATGGACAGATGACTACTCTATTTAAAGAGAGAGAAACTGTTGTTCTTAGGTCGCCGTTCCCTACCATTCTTGGCAAGATATTTCTGTATGAATAGGGAGAATGGCTACTACATTGTTGTTGGTCACATGAATGAAAATGTTACATGCTCTCCACTCATATGATCAATAAATGATGATGAACTAGAAGGTAATGTATTTATCTATAATTCATAGAGTTCCTGTGGTGTGCTTGTTAGTAGTTCTTAAGGTGAAGTTTAATGTTTGTTTGGGTTTGTCACAGTATTACACTCCCAAAATTGGGTTAAACATTTACATTTGCCTACATAAATATGTATGCATATGGAAGCTTGCTAATAGGGTTACCAGTGAGGAGAGGGTGGTCTTGGGAATGTCAATGGATGGGTGACTGCCAATGTCTTTGTTCATATGTAGTTTTAGTGTTTTGTGTGATGAAACAAAGGCAATGTACCCCCTCACCCCCTCTCCCCCATCACACACTCACACATACTCTGTCGATAAAATAAATCGCTTTTACAGAATAAATTGCCTTTATGTGAATATTTCGTTTCAATGAGAAAGAAGAAAAAAAATAATTATATTGAAATGTTTCATTGGTTTACACTTCAAGGGATAGGGGACCAAATTCAAAGATTACTTGCCATATGATTTTGTTTGTAAAAACACTAGGATTTTGAAACAACAGAATGTCAGCTGACATGGATAGGCAACACAAATGTGGCTTTATGGTGCAATCAGGTGTACTGTAATAAGAATTTTCTCCTTTTTTGTTATTATGTCTTGCACTTGCAATCAGGTAACATTTCATATACTAGTCTTCCAGGTGTAAAGCAAAATATAATAGGGAAGAAAGTTTATGTGTTTATTTGTCTCTTATTTATTTATTTATTTTATTTTATTCTTTTATATCGAGGATAATGGAATAACCACTTATGTGCTTTTTTACATCCAGTTCCTGTGTGCATGTGATTTGTAAATTCTGTCATCTGTTCCCACTGGCACACAATGGCCTACTATTACGAAAAGCGGAACAGGATTTAACGTGTGAGTCATATGTTCTGTGTTCATTCGCACAGAGGCCTCGATTTATAGTCTCATCCGAAGTATCTGTGCCTGTGTCTGTGTCTGCCTCTCTGTCTGTCTGTGTTACTGTCTGCTTGCTAAGTTGCTCTCTCTCTCTCTCTCTCTCTCTCTCTCTCTCTCTCTCTCTCTCTCTCTCTCTCTCTCTCTCTCTTCTATATGGTGGTGGCACTGCTCTATCATCAATGAATGCAAACAGACCATGTGCATCAAAATCATCTTAGCTGCCCCCCCCCTTTCCTTTGTACCAATCATTTCCTTTGAAAAAAAAAGTGTTAATAGCAGAGGATATACTTGGGTTCCTGTCAACTCACAGAATACAATTAGTGTAAGGCAATCAATTTACTAAATGAAGCTAGCGCAATGCATGGCATGCATATCAGTATGAAGGCTGTTGTGATCAGCCCTTTCCTAAATCCAATCCCACCACTATCTCATCTCTGTAACCTTAGTGCACCATCCAAGAGCATGGCAGGATAACAAAGGGGAAGCTACCTTATAAAGACTGTTAGCTGAAACTGGACTTGAGCCATGAGAACATGGGATCCCACAGGATGAAAGCAGGGTCCATTGTGGGTAAACGTATTTCATTGTTTATCCTATTAATGGGCCTTTCTGTTATTGTACCCCTTCGTAGCTAAGAAGCATTCATTCATTCATAGACCCCTAGGGAAAAGTTCCCAAGCCTCTTATTGTTAATTCCTGGCCTTCCTCCCAGAGGTTGCTCACCTGTTTCTGTATACACATAGGAATAATCTGCCAATGGAATAAAACATTTGCTGAACTTCCTTAGCGTGGTATGCAAATGCGTTTGACCTTCTCTATCCTGAAACAGAGGTATCTATTGTCTCCCCCTTTAGGATTACAAAAAACACATTTCAGTTATCATTTCATGATTATTCTATTACAGAGAAGCCTTGGGGAGTTTTACCTGAATGTCATAACATGCAAGGAGATGAACTCTAAGTTTGGGTCCCAGTGCCCAAAACAATAAGGACAAACCATGTTCTTGTTGGAAGTTTTTGGGAGTTGACTTGAGAGTTTAAGCTTTAAGCATGGCTGAAACAGTGATATCGTAATGAATTCTTAAATACACATACACTATTACTGATGAATGGTCTGTGGTGATTCTTGATTTAGCATCTAGGTGGCAATGACCTGGGGTTTAAAATACATGGTGGCATTCTTTTTAGATTATGCCTGTTTTTATGTTGAATATCACATGGGATTGGTGTCAACAAAAACCATGATGTTCCCAATGTGTTATGAAGTCCAATGATATGACACAGGACAGTGTCAAGGGAATATGTTGTTTGTGGCTAGCCTTGGCAATCAACAGGTCATTTATTTGCTCTTATGTACCCTATGGGGAGAAGAAAACTGCTATTTGCATGCTAGCTCTTTTCAGTAACCCCCTCTAGGGCAGTTCAGGAACATGCCCTGTTCTCCATATTTATATAGCACTCTCATAGGAATAAAGAATAAATTACATGATAAAGATAAAACACCTCGCTTCTGTCATTGTTTGGTTGAATTTTTTTGTTTTGCACCAGAGCAAACAGGGAGTTAATGAATTGGCTGAATTCAGTGACACTGCAGGCTCAGGCCCCCAGATACAGTAAAAGGCAGCCTGACCTTGGTCATCGTGCCCATTTAACCGCTGCTGCCATGACCTGGGCGATATGAATCGCTTTTACACTGTTGTTGTGCACATAAATGAACATGAGATACATTAATTGTAAAAGGTAAAGGTGTTCCCATAACCTATGCAGTCGTTGGGGAGTGGGATGTCAGTGACCACAGCTTCTCCAGGGGCCAGCATATTAAAGGCGGCACTTATCTCCTCCCCATCGCTGCTTTAGCTTCTTTATCCTAAACCTTAATTGTATTGGTGGCTTAATTGATGGACCCTTTGCATAAAAAAATAAAAAGACACATAGGCTTGTTTAATATACTGTGCACACATTTGTTTCTTAGAAATGGAGTGGTGCTTTTAATCCAAGTCTGTGTATAAGTCTTCGAAAAGGGCTTGTATGTACAGCACACATAAAATGCGTTTTTTTAAATGAAAATCTGCTTTACACTAAGGTTACCAACTGCCATTTTTAGAAGTTTTTTTTATTCTAAAGATATTCTCTTGTTTGAGGGATTTGTGTAATGTTGAAAACATTGATCATCACCATAAGATTTTCTACAGAAAATACTGTTGTACTGTTTTAGGAAAGAAAATAAGTGGATGTGATCATGCATTGACTTGTTTGTATGGACATAGCTGATTGTCATTTTTTTGGGTTTTTTTGGTTTACAGAATAAGATATATCTCACACACACACACACACACACCAGTATAATCTGGCTGATCTCAGTCTCCTATCTCCACTTTTATGGTGTTGTGTTAGCATCAGCACTATCTGAAATGAATACACTGGGTGTGTCTATAAATATGTACAATGGTTTTTGCTTAGGTTTTATTTTTTGTTTCCTTTGTTTGTTTGTGTATTTTATTTTTTTGTTTCTTTCTTTCTTTTCTGTTTGTTCCCCATACCCTCTGCCATAAAAAAGTCAACAACATGGCGGTCATGAAGCCTACTGGCTACAATTATGCAGTCATTTGCTAATGAAGTCTTCACAGAGTTATTTGCCTGTTATGGGGTTGTTGTAACCATTTTCCTCTCCTGTGCCAGCCCCTCTTTCCCTTAGTAAGCATGAAAAAGAAAAACAGGATGACAGATGAGCTCTCCATGAATATTGTCAGTTCAAACCCACTTGATTCATATCAGGGCAAAGTACCCCACTGGATGGATGAAGAGTCTCACAGGGCATTGGGTTTTGGGTTCTGCTTATTGTGTAAATAGAGCCACTGATGCTTTTTTGTCCCTTAGCAGTTAAGAGTATTCATGCACCACATGGGAGAGGTTTAATCCTTTGTTGTTATGCATACCTGACGTCCCTCTCAGCAAATCACTCTTCTGCCCTTTTGTACATGAAGGGAAGAGGTCTACAATGTAGCTTATGCCTTTGATACATGCATTTGACTTTTGGTATTCACAGATTAATCTTTGTAGAGCTTATAGCAATCTCCTGATTAGAGGAAACAAGATCACAATGGTCACAAAGTCATAAGGTCGTATAATCGTTTTGTGCTCCTTTTTTCGTTTCAACTCTGTTACAAAGGGTATTTGGAAGCCAAGCTTACTTTTTGAGGAATACAAGATCACCATATACAAACAAGGAAGTCTTGTGTTTCAGAATGTTATGCTCCAAAACAGTCTGTGGTGATGGTTTACAGATAGAGAAAATGGTCATTGATTTTTTTCTCTCTTTCTCATCCCCCTCCAATTTATTTAACTACCATCTGTCAAACTTTCTCCTGTTCTATTTACTGCCATACCCCTATCAAGTTTCAGTCAGCAGTTAAGTGATAATGTAACCATAGGTACTTATGACGGGGACAACGACCTATCATGTGTATGTTGTAAGCTGTGTTGGCAAACCTCTTTTTTGCTCCAAGCCTCCTCTTCACATCTTCTCTTTTGACATTCTACATCATCTTTTTTTGTTTACTCTCATCCACAGCTCTGAGGTTCACCAATGGTGACATTTGTTTTTCGTATACAATTGGTTTTCCCCCATCATTTAAGAAGCCACAGTCCGACTCCAAGGAACATTGTCTTATGTGATTGAAGCAGAATGGTATTGAAGTCTTCAAGCAGCATATCTGATGAATGTTGCCAGCTCATTTTTCTTTTCTTTCAAGATGGAATGCAAAACCAAGTTAGGGATCAAATCACATAACCTTTTTTTGTATTCCTCATAGCAATTAAGCCAATGTGTGTTTTTCCATCAATGGCAAAAAAGCATCTGGGGACAATTCTGAGTCTCTTGATCATTACAGCTGACATTAATCTTATTAAGCCATTTACCCTTTTTTATACTAAGAAATGAGCATTCCTTTGTGGCTAACACAACTCATCCCTAAATCCTTTTTGTTGGTTGTTTCTTTTAATGCACCAGCCTCCAAATGTATAGGGCACTTACATAACAAGGTGTAATTATCACCCGATGAATATACAACAAAACCTTCTATGCCTGTTATCGCAGTTGACTTGGCCTCGACATAATGCAAAATAGAGAATTTGCTGAATTCACAAGGAATGCAAAGCAAGCATATTTGAATAGGAAACAATGACCTTGGGGAGGGGAGGGGGTGAGGGTCATCACGCCCCCAAGCTACAAAAGCGGCTGCAGCATAGCAACACCAACACATGTCCCAAAAGATGGCTGCACTGTTGTTGCACACAGATGCCAACAACACACTGACTTGAAGTGTCAGGAGGGGTTGCTGCCCTTTGCCCTGGAGCTGTCAGTTCCAGGTCTTTTGTCGGCTGCTGGTTATTAACCTCCCCCCCCCCTCCGCACTGACCCCCGCTTCCCCAACCCCACTGCCATTCTGTTCTTTACTACTTTCATCATCCGCTCTTAGCTTGTTGTTTGTTATCTCAACTCTTATCACAGACTCACCAATCTATCACTAAAAGATACACAATTAAGAATAACAAAACCGTCTTTTTTCTTTTCTGCAATGGCGACGAAAATACACAATTAAGCCAACATTCATTTACGTCCGATATATAATATCATTAGGATTACTGTGATTCGCGTGTATGCTCATCAAGAATATAAGAAATGTTTTAAATGCTGTCCATTTCTGTTTTCTTATTGTCAACTGGATACAGTCATCAAGCCATGATGGACGTATCATTCAGATTTCTCTAAGGTGGCAGCAATGGTGGCAACGGGGGATGATAATGACGCGCGCGTGCGCGCGCGTGTATGTGTGTGTATGTGTGTGTGTGTGCTTATACATGTGGGGGTGGTGCGTGCAAGTGTTTGTGTGCGTGGGCGCCCGTGCGAGTGTGTGTATGCGTGTGTGTGTGTGTGTTTCTTTTTTCCTTTTATTCCTCTATTTCGAGGATAATGGAATAAGCACTCACGTGCTTTTTTACATCCAGTCGCCGTGTGTATGCAGTTTTATCAATGTTGTCATCCGTTCCCACCTGCACACAATGGCCTACTTTCCGAAAAGCGGAACAGGTTTTAAAGTGTACGCAAGATATCCAGCGTGTGTTCGCAAAGGGGAAGTGGAGTCGGCACTGATGTTAACTCCAGAAGAAAAAACTTCCTCTGTGTGTGTGTATGTGTGTGTGTGTGTGTGTGTGTGTGTGTGTGTGTGTGTGTGTGTGTGTGTGTGTGTGTGTCTGTCTGTCTGCGTTATGTGTGTGCATGTCTGTGTGCATGCATACTCCTACACACCTTATTCTACATAGCAGCTGTGATAGTATCTCTGTGCAAGAAAGTAGCCTGCATCTTCCTCTATCGAGCAAACTGAGAGAACCCTCTGCAATGCTTACTTTCAAGACCCGCTCACTCTATACCCCCTTCCCTGCAACCAACTGCCCTTAATTCAGTATCTCAAAGATCGCTGCTGCTATTGCTGCAGCCTGTCTCTGCCATTGCTATACGGCTGCTATCAATGAATCTCTCACATCTAGATCAGATATTCAACTTTTACACCAGTGGTCTACTGCGAAATTGTTGTCGTGACAGCATGAAAACACAGACATCAGAATGTTCATTATTAAACCTTGTCTGCAGTACCTGTTGCTGCTGTTGCGACCAAGGAAAACAAACGAAAGCTTTTGCATGTGTATAATTCAACCTAGAACGAAAGCAAACCGAGACTTTGGAAAGTGGATAATTGAACATCTTTTGCACTATTGGGGGGAAGGGGGGTGTTTAGTGATGCTGTGTGGCCGGTGTGCTCCTATGTGGTTTCCCCCCCAAGGGTTTGAAGATGTCAATGATTCAGCGAAATAAGCTCTATCAAACTTGCTGGTCGTTGATTTGTTTTTCATGAAGTGTCTTTGATTAAAAGTTTGGACTTTTTTGGGGGGAAGATGTGGACTGCTTGCGATTCCCATGATGGTACAGATTTTTTTCTTTATTTCTTGCACACATGCACACACACACACACACACACTTACTTCTTCCACGCAAGCACACACTTATTTCTTACACACATACACCCCCATCCCCCCTCACACAAACGCACGCACGCAAGCACGCACGCACGCACACACTCACTTCTTCCACACAAGCACACACACATGTGAATGAAGCATTGGATGCATGTTGAATGATCTTTCCTCCAGTTCTAACACGTAAACACGCACACACGAAAGTCAAATATTAACTTACATCAGCAACACCAAAAGGCCCATGTTGAAGCTAGAATGAATACACAAAGCCAGACTCGCAAAAACGCCCAACCAAACAAACAAGACAAAGCAAAACAAAAATGCTCGTAAGGCGAAAAGTGTGTCAAGCTTTATAGTCATCTACGGACTCGATAACAGCCGGTGATAGTGGGTGTTCTTGCTAATTACGGAAGCATCATTGTCTGTCAAGGTATCATGGGCTTTGAGAGCATTGATGTGCAATGACCTTTACTTGCAGCACTAAGGCATGATCTGCTCGTCTTACACTAATCTCAGCAGCTGGAAATGTACCTGTTGACAGCACAGTTCTCCATCCCCCTCCCCTACCCTCTCTGTGATCTCCACCAGCCTGCTGCCATTGAGTCCCAGCAGGTTTTGAGAAAATAAACAATGATATTAGAGGCTGGGTGTTGTCGTTTTCTCAAAAAGAAAACGTGACACACGTAGATGTATAAAAACACAAACAAAACACGAACATCCCCACCCCCTTTGTTTACTATTAAACACGTATGGACGCGGGTATTAAAGTAGCCAAAATCTTGTTTTTAGTATGATGAATTGCTAAATGCATATATGGTGATTTCCCTACGTAATTTAAAAGAGTTTAGGCTGTAGAAGATATGTATAAAACAGGTTTCTTGTACTTGTCACAGACAAAAAAGGCTTGAAAGTTTAAAACATTTAGTTTTGGTGGCCATGTTGGATTGTTTCTATGGCAACAGTGCATAAAGCTGTGTAATTCATAGATTTGTAAGTTTTACAAGTGATGCACTTTCAATATGATAATGGTAGGGTAGAACATTTCTTAGGAGCTTTTAAACAACAATAGGGCCTAATCTGAATAAACAATTCGCATTCACATTTTCATTTTAAACAACATTCTAACCCCCTCCCCTCCATGTGCCCTGCCTCAAACTATTTCAAGAGTAGCAACACAGAGACTCGTTTTCCTAAATCTGATATAAAAAATGCTTGCATTCATTCAGAAGATGTCCACAGTAAACTCATTACTCCGAGATGATGACATTTAAATACAACAGAGCACAGCAGCAACGAAGAAGAGAGAGAGAGAGACAGAGAGAGACAGAGAGAGATATACTGGCAAAGAGACAGACCAACAAGGAGACTAACTGGAAGACTAATAGAGATTTCAATGCACACAAATATGAAAGGACTGAACAAAGATAAAATGGGGGAAAGGGAGATAAAACAAACATGCATTCCATGATCTGCTTACATCCAAGGCCCCAAAGATACTTTTCCAGATAGAACACACCCTAAAACGTGACCAGGTAAAAATAGACTGACAAACTCCACAAGCACGTGTCTCTGATAGGGTTCTGAAGGGACACGAGCTCAATTCTACTATCTCCCATCTGGGAGTTCATTGTGCTAACCACTATGCCAAAGCGCTGATGTGTAGTGCCTTTCATCTCTGCTTTCTGGTCGTTAGCAATAACAATAGGCATTCTGAGCAACTTGCACTAGGCTATTGACTACAGGGAGCATAGCGAGGTAGTTAGTGAGAGGCTTTACTGTTGTGTTGATAGAATCATGCGCCTTTTGTGATCAGCAAATTGAACGGTGGTAGAGACTGTCTCCATATTTTCTATGGCCAGTCGTGGATATGCTCTTTTATAGCCTTTTAGGGTGAAGTTGCTTTTTGTGATAGCTATTTGACGTCATTTTCTTTTGTGAATATAATGAGCTTTTCTACATCATCAAAATGTATCTCTCCAGTGCTACATTCTTTTTATGACATTTGGTAGACAAGAAAGTGTTAATGAATAAAATGGGCAATGGCAGATACTCTGTCTCTCGCTTTCTCTCTGTCTCTCTATCTCTGTCTCCCTCTCTGTCTCTCTGTCTATATATCTGTCTCTCTCTCTCTCTCTCTCTCTCTCTTGATTTGAGGTGCACATGTTGAAAGAGAGTGACAGGGCCACTGACCTCAAAACATGTCATTGTTCTCAAACAACCCCATTATTTTTGCATATGGTTAGTCACATCAAGGGCCCTTTTGAGTCAAAGGGTATACATTTCAGTCATCCTTGATAATAGCTGCACCATCCACACTAGTTTGGTTATTCAACAAAGGATAAAGTAGATCAATCATACATTAGTGTGTAATATTGTTGCAAGTTTACATGAATAAACATTGGAATGGCTCTTCATTCTTTACCACTCAGAATAATGGACAGGTTTCTTAAAATCAAGATTTACTGGTGGGCTGACAAAGTTTGCTACTATTGCAATAAAAAAAAAATTGGAAAAAAGCACATTTCTATACTACATGCCCAAAGCCATTATTGGAATATGTAGATTAGGTATCGTGGAAACGTTTTTTCTCTATTGTTCTTGTGTTCATACAATCAAAAGGCAGAGAAAATTCCACATGAGCACTGGAAGAAAGATTGTATTGTTATATCATTCAGTCAAAAAATAATTCTTTAGCTTAACTATCTAGTACTCACTGACAACGTTGATTTGTGAAATAGTGGAACAGTCAGTATATGTGGTTTGATTTGCCCTAAGAATATTTGCTAGGTAGTAAATGTCATAATTTTTAACAGACTTTAATGAGTAGTTTGGTGACAGCAAGTAAGTAAATATTATCATTTCGAACAGAAAAATTCAGTCACTTTTTAATAACAGCAAGTCCATGTGCCTTTTTTCTGACAAACATCTTTATGCAAAATTGTCGTCACTACTTCCATTTATAAAAGCACTGGCTCATATTACAGGACATCAGACCTCGATTGCAATCATCAAGGCAATAGGAAGAGGACTAAAGCAGCATCTAGCCTATTGAATATTGCAGAGTACATGGAGTCCTGAACCTACAAGCTTTAGCTTTGCCATCTACATGAAGGTTCCCACCATTCAGTAGCATCATTGTCGACTTCTCTGTGACGGACAACATCTCATTTTCATTTCCATTTCTTATAGAAAGCACAAATCAATTCAAAAACGACTTTTTTCTATCAATAATAGTATAGCAGTGATTTCTGAACTACCTCACCCTGACCCAGCCATAATGGACTTGTAATTTCAAAGGATAGAGGGAGAGAAGCAGAGACAGAGAGACAGAGAGAGACACAGACAATCAGACGGACAGACAGACAGACAGACACAGATGCCAGACAGAAAGAGACAGAGATCGCGACAGCAAGAAATAGCTTTCCACTTTATTGCAGTTTTCCCAAACAAAATCTTTTCATTTTTATGTTCAATGATTAGTCATGTTCCCATATGAACAATTAAAATGTCTCCTCGACAATTGCAGTGACACAAGACTGTCTACCATTTATCATTTTCATCACTCAAGTCTAGCTGCCATCAGATGGGATCAGAGAGCTTTCTGTTGTTGAAATATTCGCTCTGGGTGTGCTATGTACACACCCCATTTATCTGTGCATGCAGATTTACGCGAGTTAACGTCAGTAAATGCAAGGGGGAAGCCTACCTGAAACTATTGTGCATCAGTGTGTGATGTCTGAAATGAAGCATACCTGCTTGCTTGTTTGTTTGTTGTTCATGTGTTTGTTTGTTTACCATCCTTTATTCTGGGGATAGAATGTTTTGCAATGGTTTAGCCATAGAGAGAAAATGTCAAGAGAAATTTATTACCCACATAGAATGCTATCTGTCTATCTGTCTCTCTCTCTCTCTCTCTCTCTCTCTCTCTCTCTCTCTCTCTCTCTCTCTCTGTGTGTATATGTGCGTGCGTGCGTGCATGCACGCGTGCATGCGCGCGTGCGCGTGCGCGTGTGTGTGTGCAATGGGTACTATGAAGGTGATGATAGAAAGATACTGAAATAACCATTGACCCTAGAATTTAAACATTTTCTTTAACTGCATTACTTTATGACTGCAAACACCTGGGCTGCCCTAAAAAAAAACTTACGTAGATAATTTATAGCTTAGTACTGCAGGCTTTATTTTTTAATTATCTCCCTATAATATATGCTCTTCATCTCAGTCTGGCATTTACAGCAAGGCCTCCCTTGCCACACTCTATTGGCAGCAGGTTACAGAAACAGACTTCAAAGTCTTCTACACGAATTTGTTACAAGGCAAAGTTTCGGAGAGGTGACTAAATCCTGGGTCACCATGATGAGAAAAAGGTAAAACAGATCACCACTAGATTACACACATTTACATCAAGATGACTGGTGGGAATGAAAATGGTAATGAAGGCGATTTGTAAGTTAAGATTAAGTTTAGACTATGGGACAGCCGTTTTATACCCTTTTTCATAGTATGTCCTTGCGATGCCTATGGCTCCAAAACTTATTGCTAGATATAAGCAGAGCACCGAAAGTCACATCTGCTGGGCGGATCTTAGAGTATACTTTCATTCATCTCATCTTTCTCTAATATCGTTTGTAGTTAGGAGTCAATCGAAGCTATAAATAGTTTATACCCTTTTTTCTATTCGGGGTCTGAATTTTAAAGAAAATCTGATTAGATTAAATCCACATCTTCCCTGCTGGGAGTCTAAAGCACTACTCATTAAAACCAAAAAATTGATCGCTTGTACTGGTCTGTTTTTTTAGTGTCTTGTTTACGTTTCTTTTGATGAGAAAAAAAAGCCTTTGATTTTCTAATCACTCTGCTATACTGATCGTTTAAAAAGAGTATAGTATTTAGTAACAGCCTTTTACTGTTAATTAAGTCGATACCATTTCCTGCCAGTATGATCAACAATGTGAGTGCGTAATGCTTGCTTTTTGTCAATATTTTCTATGACATATTATGTGGTGTTATACCAGCGGCAGTGGCGAAAGAATGAATCCCTCCTTGATGTTCATACTAGCAGCATCAATCTGCGCCAATAGAACTGTCCTTTTAGATGAGAGAGAAAAGGCCCTAGAGTCTTTTGTCATCATGCTATGATACCAAAGGGGAGCGTCCTTTAAAGTCGTTCAATGATCTTTTGTCTAATTCCTAGAAGAAGAAGAAGGAGAAATAAACCCCCTCTGGTCTGATAAAAGTCGGTGTGCTCTTTTGAAAACATCATTAATTGCCTGGCAGAAAAACATTATTACAAGCCATGGACAAAAAAAACTGGAAACTGCTGGTCATGTTTCCATTCTTGTCTCCTGGCACCCATTATCTTTGTCTATCTCTCTGTCTGTTGTCTGTGCCTGTGACTGTATTTGTATGTACGTTTCTCTGTCTCTGTCTCAATGTTTACGTCTTTCTGCTTCCGTTTCTATTTGTCTCTGTCTGTCTGTCGGTCGGTTGGTCTCTCAGGCGGTCGGTCGGTTGGTTGGTCGGTCAGTGTGTCTGTCTGTCTTTCTGCCTGATTGCCTGTGTATGTGTGTGTGTGTCTGTCTGGCTGCCTGTCTGTCTATCTGTCTGTCTGTCTGTCTCTCTCTCTCTCTCTCTCTTCTCTCTCTCTCTCTCTCTCTCTCTCTCTCTCTCTCTCTTCTCCCTCTATGTGTGTGTGTGTGCTTTCGTGCGTGTGTGTTTATGTGTGTGCAAATGCGCGTGTGTGTGCATGCGCGCATGCATGTGTGCGTGCGTGTGTGTTGTTATTGTTGTTATTATTCTTGTTATTGCTGTTGTTTTGTTGTTGTTGTTGTCATTGGTGTCTCTGTTAATTTTCTTTTTTAACCATAATGGGCTATGGGTTTTCCGTGCAGGGGATAATGGAGCAGTGAGCAAAAAAGAGTTGACCCGTGTTTGGATTCTGTCCGAATCAATGTTTGCCTGCCAGTGAAGGCTGTTATTGGCTGAACAAAGACGGAAATTGTGAATCAAGATTGTTTTCTTCTCTCTCTGTCACTGTCTGTCTGTCTATCTATCTGTATGTCTGTGTGCCTGTTTGTCTGTGTGTGTATGTGTGTGTTCTCTCTCTCTGTCTCTCTCTGTTTCTATTGTATGTCTGTCTGTGTGCCTGCCTTTCTCTCTGTCTCTCTCTGTTTGAATTATTTTTGTGATGAATTTTCAATATATTGTGGATGAAATTTCCTTGTGTTAATACTGCTGCTGCATTGTTTCATATTTATATACGTTGATAGTAATATGTTTATAACACTTATGTCATATCCCCACTCCATATGCCCATCATTCTTTTGTATTGTGACCTAAGGCCGATGTACAGTAAAACTCTGAAGTCTGAAGTCTGTCTCTGTTTCTCTCTCTCTGTCTCTCTCCCTCTCTCGTTGTTTGTCCCTTTCTTTGCCTATGTTTTTTTTCTCTCTCTCTCTCTCTCTCTCTCTCTCTCTCTCTCTCTCTCTCTCTCTCTCTCTCTCTCTCTCTCTCTCAGTCTCAATCTTGGAGTCTGTCCATGTGTGTTTCAGTCTCTCCCTCTCACTCCCTCTCTCTCTCTCTCACTCTGTCTGTCTGTCTGCTGTCTGTCTGTCTGTCTGTCTCTCTCTCTCTCTCTCTCTCTCTCTCTCTCTCTCTCTCTCTCTCTCTCCTCTCTTTAGTTTATTATTTTCACTCTTCCTTCATTCCTCATAGTAGTTGAATGCAAAATGACTGGGAAAGGAGCATGCAGACAAATGCTACCACAAGAGTCAAGAGCCAGGGACACAGTCAGAGACAGAACAATGAAGAGAAAGAGAAGCCTTGAAAACAGAGAGATAGATAGGTAGGTAGGTACATAGTTAGGTAGATAGCTAGCTAGCTAGATAGATAGCTAGGTATGTAGTTAGATAGATAGGTAGATAGATAGATAGATAGATAGATAGATAGATAGATAGAGATATGTAGTTAGATAGATAGGTAGGTAGTTAGATAGATAGGTAGAGAGAGAGAGAGAGATATATATATATATATATAGGTAGATAGATAGATATGTAGATAGATAGATAGATAGATAGGTAGGTAGTTAGATAGATAGGTAGATGGATAGATAGGTATATAGATAGATAGGTATATAGATAGATAGGTAGATAAAGATATGTATATAGATAGATAGGTAGGTAGGTAGATAGATAGGTAGATAGATAGGTAGATATATATATATATATATATATATATAGTTATATATAGGTAGATAGATAGATAGATAGATAGATAGATAGATAGATAGATAGATGGATAGATAGATGGACAAATAGAGAGAGAGACATAGAAAGAGACAGACAGATAGACAGAGAGAGATTCACCACAAAGCAACAGTTATTCTCTCTCACATCACACCATTTCAAACCATACAATACAGATAGATAGATAGATAGATAGAGAGAGAGAGAGAGAGAGAGAGAGAGAGAGAGAGAGAGGAGAGAGAGAGAGAGAAATCGAGAGAGAGAGACAGATAGACAGACAGACGGACAGACAGACAGAGATTCACCACAAAGCAACAGTCATTCTCTCTCACACTACGCGATTTCATACCATACCATACCTTACTATACCCTTCATTCAATCGTCATCTAATCATTACAACATCTATCTGTCTTGCTGCCAGTAGAGCTCTTCCAACACGTATCAGACAAATTCATCATTGTTTCCTATTGTGGTCGGGGGTGGTTCTGTCACCAGCTTTGCGCCTGAACAATAGCAGTAGGCCATCACATCTTCTCACATGCCAATGATAGTGGCAAAGCAACAAACTGACAAAACAACAGGATTGGTTGCTGAGCCATCTTTAGCCACACAAACACCCCTAATTACAAATTAAGCCCAAAATAAACACAAGCTCTTTCTTTGTTTGTGTTATCTGCGACCAATTGTAACAGTCACGAAAATGGAGATTTGGCTACTGAGAGAATCTTTGTTTGACTGTTTTTATTTGTGCTAGTTATTTGCAGCATGGGGTGTTCCTTCTGTGTGGGTATCAAAAACATCGGGGCTGGCTTAAGCTTAGTTTATTCCAATAAACACACGTGCTTGTCTGTTTTGTCTTTTTAGGTGAAAACAAATGGTAAACTCATAAAATCGTACCTGCGTTATATAGATCTCTCTTTTATTTTATTTTTGGTAATCACATCAGACTTAACCCGTTTTGTTTGATAAATTCCACGGAAAGGAGAGGTCAGGGCTATTGCAAACATATTTTTCTTAGCAAGATATAGCACTCTACAAATTCCATTTATTATTATTATTATCATTATTGTTATTATATTATTATTATTATTATTATTATTATTATTATTTACCAAGCAATACAATAAAACAATATTTGCGTGTTGCTACACTGTTTTCCTACCCCTAGTCCTCATACTCGGCCCTATTTTTCTGACACTCTACATTGCATAATGAGAGTAAGCAGACTTGTCGACAGAGGAGTCCTAGCGTGTCATATCTGACGCTCTGCTAGGAGTAGTGGAAACCCAGAAGAGCTATTATTCTGCGCCTCTGTTGACTTGTATATCTGCTTGTGGCAAAAGCAAGGGTGCGCGCCTCAAAGAAGCATTGTGGTTATCTCGATGTTTATGCCTAACCTTCCTTTTTTTCAATAAGTCACGTTCCTGCTGCTCTGTACACTGTGAAATAAAGTATGGGGTGAGCATGATAGCTTTTCTGTATTCCCTGTGTGCTAGTTCATGGTTATTCATCACTCTCCATATCCATACGGCATTCTCAGAAGAATATGCATCCATTGCCCTATCGGAGTATGGGGCGTTGCTATTAACACAAGTTTGGTTGGCCTATTTACAAAGCAGATATACAAACATGTTGAAATCACAAGGAATTCAAGGCTATCATATTTAGATACGTAGAGAGAATAAAGACCTTGAGGTCATCACGCCCACAGCAACAATGCATGCCAGAAGTGTGCCAACATGAATGGCCAAAAAGACTGCTACACTGTTGATGCACGGGTTGTCAACAGCCCAGACAGGTTTTTGAGGGTGGTCATGAGAGGATTGCTAGCTGCCATTTGCCTTCAAACTGTCAGTGTCCAGCCCTCTTTCTGCTGACCAGGGGCTTCCTTCTGTCCTCTGCCACCCTGCTTTGTGCCTCTCTGGCCATCTCCACTTGTACCATCCTCCCACCATCCATTGTTCCAAAGTCACAGACAGACATACACTAGGGCATTGGCACACACAAACCTACACATGCACACACACATGCGTGCACGCAGTCACCCACGCACGCAAGCACGCACGCACACACACACACACACACACACACACTTGCGCACATGTTAAGACCACTTTATAAAAGAGTAGCCAATAGTGTGCCAGTGAGAACAGATAACAACAGTTAAAAAACCGCATACACATGGGAACTAGACCTTAAAAAAAGGACAAGTGTTTATTCCATTATCATCAAAATGAAAGAAGAATGTTTTTTTGAAAACTACCAAGCGCACTGCAAGTAATGTTCGTACTGCATTCGTTGCAATTATGGCCTTGTTCACAAATTTCAAATAAAGCTCATTCCTTTCTGATGAATAATACGTTTACTGAGTATGTATGCATAACCCTTGGCAAGATATTATAATCACAAGGCATTTCTGTTTCCTGATACTCAAGTGAATGCAGTCTTTTATCCATAAGGGAAGGGTTAGGAATACTGGTAGTCTCTTAAGGGAGGCTTGCATTGCGTTTTAAATCCATCAGATACATACAACAAAAACAAAGGACACGGGTGTTGTTTCATACTAACAGTATAAACAACCATATGATAAACGCATCTGTTTGGAAAGACTCTCATTTTGAGGCTCAGCATGTTGACAAATAAAGCGTGTGATAGATTCCCTCATAAACAATACAGTTTGGTTTGGGTGCTGTGGTTTTTTTCCTTCATCATCATTCAAGTCACACCACTCATCTTGGCTAAAGGTGGTGACTGTTGAGGTGACCTTGTTTAGTGCCTTGCTTTTTTTTCCTCAAGCAACTATTATATAAGACTATTATCAATTAAACTTTTGATATGCTAGGCATTGACAATGACAATGACAAATTCTTTTATTTCGAGGATGATGAATAAGCACCCATGTGCTTTTTTACATTCAGTCCCCGCCCTTAGGGATATTTATATATATATAAGAGAGAGAGAGAGAGAGAGAGAGAGAGAGAGAGAGAGACAGAGACAGACAGACAGACAGACAGACAGAGACAGAGTGTGTGTGTTGGGGTGGAATTAAACCTAAGACTGTTCGAGTTTTTTGTCCACCTGCTAGACTAATTTCCAGAACTCTGTCCGTCTGTCTGTATGTCTCTCTCTCTCTCTCGCTCTCTCTCTCTCTCTAAAGAAGTCAGCAGTGGCCCCCACTAAGGGTCTTAAACAACTGTAACCCCCATCTACCTATTTGACCCTTTCCCTGTGTACAGAGCTCTGAAGTCGACCATGGGACACATAGACTTCGAGAGAAAGAAACAAACAACCGTGACTTCTACTTAAAAAAATTAGGATTGATGCAAAAATCAATTATCTTTTGACTTAGCTTCATAAACAATTCTTCTATCCATTATACTAGCCTTTAATTAAAGGCATTGTGAATAAAGCGTTTTCTACTCCATTAACTGACACATTGTATCTATAAAAAAAATTAAAAACCGAACTGTGTACAATGGCATTTAGATTGGTAGTAAAGTTAGTAGAAGGGGTGACCATAAGGGTATACACCCATGTGTGCGTGTGCCTGCATGCGTGTTTGCGTGTGTGTATGTGTGTGTGTCTGCGTCTGTGTGCGCATGTAGTATCTCTCAATTAACTGCTCTCTGCATCTTCATTCATCATGCAAACAGGACTGCTTCCAGCTGTGGTTGCCTTCAGGATCTGTTCAAACCATCTTCTTCTCATTGACCCACTTGTCCTCAAATCATCACAGTAACCGCAGTTAATGGTGTGGATACTGCTGCCCCTCCTCCTCTCCCCTCCCCTCCTACCCTTACATCATTATTGGGTGGCTGCCTCCAAATGAAGAAAGCAGGAGGAGGGAGGAGGATCACTTTGAAGTTGGGGTTGAGAGGGAATGAAAACAGACAGGAGCCTGTTTATAATTGAACACTGTCTGTGCTTTCCTTGCTACTGACGACACCAAAGACAACAGAAGCCTGACCGTGTTTATAATGCAACATGGAAGACAAACAAACAGAGGTTTTAGCCAGTTGATAATTGAACACTGTCTGCACTACTGGCGATTTTTGTTGTTGCTGTGTCTGCTCTTTGTGCTCTCTTGTGGTTCACCCTCTGGGGTCTGATGTCTGATGCCAATGAATCAGATTCTGAACCCCATCAAGCATGATGCTTATCTGTTTTTCATGATGTTCCACTGATCAAAGTTTGATTTTGGGGGGGAAGATTTCCAGTCCATGAGATTTCTTTAACATAGTTTTTATTTGGTTCTGTTTTACAAACATGTTCATGCTAATGCAACTTTCAATAAATTCAAGTATATCTTTTCCCTACTTAAAACACACATACACCCCTATAAAAATACATAGCTTTTGTTGTTCAGAACTAACTAGCCAGAACAGATGACAAAACTTACAAAACAAGATACACAAAGGGACTCATGTAAAAAAAGCACCTGGGTGCTTATTCTATTATTCTCGAAAAGAAAAGAATAGAATAAACAGTAGTAAAATAAAAGTCTATGATCAGAACTACAAATGGTCAGCACATTCAGATAGAAATATATACAAACACACAAGCAGAAAGAAAACCAGGCAGTGAAAGAAAGGATGTATGTCAACAGTACTTGTTGATGGTGGATACTAGTGGGCATATCTTGTTAATGACTGAGACGCTATTGTCTCTGAAAATGGTGTAGCCTTGGAGAACGAACTAATGAGCATCTGCTGAGGAAAGGGGCACAGTTCAGACGACCCAACATCCCCCCAAAACAGATCATTACTTTGAAGCACCATGGCAGGACTGGTAGTTTTGATGTTGGCCTCCTCAGTCTGTAGTGTGTCTGTTGACTAAATGCCTTCTTCCTCCCCACTTCTGACCTTTGCTAATGAAGGCCACTCTGATGATGGTGATGATGGTTATCATTATCATGGCAAAATGATGATGGTAATGAAAGCAATGGTGAATATAATGATGACCATGAAAATGATGATGATGACGACCATTGTAATAATAAGTGTGGAGTTATTGACCTTTCTTCAAAAAACACCAAATCTCACTGACAAATATTGTTGTTTTTCTTGTCATTGTTGCAGTATCTCTCAATTAACTGCTCTCTGCATCTTCATTCATCATGCAAACAGGACTGCCTCCAGCTGTGGCTGCCTTCGGGATCTGTTCAAACCATCTTCTTCTCATTGACCCACTTGTCCTCAAATCATCACAGTAACTGCAGTTAATGATGTGGATACTGCTACTACTTCTCCTCTACCCTCCTCTCCTATCCTTACATCATTATTGGGTGGCTGCCTCCAAATGAAGACAGCGGGAGGAGAGTGTGGGATCACTTTGAAGTTGGGGTTGAGACGGAATGAAAACAGACAGGAGCCTGTTTATAATTGAACACTGTCTGTGCTTTCCTTGCTACTGACGACACCAAAGACAACAGAAGCCTGACCGTGTTTATAATGCAACATGGAAGACAAACAAACAGAGGTTTTAGCCAGTTGATAATTGAACACTGTCTGCACTACTGGAGATGTTTGTTGTTGCTGTGTCTGCTCTTTGTGCTCTCTTGTGGTTCACCCTCTGGGGTCTGATGTCTGATGCCAATGAATCAGATTCTGAACCCCATCAAGCATGATGCTTATCTGTTTTTCATGATGTTCCACTGATCAAAGTTTGATTTTTGGGGGGAAGATTTCCAGTCCATGAGATTTCTTTAACATAGTTTTTATTTGGTTCTGTTTTACAAACATGTTCATGCTAATGCAACTTTCAATAAATTCAAGTATATCTTTTCCCTACTTAAAACACACATACACCCCTATAAAAATACATAGCTTTTGTTGTTCAGAACTAACTAGCCAGAACAGATGACAAAACTTACAAAACAAGATACACATGGGGACTCATGTAAAAAAAGCACCTGGGTGCTTATTCTATTATTCTCGAAAAGAAAAGAATAGAATAAACAGTAGTAAAATAAAAGTCTATGATCAGAACTACAAATGGTCAGCACATTCAGATAGAAATATATACAAACACACAAGCAGAAAGAAAACCAGGCAGTGAAAGAAAGGATGTATGTCAACAGTACTTGTTGATGGTGGATACTAGTGGGCATATCTTGTTAATGACTGAGACGCTATTGTCTCTGAAAATGGTGTAGCCTTGGAGAACGAACTAATGAGCATCTGGTGAGAAAAGGGGGCACAGTTCAGATGACCCAACATCCCCCCAAAACAGATCATTACTTTGAAGCACCATGGCAGGACTGGTAGTTTTGATGTTGGCCTCCTCAGTCTGTAGTGTGTCTGTTGACTAAATGCCTTCTTCCTCCCCACTTCTGACCTTTGCTAATGAAGGCCACTCTGATGATGGTGATGATGGTTATCATTATCATGGCAAAATGATGATGGTAATGAAAGCAATGGTGAATATAATGATGACCATGACAATGATGATGATGATGACGACCATTGTAATAATAAGTGTGGAGTTATTGACCTTTCTTCAAAAAACACCAAATCTCACTGACAAATATTGTTGTTTTTCTTGTCATTGTTGCAGTATCTCTCAATTAACTGCTCTCTGCATCTTCATTTATCATGCAAACAGGACTGCCTCCAGCTGTGGCTGCCTTCAGGATCTGTTCAAACCATCTTCTTCTCATTGACCCATTTGTCCTCAAATCATCACAGTAACTGCAGTTAATGATGTGGATACTGCTACTACTTCTCCTCTACCCTCCTCTCCTATCCTTACATCATTATTGGGTGGCTGCCTCCAAATGAAGACAGCGGGAGGAGAGTGTGGGATCACTTTGAAGTCGGGGTTGAGACGGAATGAAAACAGACAGGAGCCTGTTTATAATTGAACACTGTCTGTGCTTTCCTTGCTACTGACGACACCAAAGACAACAGAAGCCTGACCGTGTTTATAATGCAACATGGAAGAAAAACAAACAGAGGGTTTAGAGAGTTGATAATTGAACACTGTCTGCACTACTGGAGATGTTTGTTGTTGCTGTGTCTGCTCTTTGTGCTCTCTTGTGGTTCACCCTCTGGGGTCTGATGTCTGATGCCAATGAATCGGAAACTGAACCCCATCAAGAATGATTCTCAAATGGTTTTCATGAAGTGCCACTGATAAAAGTCTGGGTTTTTCTAGAAGACATCAGATTCATGAGATTTTTGTAACATGGACAATTTTTATTTTCCTGTGTTTGTCATGTATGTACATGCTAACTCAACATCCAATAAACTCAAGTAATTCTTTCCCCTACTTCAAACATTTACATTGCATAAAAATAATGTATATGTCTTGTAGTTTAGAGCCAACTAGCCAAATCTTTTATGATCAGAACTGATAATGATTGCCCATTCAGATATATATATATATATATATATATATATATATATATATATATATATATATAGAGAGAGAGAGAGAGAGAGAGAGAGAGAGAGAGAGATGTAGATAGATATATATATATATGGTGGGACAAAGGATGTATGTATCTCAATATACCTGTTGATGCTGGATACTACTGGACATAACCTTGCTAATGACTAAAACACCATTGTCTCTCAAGATGGTGTGGCCTTTGTGAACAGACTAATGAGCGTCTGCTGGGGAAAGAGGACACAGTCCAGATCACCCAATACCCCCCACCCCCCAAAAAACCCCCAGATGATTACTTGAAGCACCATGGCAGGACTGGTAGATCTGATATTGGCCCTCAGTCTGTAGTGTGTCTGCTGACAGCATATCTTCTTCCTCCCCTTCCTTCTTCCACTCCACTTCCAACCTTCATTAATGAAGGCTACTCTAATGATGATGATGGTTATCATTATCGTGATAACAACAATGATGATGAGGATGAAGATAATCTTAACCATGATGATGGTTGTGATGATGGTGAAGATGATGAGGATAATGATGATAACAATGATAACCATCATGATGATGATGGTGATGACCATAATGATGATAATAATTGTGGAATTATTGACCTTTTTCAAAAGACATCAAATTGTATTGACAAATATAGTGTTTCTCAAGGTCAAATCAAAATAAATAAGCACAAAGAAAATGTTCATGGGACATCTTAGTTGGATGGGCTTTTGTGTATGAGGGAGTGATATATGCAGACAGTAGATTATGTCAAGCCACAGTTTCATTCTATTATATTATCTTAGTGTTTAATACAATGCATCTTGCTCTCTTTGGAGTACGTGGCTTCATGGCTGCAAAAGATCAGTTTGATCATAACAATTTTTTTTCAGATTCTCATGTTCTAGCAGTGTGTGTGCGTGTATGTGTGTGTGTGTGTGTGTGTGTGGTGTGTGTGTGTGTGTGTGTGTGTGTGTGTGTGTGTGTGCACGCACAGCATGTGTACACGAGCATGCAGAGTATCTCTCAATTGAATGCTCTCTGCATCATTCATCATGCAAACGGTACTGCTTCCAGCTGTGGTTGCCTTCAGGATCTGTTCAAACCATCTTCTTCTCTTTGACCCACTTGTCCTCAAATCAACACAGTAACCACAGTTAATGATGTTGATGCTGCTTCTCCTCCTCCCTCTCCCCTTCCTTGTCCTCCCATCATCATTATCAAGTGGCTAACCCCCAAATGAAGAAAGGGGGAGGAGGGGGAAGGATCACTGTGAGGTAGGGGTTGAGACCGAATGAAAACTGGCAGTAGTCTGCTAATAAGAAGCCTGAACATGTTTATAATGCAACATGGAAGACAAACAAATCAGAGGTTTTAGAGAGTTGATAATTGAACACTTTCTGCACTACTGGAGATGTTTGTTGTTGCTGTGTGTCTGCTCTTTGTGCTCTCTTGTGGCCCACCCTCTGGGGTCTGATGTCTGATGTCAATGAATTGGAAACTGAACCCCATCAAGCATGATGCTCATCTGTTTTTCATGAAGTGCAACTGATCAAAGTTTCAACTTTTTCCAAAAGATTTAGGGTCCATGAGATTTCTGTAACATGCACAGCTTTTATTTATTTCTGTTTTAAGTGCATGTGCATACTAATGCGACTTAAAAAATAAATTCAATTAAATCTTTCCTCTACTTCAAATGGACATACATACCCATCGAAATACGTAGTTTTTTGTTGTTTAGAACCAGCTGGCTGAAACTTCTATGATCAGAACTGAAAATACTAAGCAGATTGAGATAGAGAAATACATAGGAACACACAAGCAGGAAGAAGACTAGGCAGTGAAATAAAGAATGTATGTCAACAGACCTGTTGATGCTGGATACTAGTGTACATAATCTTCCTAATGACGGAAACACTGTTGTCTTCCAAGATGCTGTAGCCTTTGAGAACAAACTAATGAGTGTCTGTTGAGGAAAGAATACACAGTCCAGGTGGCCCAATATTCACCCCCCCAAAAAAAACAACAACAAAAAAACAACCCCAACAACAACAACAAACAAACAAAAAACAGATCATTACTTTGAAGCACCACGGGAGGACTGGTAGGTCTGATATCGGCCTCCTCAGTCTGTAGTGTGTCTGCTGACACTATGCCTTCTTCCTCTCCACTTCCGACCTTCACTAATGAAGATCACCCTAATTATGATGATCACCATCATAACAACAACAATGTTGATGACGCTGATGACGACGATGATGGTGCTCATGACGACGCCGACGATAAATATTATAACAGCGACAATGAAAATGACGATAATGATGACTAGTATGATGATAACAATGAAGATGACGACGATAGTGATAATTGTGGAGAAAAGGAACTTTCTTAATAAAAATTCCAAATATCATGACGAAAGTTTTTTATGTGTTTTTTTTGTTGTTGTTGCTCTTTTTTTTATTGGGAGTGGTAGGGGTAGGGGGTATCAAGTAAAAGTGAATTAACGCATGGAAAAACATTCATGCATGGCACAACTAAGTGGGATAGGATTGTCAGTATGATGGAGTAATACATGAAGACAGTGCTTGGGGCACTAGTCTAAGCTTGTCATAGTCATTTTTGGTTGGGCTAGGCTGCTGATTCTCTCTATGTAATTCTGTATCAATGTCAAATACGATGCATCTTGTTGTCTTATGGGTACGAGGCTTCATGGTTGAAAAAGACGAGTTTGAATATGGAAGATTTTGGTTTCATATTCCAGCGCGTGGCTGTGTTTTTGTTATTTATTTATTTTATTCTTTTATATCGAGGATATGACTGTGTGAGTGTATGTGTGTGTTTGCGTGTTTGTGTGTATATGAGTGTTGTGTGTGTGTGTGTGTGAGTGTGTGTATGTGTTTATGCATGTGTGTGTGTGTGTGCGTTGTGTGTGTGTGTATGTGTATGGGTATGTAAGATGCTGAGACTACAGTCATGATAATGCTGCACTGCTTTTTTGCTTACCAGGAAGACTTGTATATAGAACACATTTGCTGCTGGAAAAAAAAGTCCAATATTGAAACCGCACAGAGAATGGTTTATACCATTTTCTGAGCTGCTGCACGTCACACGGTAAGGTTAGTTTATTCAGCAAGAGTGTAAAAACGAAATGAGCCAAAGAGACACAGTTTCTAGAGCAATAAGCAAGTAGGAATGAAGACAATGTTTTTCACAATACACTGACACGTTACATTAAAAAACAACTACCTATTCACCGCCATCCCCTTTTACATTGCAATACAAAGATATGTTTTAAAAGGTCAGCCTTAAAAATAGCAGATTTGAGGATTTTACTTTGAGAAAAAAAACTTGCTCTGGCGAGAGTGTGCCTCACCAATCAATATTATATGGCAAACGTGTTGGTACGAGAGCACTATGGCTTCCATCAGGCAGTCAAAGAGAAATCAAGACCAAAAGATACAAAGAGAGACGGACAGAAATACAGAGAGAGAGAGAGTCAGAGACAGACAGAAATACAGAAAGAGAGTCAGACACAGACAAAAATACAGAGAGTCAGAGACAGATAGAAACACAGCTTGCCATCCTATTGCATCCTTCCCTATGCCATGTTTATTTTGTGTGTGATGATTGATCTTTGATAAGGACTCGTGGGTTTTGCATCATCACATCTCATCTGTAAATAAATTGTTTTGCCTCCTCTTCATATGTTACAGTGACAAAAGACTCGCATCATCACCGTACCATATACCATTCCAATCACTCAAGTCTAGCTGCCATCAGCTGAGATCAGAGAGCTTTCTGCTGTTGAAATGTTCCCTCTGGGTGTGCTGTGTACACACCCCATTTATCCTGTGCATGCAGCTTTACGCGAGTTAACGTCAGAAAATGCATGAGGGAAGTGTGCCTGAAACTATTGTGCATCAGTGTGTGATGTCTGAAATGAAGCATACCTGCTTGCTTGCTTGCTTGTTTGTTCCTTTCTTTGTTTATTTACCCTTTTCTCTATGGGATGGAATGCTCTGCCCGAATTTACTCTGTGAGAGAAAAGAATCAATACAGAATCGTTAGCCACATTATGCTGTCTTTGTCTGTCTGTCTGTCTGTCTGTCTGTCTGTCTCTTCTCTCTCTCTCTCTCTCTCTCTCTCTCTCTCTCTCTCTCTCTCTCTCTCTCTTTCTCTCTCTCTCTCTTCTCTCTCTCTTCTCTCTCTCTCTCTCTCTCTCTCTCTCTCTCTCTCTCTCTCTCTCTCTCTCTCTCTCTCTCTCTCTCTCTAAGTAAGGAAGGTGGCAGGATGGTTGAGACGTTCCCCTGCCAAAAGTAAACCATGAGGTTCTGGGTTCGATTCCCAGCCTCGCCTTTTCTTCCCAGTTTGACAAAAAAATCGAACTGAACGTCAAAGTCCTTCGGATGAGACTATAAACCGAGGCCCCGTGTTCGAACGCATGCAGAACATCTTGCGCACACGTTAAATCCTGTTCCACTTTTCGGAAGAGTAGGCCATTGTGTGCCGGTGGAAACAGATGACAACATTTACAAAACCGCATACACACGGGGACTGGATGTAAAAAAACACATGAGTGCTTATTCCATTATTTCGATATAAAAGAATAAATAAACAAATAAACAAATAAATAAGGGGATCAATGACCACCGAATATGGCAATAGTTAGAGGTCTTCTCTTTCTCTTCTTCACTTTACACAGTCATGTGTGACTAAGAAATATAACGGCATGTCCTTTCCAGCTCCTCCCATGGGCCATACAGCTTGGTTTTGCAGGGTTATCTCTGTAGGTGCATCTTTGAAGGGTGTGCTTTGCAGTCTGGTTGTCTTTACCACAGTGCACTCAGGGGAGAAGGAGAGAATTTCAGCTTTGTAGATGTGTGGTGATTTAGCCTGTTTTGCCCAGTTCAGAGTGTTACAATAATGACCTGTTCTTCTCTTTTGAGATGGTGGTAGTCCCTCTTCTCTACTCTGGGTCAGGCTATTGATTTGATGATTGCTTTCTTGTCATAGAAGGTGAGGATGCTTTTGCACTGTTCTTTATATGCCCCCTGTTTTGCAAGTTCAGCCAGGTGGGGTTTTTTGCCAGGTATACTACAGTGGACAGGAATCCATGGTAGCTGTGTAAGGAGCTCTAGTGTCTACTTAGAGATGACCTCGAACATAGATGGGCTGTATCCTCTGCATCAATGACTATGTCTCTTAATTAACCTGTGAGCATTGCAATACCAGAACCTGGGCAACAGTAAAAAAAAAACTACCATCCCTTCCACTAGGCCATGCAGAATGGTAATGGCACTGGCCTGATTTTCATTCAACCGTATCACTGAACTTTCTCTATTGTTGAAATGTCTCCACCGCGCATATTGTGCACGCACCCTGTTTACTCTACGCGTGCGGTTTTATGTAAGAAGGAAAGTAAGAAAGAGACACACGAGACAAAGAGGCAGACAGAGCAAACGATGGGAAGACAGCATTAGAGAGTGGAACCGCCTGAGTGGAATGACTTGCTACGGAAAGCTAAACACCGCAAGGAGTTGGGGAAGCTGGTTGTAAAATCTTCAGTTGTGCCCCAGTGGTCTACAAGACTATGGGATCAGTGAAAGTGAAGGTGAACAGAGAAACTGTGCAATAACACTGGAACAACAGTAGCTGTAGACAAGTGTATTTATTTATCACAAGTCAGATGAGTGCACACAGCAGTGCGCAGTAGCAGAGCAACAATTACATAGGCAGCTCACATCCATTCATAGAAAGGATGTCTCAAGACACACTGAGACTAAGAAATATAGCTGAACGAGTATACCTATTAAAAAATTACAGTTTTGGGCAGACCAAAATCACACGTAAAAGGAAAGGGAAAAGAGAATAATCAAATAAAAAAACAGAAAAAGAAAACTTTAATATTTCAATCTTTTAACGGTTCATCTTATAAAGTATTTTTTCCGTACTGCCTTACTCTGTGTAAGATTTAGCTGAAACTAAGAATCCAACAACCTTATGCCTCTGATAAGGATCTGATGGAAGAGAACAAGACACAAATCCACAACTTCCCATCCAGGAGTCCCTCCCTTATGCTAACAACACTGCCAACATTGCGAATTGCTGATGTGTACTGCAAAGCCTCTCGTTCTTCGTCCATCACTCAGACAGCAAATATAGCAAAGCTGTATCACAAATTCCCACCCACAAATATCATCTGACTTCCTGATCATTCTACACGACTGAATATGACAGACATGGTCCTTTGCTTCAGTCTATACTGTTTGGTCAACAGTTTGCTGCTATTGTGATCAGAACATGTAAGTGCATGGTCATATTTTCTATGGTCTACTGTGCTGTAAAGAACGGTTCAAGTGGCATTTGGAAAAGTGTCCAAAGGTACATCTTTTGCACTATCATTCTACAGTGTTAACATTTTCACCAGGATGAGGTAAATTTACAAAAAAAATTGCATACACACGGGAACTGAATGTAAAAAAGCACATGAGTGCCTATTCCATTATCCTCGCTTTAAAAGATTTTTTAAATATATATATAAATACATAGGTAAACGTCCATGTTGTCTTTGTGAGAAACCAACGAGTATAAGGTGAACGTCTCCTTTAGTCGATTAACAGGCTGCTTTTTGTAACTGTGGGGGGGGGGGGGGGGGGAAGATGTATATATGAGAGTGTTAAGCTTCTTTCGAAAATTCTGGCTAAACAGCGGCCATTATGGAGGCAATGAACAAAGACGAAAATAGCCAGTCAGATAGAACACGACGTTGTCTGCCGGTCATAAAATCTCTCTCTCTCTCTCTCTCTCTCTCTCTCTCTCTCTCTCTCTCTCTCTCGCTCTCTCTCTCTCTCTCGTTACCGAGTTAAAACCTTCTGTTGCTGAGAGAGGAAGATAAGTATACTTACATGTGAGTGCGAATTTATGACTTAATCAATATTGTCTATGTGAAACCACTGCTCTTGTATGTTGCTATACTCACCCCCACTCCTTGCTGATGTATTGTGGCCCAACGCAGATGTACTATTAAACTAACTCAAAATCATGTTAAAGCAAGAGCATAGGACCAAGCTGTGTGGAAACAGATGCAGGGTTATTCTACCCTTCACACTAATTAAGATTCTGTTCTTTTGTATTTGTTTCAAAGTTGATATCCACTTCATGTTTGCATTCTGGGTCTCTTGATGACTATGCCTGACCTTTCTCTCAGAAGGTCACTAATCTGCTGGTGTGGACACTGGAAAAAGAGTCCTGTTTTGTGTTTATTACAGCACCTCTGGAATTCCTGTGTGTTGGTTTATAGCTACCCATCACCTCTTGCTTCTATGCCATTCTCAAGTTAATGTGTAATAGTCATCCACCAAGGATGTGATATAAATATATACTGATATAAATGTGATATAAATACTTACTGGCTTCTTTGCAAAGCTCTCTCTCACACACACACTCGCACACGCGCACACACACACACACACACACACACACACAAGGACCTGCAAGGCCAGCACATACTGATAGGAAATAACGACCTCAGGGTCAAGCTGTCCAAGGCCACAATAACTGCTGGAAGGAAGCACAGCAATATGAATGGCCAGAAAGGTCACTGCACTCTGCTTGTTGCACACGCAGACGTCAACATCAGAGGCAGCCCTGGGGTGTCATGTCATGATGGGTTTTGCCGCCCTTTGCCCTTGAGCTGTCAGTGTCTTTGCCCTCTGTCTGCTAGCCATTGGCCTGACCCTTACTATCCCCTTGTCTGCCCAGCTTTTTATGCTTCTGGCTGTTCATCCACACTCGAAGTGATACTCTTCCCATTCCCCATTGTAATACACATATACGTGTGTGTTTGTGTGTGTGTGTGTGCAAACGTGCGTGCATGCGTGCGTGCGCGCGTGTGTGTGTGGCATTGTACCAATAAAACACTGGAAGGGGGGGAAGGGGGGGGGGTTCTGCTGCACTTTCTCACGATGATAATCTAATCCAAAACCGATTTACAACTCCTACATACGTGATGAATAGTGCATTTATTGAACTTATATACATACCAGATATTTATTTATCACAATTAACTTTTTTAATATTTGCGGGAAGATAAACTGTAAGTCACGAAAGACACCAGTACAAAAGGGTTTGGATTATCACCTGTTCCTGTGGGAAACTTTGATTTAGAACCACATGTCTGCCATGCATTTAGGACCTGAAACAGCAGCTATAAAAGAGGGTCTGGTCTTTTTTAGCTCATTTTCTTTAATTTATCTTATCATTTTATTTCAAGGACAATGGAATAAGCATTCGCGTCTTTTTTATATCCAGCGCCTGTGTGCATGCAGTTTGGTAAATTCTGACATCTGTTCCCACCGCTACAAATGTCCTACTCTTTCGAAAAGAGGAATAGGTTTTAAAGTGTGCGCAAGATGTTCTAAGTGCGTTCATACACAGGAACTGCAAAAAAGGAGATCCCTCCACTACTGTACTATATTCAGAGTTGCTTAGACCCCATCTCTTTCAATGACCTACTTGGCGACAACTCGTCCAAGTAGCTGGTACTGATGTTGATGCGGCTGTAGTGCTCCTGATGCCGTGATCAGGTGTTCAGCCTCCAAATGGAGGGAGAGGGAGGGGGAGAAAAGAAAGGGGGACTTCAGCGTGAGGTTGGAGTGGAAATGGAATGAAAACACAGCCATCCGAGTCTTTGATTATTGAACAATGTTTGTGTGTTGTTGTTGCTGCTGTGACCGAAAAAAGCACCAAGCAGATGGTTGAACGTGTTTATAATTGAACACAGAATGGACAACAAAGAAAGAGGTTTAGAGAGTGTGTGATTTAATATTACATGCACTTTTTCACATGCTCACTGCTGGTCTTGTGTGCTCTATGCCCCCCACTCTACCCCACCTCATCCCGGTCGAATTTGAGGAAGTGAATAAGTCAACAACTAACAGCTGTATTAAACGTGGTGGTCAACTGTTATTTTATGTAGTCGCTTTGGTTACATTCTGGGCTGTGGGGAAGCTGCATAATGTGTGAGATTTCAGGGACAGTAAAGAGTTTCCTGTACTTCAACTTCATACACACACAAATGCAACACTGAAAAAATGTTGTTATATATTTCATTCTCTTTTACTCCGTGAAGTCTTGCATAGCCAGATACATACGTTATGTTCATCATCATCATCATCATCATCATCATCATCATCATCATCATCATCATCATCATCATCATCAGTCCCGTGACCTTGGCGGTCGTGGAGAAGACACAAAAGACGATGCCGTGGTAAGCCTCCTCCATACATTTCGGTCCTCGGCTCTGCGCAGTAGTGCCGAGTTATTCATCCTGGTCCACGTTATGTTACTGAAATCTTAACTCTTTAAAAAGCAGAAATAAAGAGTGGTGCAAAAGAACACATCCTAACATACAAACAAGCAGAATGGTGGAATACATGCCTTTGACCACCACACATAGAGCTGCCACCAGTAGGTTTCTTTGCCTAAGACCAAAGTGACAGTGTATGTGAAAACAGTATACCTTTTTGTGAATTGTTGACCTGTGACCACTTCAGCAGAGAGAAGACAAGTGAGACATGTCCGAAAGATCAGTGCCCCAAGCAAACAAAACGTTACATGCAGCCACTCTGGCAAGATATGCCAGTATCAGCCTCATTAGCCAATGGTGTCTCTGATGTTGGCATATGTCTCTCACTCTTAAGATCTTCGCTGATATAACCAGATAGTATCTGCAGGCACCGTGGTAGAGTCCAGACAACTCACATGGGCATCATTAGCCGCCAGTCTGCCAGCTCACTGCATGGTTTTTAATCTAGCTTCAATATGTTCTTCATTTCGACAGAATCAATTTATGTTCTGAGATGATCAATGCTATACATTGCAAAAGTTATGCATATAAACCATAAGACCAAGACACAACTTTAAAAGAAAAAAAGTATACAATGAAGAAGGGTACTTTTATTTAAACAAAATACAATGGCACACAGTTTTATAAAACTTGACAACCCCCACCCCTTCTCCTCCAATCAAGTTTACGGTAAAGAAATGGTAATATTCAGAGCCAGTTTCAAGAACAGCAACTTTTTCTCTGGTTAGAGTTCTGACAATTAGCGGTTTAGTATAGTTTGAGCCAAAGACATCAGCGAATAACATAGCAGACCATAAGGCAAGACAAATAGACAAACCAACAGACAAACAGGTGCATAGGAGAGACAGACAAACAAGGTCTGAGACAGACTGGCAAGAGGAGACATTCTCTTTTACAAAATGTGTGTGGCCAACTGGATTCACAGTTGTGTTACTATTCCCACGTTTGTAAATAAATCATTTATTTTCTCATCTGTCACAGTGACAGAAGACTTTCAAACGATCACTGTACCATACAACATGCTCACCACGCAGGTCGAGCTGCAATCAGACGAGATCAGAAAGCTTTCTGCTGTTGAGACGTTCCCTCTGGGCGTGATGTGTACACACCCCATTTATTCTGTGCATGCAGGTTTTTTCTGAGTTAACGTCTATAAATGCATGAAGGAAGTGTACCTGAAACTATTGCGCATCAGCGTGTGATGTCTGAAATTAAGCATGCCTCCTCGTTTGTTTGCAGTCTTTCATTTCTGAAGGGCTAGGACGTCATGATGGCTTGGTTGTAAAAATACAATAATCGATAGAGAATTGTCAGCTATATAGATCTCTCTCTCTCACTGTCTCTCTGTCTCTCTCTCTATCTCTATCTCTCTCTCTCTCTCTCTCTCTCTCTCTCTCTCTCTCTCTTTCCGGCCTGTATACCCTTGCATAATTATAATGACAGAAAGAGACTGAAAGACATATTGATCACTGAACACAGGAACGCTGTCTGTTCACACCATTTCATGCATGAACATGTGGATCAGGTGTTTATTTAAAAGTGCAGCTCACCTCAATTAACACATGCTTATACTATGTCTGCACATGTGCAGCTGTAGATAATTTATTATTCCAGCAGGTACAAGAGGAACACTGCAAGGACAGCTACAGAAACAGTAAATCCAGCACAGGCTAGATGAGCAGCAATAAACCCAGACACAAGGTAAGCTTTTACCATCCGTTCATAGAAAGCAAGTCTGGACATACATTGCAACAGTAAAATGACTCCACACACTACAGCAGTAAAATAAGTCAGCGAGTACACATATAAACAAAATGTAACAACTTTCTTGGTAGGAAAAAGACATAAGCAAAGGTATAAATAAAATATAGAAGAGGGAATTTATAAAAACATTAGCTAACAAAGACAGGGGGAAAATGATGGTTCATGATATGTGTACAGTAGATGTATGAGCAAAGGGTTTGCCAGCTATGATGTTAACTTGTACTGCCTAAATCTGAAAAAGTGACCCAAAGATATCAAAAAGGAGTACAAGTCCCACAAGACTCTGTTTCTGTTGTGGCTGCAATGAAACATAAAGAGGGCTCCCACCCACAGCCTCCCATCTGGTAGTCCATTGTGACAATTACAATGCCAAGATAGCTGATAGTGTATTTCTTTTGACTCAGCTTTCTGTGCATGAATGATAAAATTTAGCTTTCTATTATCACTCTGCACTCGTGACCACAGACATTTAGCTTTCTATAATCATTCTGCACTAGTGAACACAAACGGCATTTGACTTTCTAATCAATAGCACTAGTGAACACAAATAGACATTCGGCTAAATAATCAATCTGCACAGCCAAAAACAAACGGACATTTAGCTGTCTCATCAATCTGAACTAGTGAACACAAATGAACATTTGGCTAAGTAATCAATCTGCACTAGTGAACACAAACGAACATTTGGCTAATTAATCAATCTGCACTAATAAACACAAACCAACGTTTGGCTTTCTATAATCAATCTGCACTAATGAACACACCCGGACATTTGGCTAACTGCACTAGTTAACACAAAAGGACATTGCATTTATTAAGAGGCTTCACTACAGGGTTGATAGAGTTTACTGATTGTGTGATCAGCAAACTAATGGCAGATACACGCTTTGTCCATACCTTCTATGGTTAGTTGGAGAGAATAAAACAACAGCAGTGGCAGTAGAATACATTCCTTTGTGGTACTGTGATTGGGGTACCACAGACCTGCTTTATTGAGTTTTCCCCATGAATGAGACACTTGTTTGTGATTATTCTTTTGTCATCAGAGTAAAATGTCTTTCTCTTGTGTCTATTAATGAGGCTTTGAAATGTGCTCTAAACAGGCTGATTCAAGAGTTTGCATTCTGCTGAGAGCAACTTTTTTTTCCAGAGAGCTACTAGCCCTATCATGTGAAGTTAACACAAAACCTGAGACTGCTGGTCACACCTTAATTGTTGTCTCATCACAGACCTCTCTCTCTCTCTCTCTCTCTCTCTCTCTCTCTCTCTCTCTCTCTCTCTCTCTCTCTTGTAAGAGCGGTATCATGTAAAACATGCTGATTATGGTCTATTAAGTCTGGAAATAAAAATCATTATCATCATCATTGGCATCATCATCATCACCACCATCATCATCTTCATCATCACCATCGTCATTGTCGTCTCTCTGTATCTGCATGTATGATACCTGTATGATGCTGCACAAACAGCTGCAAAGAGAGGGATGGACCCACTGACCTTCACAACACGGTAATGCTCTCAAGCCACAGCACATTTTTGTATGATCAGTCACATGGCTGTGCTCCTTCCATCTGAAAGGGGTGGGATATTTCAATCACTGCTTGATCAGTGCTGCATCGGCTAGACCACATGCGCTACTCAAAGGGGAATCAATTAGATCAACGCTGTATTCATCTGCAGAGTAATCACAGCTTTGCAGGGAAAGGTGAAAGCATTGTCCCTCATCTCAAACCCTAGTTGGGGTAACGTACATGGTCCTTTACTAAAGAAAGACATAGGTGAAAGGCTGGGACAATGTACTGACATTGTGATAAGCAAACTGTGCATAGGTGCACTCTTTCTTCTGTTTCTTTATGTTCATGAGCAGTGATGATCTCTACAATACCAGATGTATAGCTAGGAGACTTGTATTTTCATTGTTGCATTTTATACATACGAGTAACAGTGCGTATTAGATTGTTTTATGTCATTTTATGTTAGCAAAATAACTCTCTCTTGGCATGTTTTTGTTTAGTTTGGAATCAGATAGACAGGGAACAATAGTAGATAATGCTTAGTTTTGTTCATCATTGAAATGTTTCTGTAGTAGTAAAGACTATTGATTAGTTGACTTGTGAATGTCATAATGAGTATGCTATGAAAATCAACTTGGTTTAAGACTATAGAGTATGGGTACATACGCTTCCTTTTTGCATCACAACCAAGTGTCAAGCACTCCTGTATAATATACACAACTGCAGTGTTTGAAAGGTATTCCGAACAACTCTCCAGAATTCAGCTGTATACGGTCAATAATATTCTAGTTCATTGCTTTAGTTTCGTACTGTGCTCATAGTCTTTTAGCAGTAGATACAAGCCTGCAAGAAATTTATTATGCTTGGTTGTAAAAAGGTAATAAAAGTCAATAGTGAATTCTCAGCTACATAGATCTCTCTCTCAGCAAATTATGCTGATAATTACAGACATAGGACTAACAGAACCACACGTCAAAAGACATAGACTCTCAGACCATACAAAACTAACAAGCATGCTAAACCAGATTGTGCTCCATTTCTATACCTCAAGGGGACGAGATAGCTCAGTGGTTTGAGCACTTGGTTTTCCCCAGCTAAGGTTAAGCACCATCAAGCGCGGTTACCAAGCGCGGTTACCAGTTGGACGAGTGACCGTTTGCCCACCCTGGTGTCAGTACAGCCCCCCAGTTCACCCAGCTGTAAACGGGCACCTGCCTCTTTAGGATCAGGTTATGTAAAGCAGCGAGGGAGAGGAGATGGGCGCCGCCCTCAATATGCTGGCCCCTAGAGAAGCTAGGTCTATGACGCATCGCTCCCCTATGACCTTATAGGTTAAGAGAACCTGTACCTTTTGCCTTTACCTCAAAGTGCAACAACTCATTGACCATTATAGCACTGACCACTCTGTTGCTACATCATTCCATCAAAGATCGCAGTGTTAAAATCCTTATTACGATTGTATATTTATCATCGCGATAATCTCTTTTTATGTCATCACAACCATCTGATGATTAGTAATTCGTACAAAGAGTATAGGATAGTTGGCACGCGTTTACACTTGTAAGTTTTCTGTGAGACCTGCTGGTTGTTTCAATCCCCACAAGACCTAAACCTGTTCCTAGTTCTGTGCCACGCCCTTTTCCTATGTATTGTGTAAATGTCTGCGTATGAGAATGGCTCTCTCAACACAATGTTGCTAGGGACAGCTGTGTTATTTTATGGATACACACAGGAACTGGATGAAAAAAGTACATGGGTGCTAATTCCATTATCCTCAACAACAAAAAGGGATCTTTTCAGTGTGCTGAGAACAAATAAAAGTATCCCATTGCTCTTCAAACATATTATCGTTGGCATACTACTTGGCGACACATTACATTGTTTGCTAAGTAGATTTTCTGCCCAGTAAGTACAGTGTTGTCCATGACCAAATATGGTGTACAAAGCTGGACTGATCTGTTTGTATGGGGAAAGTAGGCTACTTAGCAATGATGTTTGCACAGTAATGTGCTGGACGGGCCATTCCACTCTGACCCCAGAGTTGGCTAAATGTCATGACATAAAGCACATTGGTGTGTGCGTGTGTGTGTGTGTGTGGGGGGGGGGGGGGTATGTATGTCTGTCTGTGTCTGTGTGTTTGCGGGTGTGTGAGGGGGGAGGTGTGTGTATGTCTGTGTGTCTGTCCGTGTATGTGTGTGTGAGCGCAAGCGAATTTTTGTGTATATGTGCCTCTGTGTGTGTGCCTCCGGGTGTGTGTGTGTGAGAGCCTCGGTGTGTGCGTGTCTGTGCCTGTGTGTGTCTGTGTCTATGTCTGTCTGTCTGCCTGCCTGTCTGTCTGTGTAACTGAGTGTCTTCGCACACGTGCACAATTAATGGAAGTTCATGCATGTGTGTTTTGAAGCTTTCTGGCTTCACTTTGCTCTTGTGTGTGTGCTTTAAATGTTACGACTTTTTTTATCCCATTTTCTTCACAAGGCTGTCCATGAGTTTTGAAGGCATGGCATTATGGAAGACCACAAAAAGAAGGACAAGGAAAACAGCTGCGTTTGGATCTGTCGGGATCAATGTTTGCCTGGCAATGAAGGCTGTTATTGGCTGAACAAAGACGGAAATTGCCAATCAAATTGTTTTATTCTCTCTCTCTCTCCCTGTCTCTCTCTCTCTCTTCTCTCTGTTCTCTTCTTTCTGTCTCCTCTGTCTCTGTCTCTCTCTGTCTGTCTCTCTGTCTCTGTCTCTCTCTCTCTGCGTCTCTCTCTCTGCGTCTCTCTCTCTCTCTCTGTGCGTCTCTCTCTTTCTCTGCTCTCTCTCTCACTCTCTGTCTGTCTCTCTCTCTGTATCTCTCTCTCTCTCTCTCTCTCTCTCTCTCTCTCTGTATGCTTGTTTTCTTTCGTATGTTCCTTATGTTTGAATTGTGGCTCAAGGTCGATGGTCTATAAACCATATTTCATTTCATCTCTCTCACACACACATACACACCCACTCTCTCTCTCTCTCTCTCTCTCTCTCTCTCTCTCTCTCTCTCTCTCGCTCTTCCACACATACACACACACTCTCTCCCTCTCTCTCTCTCTCTCTCTCTCTCTCTCTCTATCTCTCTCTCTCTCTAAGAGTTCTGCCAGGGACAACTTTCATGTCCCCAAAGGTTCGTTTATGTGCCCTAAACGCGAGCTGCGCACTTGCAAAGGACCACAGTCGATCAGTGTATCTGAACGACTTTCACCTAAACCACACCATTCATGTTCTGATGCTTGGAAGGGGAGGGGGAAGTTTGGGTTCAACGGAGATCAAACCCACGACTTGTATCCCTCTAGACGTGTGTGTTACCTCAATACCGCTGAGCTATCAAACCTAAATCAGCGAAAGTACACCCTGTGACGGAAGAGAGAGAGGTGGGGGTATAATAATAGGTACTTTGGTATGAATGCGGTGTGTCTAAATCACCATGTAGTGAAAAGACATTAAACAAAACAAACAAAAAACAAAAACCCTGTGACGGCATTATCTGTGACCAAATGCAGCATGCAGAAACGGAAATCTGGGCACTGAGAGACAGTTCTAGTAGCTAGTAGTCGTAGGTTGTAGTGTTCAGATGGGTAATTCCCAAACAACCACAACATTCACTGTTTCCCACTGTTAATTTTGTCAACAAATTTCATTAGGTAAACAGAAGCTGGTTGTTAAATCATCAGGACTGATAAGCGTAACGCACATCAAACGTAAAAACAAAGCTTTACTGTTAGTGAATCGACTCAATCTCCTCCCCATTGTGATCAGCCAACAGAGCGCAAACACACCCAGTATCCACATTACCTGTGACCAAATCGGCCATACAAACACGGAAGTGTGGGCTCCTGAGAGAGACTGGTTCATGCTCATGCTCGTTTCGTTTCTAGTCATCCTACGTCATGGTGTGTTCTAGGTGGACGTGGGAAAATACGGGCTGATTTTGTAACAGTTTACATTACTTCCAGTCACGGCAGATTTTTGTCTGCGTGAAATTCGATGGAGATCGTGGAGATCACGACACCGCCACAAGAGCAGCGCCACCCGTTTTATTCATTTACCTGGCAGCATGTGAATGTTTATTTGTGAGGGGAGGGAGAAGCTTTTTCCAACAAAATTTTGCTAAGGATAGGTGTTCCTTTTTTTTTTAAAACTACCATGACTTCTTTTATGTGTGTTAAATGCATGTTGCATAAGGGATCTCTGTTTATTACTGCTTAGCTTTGTTTTTTGATCTCCGGCTAGAGCTCCAAGGTTCACCAACGGTGATATTTTGTGTATGCAACCTTCTGGTGCCTGCCATCAAGGTAGCTGCATTTCGACTGAGGGGAGTAAAGTCATCTGAAGGATGAACAGCCAAAGAAGTATCCATGGTCTGGTGGTGTGTGTCAATCCAATGTTCTCTGACTTTTCACATGAGTGCCTTGCAACTAAGACAAAGATTGTTGACTGCTTAAAAAAACAAAAAAGAAAAACACCAACAACAGAATACGCCAGTCAAATTACACTGTCTCTCTCTTTCTCTCCCTCTATCTTTGTCTGTCTGTCTCTGTCTGTGTGTCTGTGTCTGTGTGTCTTTGTCTGTGTGTCTGTCTGTCTGTCTCTCTCTCTCTAAATAACAGGATAAAACAAAAACTAAAAAATCAAGTAAGTGAGAGAGAGAGAGTGAGCAAACGAGAGACAGACAAAGAAAAAAAGACAGACAAAGAGAGACAGACAAATTGAAAAGGAAAGGAGCAGGCAATAAAACAGAACAAATCCATACAGAGTAACAACAAAAACAACAACCAGCTAGCAAACAAAACATGTCAATGCTGTCAGATCATAACCATCCCATT